>CM076583.1:1315522844-1315909382 GCA_034641835.2 Pinus albicaulis | reverse complement strand
GAGTTCTAATCCTAAGTTTTCTTCACGGCAATTTGGCAGGGTTCTTCTGCATTGCCCAGAAACGAACTCACCAAGGTACGCTGCTGCATCTTATGTGTTTTCGTCTTTTCATGCTTAGTTTCTCCACTTAGCTTAGCTCTATTTTTAATGTTTTCGTCGTTTGTTTTAGCAGGTAAGAATTGTCGGCCGAGGGTTTTTCATGGATTTTAATTGATGACTTACTCTAACCTCATCTAGCCGGCGCTCTGCCAGGTACCAATACTGTTACTATGACCTGCTCTCGAGTCAACAAACCCTACCGGTCTTTCATGGCTTGATTGAAGTTTGCTGGCCTGATTTTGTCGTTCCCTTAGATGTTAACTTTTTATTCAAGACTGACATCAAGAATGTCTGGCTGGGTCGACTAGATAATGACACTTGTATTATTTTATTAAGTTTGATTTCAATTGCCTTCCTGCATAACATTCCTACCCCTTGGGCTTCAGCTATTTAGCTATAATTCTTCCTTTGCTCTTTAGATGTAACTGTTGGAAATTCTACTCTTTTAAGGAATCAATTTTATAGTTTAATTATTTGGTTACCTTTAATTTCGAGTTTCTGGTACATATATGTTTGAAAAGAGAGTTATTACACGAATTTTCCAGAGTTATCTGCATAATTCTAAATGTGTTTTATTTTCTTCAGAAATATGTGTAGTTTATAATAGTTTATCTCTGCGTTAATAGTAGGCTAGAGAGTTTGATTGTGAGACTCATGTATTCTTGAGTTTCCAATACGATTCTTTGACCGTGTGCAAGGAAACTCTGTCCAGAGTTTATAAATTCCATTTTCCTGTTTTCATATAATAAGAATTTTTGAAATCTTGTCATTCGGTTTCTTGCTTATTACAGCTAGAATTTCATATTGTGCACATGCCAAGAATTTAATAATGTATTCATGCAAGGGAGTAACGTTAAGTACATGCAGAGGTTTTCTATGAAGCTTTGCATCCACATATTGGTTAAAAAATGTTGACGTACAGAAATGGTAACTAACATTGACTACACTAGTATGGAAATGGAGAGTAGGCCATCATACCTGACATAACCGAATTACCACATTGTTAATATTTATGCTAATTTAACCGTGGGCATGAAAAGGAATATTAATGATATTATTCATTCTCGAACTTTTTCTTTAATTTCAATATATATTTAGCTATTAAAGATTAATTATATGTTAGTTTCAACTATGCTAAGAAATAAAATTTTCGAGAATAATTTTTTTTTAATAAGTTTTAATCAACCAACATATTGTTATATTTCATTTATGATAGAATAATTATTGTTGACTTATATATGTATATATTGTTTTTGCCATTAAATTTACATTACTATGATATAGTGTTATTGGTAAAAAGGAAAAACAAGGTTGATGTCTTTTTTTTTTTTTTTGAAGGTGACTCTTATAAAGAACCAATATAGATTCATTTAAAGCATAGATGCATGGTTGAATCTTTTTTTCTTTGAACTAATATAGATTCATTTAAAGCATAGATGCATGGTTGACTCTTATTTAAGAAACAATATAGATTCATTTAAAGCATAGATCTCACATGAACCCAGAGAGATCAAATTTATTTTTTTACAAATTTATTAAAATAATTTTTAAGAAACATAAAGTTTAAACATCTTACTCACATAATTTTTAAAACTTCTAATTACTTTACATTACTTTGCATGATATTAGGTTATATGAACAACTAATTAAAAATGACTGACTATTATGCATTCCATTCTAACAGTAAGTATTTTTTGTAATAAACTCTATTTTTTTTTTGCAAGACTTGAATACCCTTTTTTCCCATAGGCTTATCAGCATATTTCATTACTCATTTTCACAAAAAAGTAAGTCTGAGATAGTTCTCATTTTTATAACTATGTTCATATTCTTCTTAAAATTACGTCTTTATGTGAAAGTTTTATCAGGCTGACCTGATTTGATTTTTATACTCTTTTTTCATTAACTAGATTTTGGAGTTCTATATTTTTTTAACATCTTCAAAAGATTCGTTAAAAACTAATAGTTTTCATTGTTAAAGTGCAGCTCAATCTCAAGATTAGATAAAGTAAGCATCCATACAAATAAATGAAGATGACTCTTGTAAGAATAGAGTCTTCGATTACTTTAGCTTTGCCCCCTCGTTATCCAAAAATTTCCACAAAAAAGTGAGATTTCAGTACAATGTAATGTTACTTTGCTAAAAAAAAAACAATATTTTTAGAAAAACAAATAAGCATAAGAAATTTTAAAAATGAGTCAAAATTCCAAGTTCCACTCAGTTCTTTGAGGATAAGAAATCTAACTTAGTCAGACTCAAAGTCAAATGCCAGTCAAACTGACTCAATAAATTCCGAATTTCATGTAAATGCTTCACTTACCGTCTCTATATAAAAGACAGAGAACCCAAAAAAAACACTGGTTGTGTTTGTTTTCCTAACCTAATTCAACAGCAGCCAACCAACACTCTTGTGTCAAATATTGAGAATCCATGGCATTTCAAGTATGTATGTGTATCTAAAATGTAAAATGAGTTATTCTTTGGCATTTCAAGTACGCATGTGTATATAAAATGTAAAATGAGTTATTCTTTAATATTCATGTTTTATAGCTTGTCATAAATTCTTATATTAATCAAAAATATATTTTCTCTCCCAAAGCTTTAGAGTATTTTTTCTTTTGTTGAGATAGGGTCTAGATATTGAGACGAGGTGTCACCACAGTAACAATCTATGTTCAAACCGCAGCTAGAATATAACATCAATCATGTGTATGAATAAGCAAATTTTGATGCCCCCAACATTAAATAAGGCGTTGCTGGATAGAGTTGAGGTTTATAGCTCCCAACAGATCATAAAAATGTGTTTACTTTTGTCCAGAAAAAGAGAATTTAGTGTATGCATGGAAATAACCAAATACTTAAAAACAGTAACAACAACCAAGTGAGCTAAACAGATTAAGTGATTTCCTATGATCTTTCAAAAAAACTTATTGTTTAAACTCTTGGATTAATTTAGATTTAGTAATTTATTTTTATAGATAGTAATTTTAGATTTACAGATCTAGTAATTAGATCTAAGTTAAGTTTTATTCTCACTAAATTACAAGAATTCGAAGAATTGAATTTAAATAGTTTTTTTTTATTTTATTTCATTAAATAAATTATGAAAATTAGAAGAATTGAATTTAAATTGCTTTTTATTTTATTAACTAATTACAACAATTAGAAAAATTGAATTAGAAGAATTAAATTTAAATTGTTCTTTATTTCATTGACTAAATTACAAGAACTAGACGAATATAACTTTTAAATATTTAAATGAATTACATGTTTCAATAATATTTTGAGAACATGTTTTTTCAATTCATTTTTTTTTTTAAAGAAAATTAATTGAAATATTTAAGAACTTTTAATTTGCAAAAAAATGTATTTTTTCTAAATAAAACACTATGAAAGAATGGAAGATAGTAACCCTTAAGGAAGGGTATTTGAAAACTATTAATTCACAATAAGTTTGAGTTGGACCATATCTATAGAGACCAAGTCTCTTCAAATAATTTTAAAAAAATACTTACTATTTTTATTTTCAATGTGTGCTTCAAAATGAAAAGCAATACAATACATGCATACAAAGGCATCCCCCATAGAACTTTTCCAATTAAATAAACCTATCGGCCTTTCATTGCACCTTTTGGGGCAACTGCTAGTTATTTATAGGATTGTTGGTAAGTATAAATATTAAAATTTTTAGTATATAATAGTGGGTATGGAAAATAATTTATTATTTAAAAATATTCATAATTATTATTAAATTTGAAAAAAAATATTACTTTGGATTTTCATATAAAATTGAATTTAAAAAATATATATGTGAAAATGAATTTATTTTAATTTTATATTATTGATATATTAGGAAAGATAAGAAATATGGAAATATTAAATTTTAAATACTTGAAAAGATTATATATATATATATATATATATATATATATATATATATATATATATATATATATATATATAACATAACGTATTATTTCATATGTTATATATATATATATATATATATATATATATATATATATATATATATATATATATATATATATGCTAAATAATATTATTAAGCATGTTATGTTATGATATTATTAGTACATTATCATTTTCATATTTTTAAATATTTATTTAAAATATTATATATTTATATATTCAGTATTTGATTGTAAGTACATTTTTTTTTAAGATGCAATAATTGATTTGAAACAAAATGTAATAAATCTATGCAAAATAATATATATATATATATATATATATATATATATATATATATATATATAATGAATTTACATTATTACAAACATTTATTAAGGTATTATTTTTGATCATATTACTAAATAAGAAAAATAACAACTATTCTACCCAACTACCTAAAATAATTCCATTTAACTTATTTAATATATTATATATTCTTAATTTTTATTAATTCTATTCTTACCCTCATAAATTTAATTTTCATTATTCTTAATTTCCATTTCATACTACTCAAATTCAATGAACTCTAAACCCTTGTAAATATTGTGAAATCCATATAGTGTTGTCCTCACACACGCTTTTGATTTAACCAATACTTCAACCCTAAAATCAAATCCACAATATCTATACACTCTAAGATATATTTTAAAAAATGAATATCATAACCTAACATCCTCACCTAGATGTAATCCATCACTCGTTTAATTATTCTTATATTTTCAATATATGTTTTTTTTTTGTCGGTCAAAGTCTAGATTATATTATCATATTAGAAACAAAATTTGCAGTAGGAGCCAACATGGTTTTCTTACATTCAGGCAACCTAGAAGGCATGCAATTCCTATAACGACTTGGGTGCTTGCTAAGGCATTCATAGCTCTTGGTTATTTTCCACACAAAATTACAAAATAAACATACCAGAACTGTCATCACGGGGGAGGGTGCAGGGGACTAGGCGAAGGAGCCATAAAGAGATGATCCTGATTGTGCATATGGTAGCTGATATGATCTACTTGGGTCTCCAGGGCTTGGAGGTGGTCTTGAGAGCGCCTTAGTAAACAACACAGACTCTCTAGAGCCTTGAGGATCTTCGTCTACAGGTTTTAAACAACATTAATGTAGGCCAATAATTCATTTCGATCATCATACCTTTGTTCACGCACGGTGTCCAAGTTGAGTTGGATCTGCTGGAGTTGAGCACAAATGGATTCAAGGGTGGACATAGCCTCAATCTGGCCTGGTGATTGGGTTGGAGAAACTGCCATGGCCGTTTCTAATTGTTGGCTCTCAGTAGACTCCGAGTGGGAGCTCAAGTCCCCGGGTACCTGGAAATTGTCCATGCCGCTTCCAAGACCACCACACTGTGCCCGGCCACGTTTGCGCGACAAGCAGTCACTCGCCACTCCCTCTCGTTGTGTTAGGCTGCAATGCCAAGTTGCTCCAACTCCTGCAGCCCCTAAAACCCACAGTCTGTCTCTGCACCCTTGACTGAATTTGTCACTGACCGTGTCCCGAGCAACGTAGACAAGAGACACATGACCGCCACCAATCTCCACACTGTCATCTGAGGAGGTGCGGAAGCTCCACCACCCGCAAATTCGAATTGCAAGAGAGCTTGAGTGCTCCATAAGTCCAAGGCAGATTCAATGTGTGTATATATATATATATATATATATATATATTTTTTATATTTTCTCTTTTAGAAATAAGACTATAATTCTATTATATTGCACATAAAATACATTTCGAAGCTTTCCTCTGGAGTTGCTATGCTATTCAATTCCGGAAGGAGAAGAGTTCAAAAAAACAAAAATATGATTGCCCCAGTTGGGGAAACCAGTCTAAAAATTGCTGCCCTGGGTAGGGAAACCATCATTTAAAAAAAATATCGAAGAGATTATCGAATTGTTCAGGAAAAACATGAAAACAGAAAGGTAAATATTCATAAAGAGAGGTAACCTCTTGATTCTGAGGTTGCATGGCATGCTACTTTTCATGAGGCGGAGGCTCTTCGATGATGAGGCACCTATAGTCATCCGGCATGTCCTCATCTTTCTTCAACGATTACACCATGGGCTCAGGCGTAGTGGCAGAACACACAAGGCTATCACTGCCTTCTCCCTTGTCATCTACAGAACTCTCTGGACTGCCGCTTCCTTCACTATTGGAAGAATGCGTGCCTGTTTTGACGGGTAACGCCTCATATTTCAGGGAATGATGAGGGGGAGAAGGGGAAATAGTGGACTTCCTGAGTCACTTTCTCACACCAGAGCCAACAGAGCTGGATGGAGCATCCTGAAAGCGCACAGTGAGGGTGGCGGTAACCAAAGGGCGGTCCAAGGAGCCAGAGGAATCATAATGAAACTGGTAAGAGGCAGAATTATCCTCAAGAGGAGGAGGGCGACTGTCCTCATGAATGGAGATGGGAAGGCGAGAGGTCTGACCTATGCCTCGGCCCCTAGGACACCTCATCCTGTGCCTTCATGGCATGTTTATGTAGGAGGGAGCTGGTGTAAGGGAAGAGGCAGAAGGGTGGTAGGAGGCTAGAGGCAGCGAGGCAAGCGGAGAAAGGTCACAAAAGAGCTTAATGCTGCAACTGGAAGAATGCACTGAAAGGCTAAGGCTGTAGGAGGAGAATGTCGGCGAAATGGTGAGGGGAATCATGAAATAGTGTGAGGGCTTGCAGATCGGACAATCGTAAATGCTGGAGGCAGAGGCATTAACACTGGCGTGAGGCAGGCAGCTGGAGAATTTAATAGCGAATGGACGAGAGCCATGCATGGCCATGTGGCCAAGCCAGATGCCGCGCTGAGGAGCCGCCACGTCCCTAACCAAATCAAACACCCGCATCCGAGGTACTTTCAATATATGTTATTGATAATAAAATAATTTATTATTATTATTTTAAAATTTGAATATTCTTTAATATCAATTAATGAAATTAAATTAATTAATTTTATTTTTAATAACTAAATAAATAATTACCTAATTATGTAACGACTATCTCCGGGCAATGATGCATCCATACTATTTACTCATGAATATCAATTAACTTATTCACCTTATCCTAAAGATGAACCACATTAGTTAGTTTGAAACGATCAAACCAAACTTTAATGATATGATTATTCTGAAAAACATTTATCTATATTCTTATATAATAATAAATTTCAACCTCCCTTTAAACTCTCTCACTTATACTTTAAATTCTCTTTTTCAAAGTTGTTCCTATGTTATCCTAAGTTTGCCTCTACCATAGTTCAACGTTGAAGCACGGGGCACACTTGCCCCCTCTACAATTCCAAGACATAAAATGCTTTCCCACATTAACATTTCACCCTCCTTTCGGTTATGTGATTTTTTTGGGTTAAATAAGCTCTTTTTTTTATCATTTACAATTTTAACTTTCACTTTTGTCATTTTCATTATTATTATTATTGTTTAATAATTTTATTTTAAATCTATAATGGATAAATTGTTATAATTTAGTTTTTAATCATTTTTTTAAGTTTATGAAAATTTATGATTTTTTTTTTTTTGCTGAATAAATTTTTTTCTATTAAACTAAGACCAGATTACATAATATCAAAATTCTTTTATTATAGTTTATCAAACTGAAAATCAGATTTTCTATTTAATTGAGACGATATTACATAATACCAATTATTATTATTATTATTATTATGGTCTATTAAATTGGAAACTGGATCAATAATCAAAATTAATGTCTTTCATCCCAAATGTCCATACCAATTATTATTATTATTATTATTATGGTTTATTAAATTGGAAACTGGATCAATAATCAAAATTAATGTCTTTCATCCCAAATGTCCATATACCGACCATATACACAAAAAAATGTATATCAACCAAGACTTTATTACCCAAGACATTATGCCACATTAATGTCTTTCATCCCAAATGTCTATATACTAAACATATACACACAAAAAGGTATATTGACCAAGACCCAAGACATTATGCCACAATATAGGGAAATTCCAAGTGAAGTAGAAAAATCATAAGTTAATTGAAACCATGAAGAGGTTGTACAAATATCAATAGTTCCTATAATGACTAAATTACAAGATTTTAATGGTTGCAAAGTTGCTCCTCAATGCAAGTTATTCTTCATGTTTTCCTACCCAAAGAGGTGGAAAATTATGAATTTTATTTTAATAATAAAATTGATAAAATTCAAACAAAATACACATTATTAAATAATACCATTTCATCTCTACAAATAAACCACAATTCAATAAATAACTATATATAATATTATTAATAATTTAATATTTCATAGTCCCGAGTGCAATTCAAATGGTTAATTTAAGTAATGTGAAATCATTGAAACTCGAAAGATCTAGGTACAAAGAAAGACATATCGTAGCCCCCCATAAGTTTATGGATAGTTACTTGTGAGGAGGGTTGTTGAGTTTGTCTAGGCCACCAAAAAAAAAAAAAAATTATAGTAATTTATAAAAAATATTTGAATTGCTTTAAACCAAAAAAAATAAAAATAAAAATATTTTATATTAATTTATAAAAAATATTAGTAAATAAAATATTTTAAAATAATATAATAAAATATATTTTATTTATAAAAAATTACAATAAAATTTCTGTTTTTTTTCCTCATAAACATATAGTATCTTTTTTCTTTAAACCTATTATATAAAGCAGAGTTAGTTGAGAGGAGAGGATTATGGCCTACAAAACCAACCAAACTGATACGAAGACGGGATAAAATTCCTATACATTTTTCCTTATTGAATTTCTAAATTTTTAAACCATGCCTCGCATTTGATTTCCTACATACTAATCTTGGATGCTCTCTAATGATTTAACTTTAAATTATATCATAAGAGAAAAAAGTTACTATCTAGGCAATACCAAATGGCTTAAAAATGACAATCCATTGATTCATGTTCAACCCCATCCTCAAACGTAAAAATGTTTCAAAAATGTTAAACGTCCCTCTTGGGAGAGTTAGAGCTTCTTTAAACAACTCGTCAACCTTGTGATCGAGCTCTCTAAGAACATGTAAAGAAGAAATCCAATTCAAAGAGGGCATCACCTCTTGCAAGTCTTGGAGTAGAGGTCACAAATGAATATTTTCCATATATATATATTTATTTTCTCACTCAATAACCAATTGTGAGTTTCTTAGGACTTGAATTTTTTTCACATCTTTCAACGTTGCAATAATTCATCCCAAATTTTTGAACCTCTATAGGGGCATAATGAATATGTAAGAAATGATTTTGTTTCATTTGTAAAACTACACTGATATTGCATACAAGAGATTGTCCCCAATTTGCACCATCAAAAAATCCATGCAACAAATCTCGTGAAAATTTCATGTAATAAAGTTAAAAATAATAACAACGACTGATAGGACACTTATTCCAAGCTGAATGTTGGGCAAGACATCCTAGCAGGTGTTCATTTAGGTTATTATGGCTAAAGGAAATTGGCAAAGGCAATAGATAAGGCTTTAGAAAGGAAAAATGACATTTTTAGCACATTTATTTATGAAAATAATGGAAAATAGGAGAAAAGGAAGGTGAAAGGTCAGATGTTGCATGCGAGGAGGAAAATGAAGGAAAATAATGGAAAATGAAGAAAATAGAGGCCTCATTGATAAAAAGGCTTCTGAGGATCAGTTGGCAAGCTTTTGGCTCAAACCTTTTGTCAATGCATTATTTGGAGCTCTCTCATTATTCTCTCTCTCACTCTTAGACATTTAGATTTTTTGAAGCACTTTGGCATTAGAGCAACAAATGAATGAAAGTAGGAAGAAGGAAGAAGTAAGCAAGGAGGAGTAAGAATCAAGCAACTACAACATGATTCTTTGCAGGTATTGATTTGCATGTATGATTTCCTTGCTAGAATTGGCATGCATGGTATTGCATGTGGTTCTTTGTTGTCTTGGCATGGGTTTTTTCTAGGTGTGACAGTGTATTCAACTTAGCCTTTCAATTTCTGGATAGCCATGGTGTTGTGGAGTTTTCATGTTTCAGTTTAGCTGGATTATCGGATGGATTTGAATCTGAGTGGGGTGGATCTTCGAATTGATATAACACATGACCTAGTAACCCTTGAACTAGACTGTGGGTTGTGGTAAATCTGAATAGTGTGTTACCTTGGTGGGCCTAGGAATCCTCGATTGGTGAGTGACGGGATATATGGTAAAGCCTAGAGGTGGTTTGCCTCGGTTTATGGCCTAGTGATCCGGGTTTGGATTACAGTAAAGCTTAAGAGGTGCATGGTGCTCTCCGTTTCGGTCTAGTAGTCCCGAGATGGGATGTACGGTAAATCCTGGAGACTATGTCTTGGTTTATGGCCTAGTAACCCCTGATTCAGACTAGAGGTTGCGGTAAATCCTGAGAGACTAGGATACAGGAAAATTCCTCATGGTTTAGGCAGAGAGAATCTAGTGATATCCATGCTTGTGTTGGCCTAGTGATCAGGTGTAGATCATGCTAAATCCGATTATGACATGTTTATTGTGTTGGCCTGGTGATCTGGGATGGATCACGATAAAGCCTTATTTCTATTGATGAGGGTGAGGTGGTTTTGCCTCGGGATGCCTTGGTTGATTTTTTAGTTTGAGTCCCTCATTTATTCTTGGAATATGGCACAGGGGTGATTGGATGAAGAGAGATTTGGCTTAGCCAATCTATGGTCGGGTGGAATGTGGAAGTCCCATCTCTGGATGGTTTTTACATTCAGTAAATAAGAGCTCATTCCTTTAGTATTTGGTATTCAAATGCACTAGTTATTGTGTGGATTCTATTGCTATTGTATCCATGGTAATTATGTTGTTATTATGCATTTTGTAATTATGTTGTTATAAGCATGTATTTTTATCAATGATGATTTATGACTCTACCCATGTTTTTACTTGTAAATGAATGCACAATGTATCTATGGTCAAATAGATTGTATTACAGCTTATGATGTAAGGGAGTAATGCTTCTTAGAGATTCTCAGATAAGTATGAGACCCTATGTTTAAATATGATGTTTACACCTGTAGATACAATGTTTGTGACATGTTTGACGAAATGTCTGTCATGGCTAGGAGGGGTCCAGATGAGTTCCTGATGATGTGATTGCTTTTTTACCTTTTTTTTAATGTTATTTATCATCCCCTAAAGTTTCATGAAGTTCTGGGTAGTCAGCTGGGCTCTAGGGATGAAAAGGTGGAACAAATCCCAGAGTTTCAGGCACAAAACTGACCAAACTAGGCCCTGGCCGCTACCTTGCCTTGGCATGCCCAGGGATAAGGCCGAAATTGGTCAAAAAGTTAGTCTCCCTCAGGGGACAGAGGTCTGGGAGGTTGTATTACCTCCTAAGGATGTTTTTGATGTTGTGTAAGGTGTGTTTGTCTTGTTTTTGTCAGTTCCACTTCCTTAAGGTAATTTAAGAGGTTGAATCTCATATTAGTAGCCTCTCGTCGCATTTTTTCCCTGGTTGGCTGGTTACTTGGGTATATGTGGGAAGGGGAGGTTATAAAGTGGTATCAGAGCATGGTTCAACCCTCAGATTGGACGGGAAATGTGTTGGTAATGCTTTTTTTTATTTCTTATGTATTTTTCATACCTATGTTGTACATGTTTGTTGCATCCGTGTTGTGTTGGCCATGCTGGCAGTGGTGTCACCATGGAAGTGATGATGGTGTTGTTGTTGACATGTTGTCATGAGTGTATGACTATTTATGTGTTTCTCATGCTTGTGTATTGTTTGTGCACGCTTTCTTACATATTTTTACATATTGTACATGCATTGCTTGCTTATGCTAGGGTTACATATTGGTCATGCTTGTGTGTTGTTCGTGTATGCTTGCTTATGTGATGCTATAGGTGGGACATGCATTGGTCATTCATGATTGGTTATACATGTCAAGTGGGTGCATATGGTCAAGTTTTCATTGGTTTGGTGAAGGTTATCGTGCATAAGGTCATTGTATGAAATTAGGTCATCATGATGGTATTGGTAGGTTATGATGCTAATGTGTTGGCTAAGATAGAGCAGGATATGCAGACCATTGAAGTGAAGTTGCAGCATTGGACTTCGAGGCAAGAGCATGTCGTCCTACATGTTTGGATTTTGGGCCTGTAGGTATGTAGGTGAAGGATTTTTATATGCATTATGGTTATGAGTATTCCTTTCATTCTATTGATGTTAGGTTACATACATTATAGATTCTAGTTGATTAGTGTGGTTATATGTACATGTGTCAGATAGTCATGAATGATAGCAACCTGTGGTGGTATGCATATTTATTGTTGTTTTATGTTAGATAATTTATATGTTGTTTATGAGCATGTTATGGGTTAACTTGTTGTGGATGTATGATAGTTAACTTGATGATTAGGTTACATGTTGTTGATGAGCATGATGTATAACTTGTTGTTACATGCTAGTGACATTATGATTATGGTTATTTCATTAACATCTTGATGTTATATGTATTATGCTAATTTTTATGGGTCCATGCAAATGGTTAGGGTTATGACATTCAAACATGAGTCAACCTAATTATGATAGTGTGTTGTATTATGTCTAGACTAAATGTGCAGATGTGATTGTATGCATGAATGAAAATCATTTATGATTTTATGATGTGAACATGTTAGCTAGATACTTGATCTGAAAATGCTTTGGATAACTTGTTATGCTTTTCAAGAACCTCCTACTCAGTTAAACAAATAAAAGATCTAGATTATACTTGACATTTGCAGAATTTTGTACTTGAAATAGGTGTATTTTTTTTAATTGTTTAAGTGTCTTAATTCTATTTTTTCTTGTTGAAATTAAACATGTGTAACAGAAATATAATGCAGCAAATAACATCCACACATAACATCAAAATTAATCTAGAAGTTCACCCAAATATCATGGGCTACGTCTCCTTGAGCTCTTGTAATCTTGAATTGGCTCTTTGGGATTATGACAAAGTTTCTTTTACAAGTTCCATACTTAACTCCAATCATTACTGAAACTGAACCAAAGAGCTTAGAATACCATCTATATCCCTGTCATGGTTTTCATCACTTTGTATACATATATAAGCTCCCTTAGACTTGATTCCTTCTGTTGGTGCTATGAACTACATTGAGCTTCTCTATGGAAATAACTCCTTTAGAATTCTTTCTCTGTCCCTGAAACCTCACCCACTGTCTCCATCACACATCAGACACCAAAAATAGACTGATTGTTTGCTCAAAATGAGCACTGCATCCATAATCTAGGCCTTCTCTTATGGTTTCGCGACCTCTAGAAGTACTCAAAAGCTTCTGAAAGCTCCTCCATTGGTTTCATAAGTATAAAAACAATCATAAATGACTATTGGTTCGCTGCATAAGGCCTCTAGCTTAGTAGCTACTCTGGCTAGGCCTTGAACTGCTGTTGCACTTGTTGGCACTGATGGCCCCTGGAACTTCACAGAAGCATATCTTGCCTTCAAAATTCCTACATAGGCACTACAAACCACACCATTAGTTCCAAAACATTTGAAACATCCAAAATTGACTATTGGATTTTTGAATAAGGCCTCTAGCTCCCATGACTAGGCCTCAAACTGTTGTTGCCTCCTGGTGGCCCCTTGAACTTCTCTAAAGAAAAAACCTACTCAGAGGTCTTCTGATGGCTCTAAAACCGTCACCAATGAGTCTGGAATGTTGTATGGAGTCAAAATTGACTATTTACACTCCAAAATTGGTCGAATCTAGCTCAAGATAGAGCCTAAACTCATTTTGCCCAATGTCCCCTAAAATTTCCACTAAATGTGGAGGAACTGGACTAAACTGAAGTTAAAATTGGAATCTAGCCAAATTTTTTAATGCACTCCAAAAATACCGCTAAGCTAATCGTTGGCATTAAACTGAAGGCGGTTAGTTGGTCATATATCCACCTAAATCTCCGCGGTCACATTAATCTGGACCTAAATAAACCGTGCAGATAATGTTTTAAATGCCATGTGACAACATCGAACACGACAGAGGTTATGGTGATAAAGCCGTCGGTTAACAAATTGCGTGGGTTTGTAAAAACATGTGACCACCTTCAATGGTTATGTCTGACTGTTTTGCATCGGCAGTTGTGGCTTTGGCCAACGGTCTTGGCACTAGGGCCACATGGGGGAGGGGTTGGCCCCTCTCCAAATCCCATCGTGAAAACCATTAATATTCAAATATCATCGCAAACCTTATATGGTTAAGAAACACAGTTAAGGGAGTTGGTTAAGCCATTCTGTGAGTGGGTAGCAGGTCTCACATTCAACTCCGGTGTAGTCCAAAAATTTTGCAGCACTATGCATGGGCCACGTGGCAGCCTCCAGGCCTACTACGTGGCAGCCTCCGATTGGTTGAACCATAAAATAATAAATAAGATCGCGCCACATGTCAAGACCTGATTGGATCAAATGGAATATTATGGGGAATATCTTGAGGAATATTCTAGGAATATTCTAGGAATATTCCCTGGAATATTCTCTTTTTAATTTCCCAAATCCAAGTCAAACTTGGTCAAAGTCCAAATTTTGCATTTTACTAAACTTTTCAAACCGCAATAAATTCTTCATACGGTGTCAGTTTTTTGAACCGTTCACGGAGCCGGAATCAAGAAGACGAGATCTATCCAGTCGCTCAGGTTCGACACACTTCCAAACACTTTGAATTTTGAGCTATCACTTAGGTCCATGATCCAGTTCTGATCACATCTCCCTATTAAAAATCCTTTGGATCCCAAAAGACTGATATACTGAACTATACAGTAGATGAGAGTACAACACCCTCTTCTTTTTAGCCTCCATACACTTGCCTTGTATGGCTAGTGTGTTTGAACCACAACTCGAAGGTAGTCGACACTTCCCTTCCTGGATGCACTTGTCCTCCTATTAAGAACTGTCCTCCTTGCACTCACTTAGAAATTTCTGGAAAGAAATTTACAGAAGGTAGATGAACATCGCTTCCTTGATCATTGATCCAAGATGGCTCAAAAAAACATGAGATTACAACATAAATACATGCATACTTGACTAAAATTTGCATATGTACAAATGAAAGTATGTCTTACTGTGTCAAGAAGTCAAACCACTTCTTACCAAGCCACTTCCATGGCGAATTTTTCTGCTGCAAATATTCTTCATGTGAAACATCTGTTCTCACATCAATGATGGAATCCTTGGTTCCAATTTCGCCAGTCTTTCTTTACTCTTGCTGAAAATGCTTGGGACGACTAGTTGGATGTAATGTCCAACATTGGGAAACAACATGTCCCCTCTTCTGGAAATGTGTACAAGTCTTATGCATCTTCTTTGCAAGTTGCCTTTGCTTCAACTGGTTCCTGTATGCCTTCATTCTCTTCCAGCATCTCGAAACATCATGGTTAAACATACCACAATATGAAAAACAACTCTTTCTTCCATTTAAGCATGCAAAATTGTCATGCCTTGTAGAAACATAATCAACTTGACTATGGGAATAATTATACCTCGCATGCTGCTTTGCATGTCCATCATTTTTACCTTCATGAGGAGATGAACTTGTAGAGGTTCCAACTTTCTCTTGAAGACTAACATCAGCGTTCATGTCTTGAAAACTGTCCGAACTCACATGCTCACCATAAGTTGCATGTCTACATACTTCTTGCTGCAACATAGGCTTCAAACAATGGAAATCAACTTGAAAACAAACTTGACATGTTTGTGGTTTAGAAATTGGAACAAAATTTCTTTTTGAAGTTGCCTCACATGCCTTCATGTCTTTGGAGTCTTTGCCATTAGATTGAACATAACAAAGACCAAATTTCTTAGGTCGTTCCTCAACCAAAATAGGATCAATCATGACTTGTGAATGTTTTCCTAAACCCTTGCCTTCATAGCCGATTTTAAACATTAACTTGGACCCTATAGCTCTAGCGTGCTTTTCAAATGAACCAACACATATTTCTGAAGAGGAAACTGAAGACAAATTTGAGTGAATTACCGCTTCTTCACGCATGTTCTTGGTTAAAGCATCTTGGGATTGATGGAACTGCATATCCATCTCATGCAATCTTTGAAGAATTTATTCCTTCTCTTGCTCCATAGAAAACAATTGCTCACGCAGTTCAGTGCTTTCTCTTTTATCTTCAAACAGAATCTGCACCATGTCCTTCAAGATGTAGAAGTCTCGCTTCATATTTTCATCGAAGAATCTTGCGAAGGAGGAGGATTTTGAAACCTCACTTGAAGAAGTTTTCATCATGAAATGAACTAAATAACTTCAAAAAAATTCACAAAGATTTCAAAAACAATTGAAAAAACTTTTGAAAAAAATGGCTGTAGAGACAAGCTCTTATTCAAGCAGCCTTTTGCAAACAAACCCTTTTATGTTTCAAGGGTTTCCTTGAGGTCCTTTGGGTAAGGAGAATGCCTTCAGCCCTTTTTCCTTCTTGTCCTCTCCTGGACTTAGCTAACAATATATTTCCCTTCACCTCTAGCAAACTCAAGCAACAATCAGTTTGCAAACAGTCAAACAATCAAATTCTTTGCACTGTTTAAAAACCTTTCAAGTCAAAAAAGAAAGCTATTGCTCTATAAATCAAGAAACCAAGTGCTCTGATACCAAACTGATCTTAAAATGGGTTGGATAAATTTTTATGCTTTTCAAGAACCTCCCACTCAGTTAAACAAATAAAATATCTAGCTTATACTTGACATTTGCGGAATTTTGTACTTGAAATAGGTGTATGTATTTTAAATCTTTAAGCATCTTAATTCCATTTGTTATTGCTGAAATTAAACATGTGTAACAACAATATAATGCAACAAATAAACATCGACATATAAGATCAAAATTAATCTAGGATTTCACCCGAATATCGTGGGCTACGTCTCCTTGAGCTCTTGTCATCTTGACTTGGCTCTTTGGGATTATGGAAAAGTTTATTTTAGAAGTTCCACACTTAACTCCAATGGTTACTGAAACTAAACCAAAGGGCTTAGAATACCATCTATATCCCTGTCATGTCTTTCATCACTCTATAAACAGATCTAGGCTCTCTTAAACTTGATTCCTTCTGTCGGTGCTCTGAACTACATTGAGATTATATATGGCACTAAATCCTTTAGAATTATTTCTCTATCTCTGAAACCTCACCTACTATCTCCAACACACATCATACACCAAAAATAGACTGATCGTTTTCTCAAAATGAGCATTGCATCCCCAATCTAGGCCTTCCTCCATAGTTTTCCCTAGGCTACCCAAAAATTCCCTGTAGGTTCTATACCTTCAGAAGTCTTCAAATGGCTCTGAAAATCCCTTCATTGGATTCAAAATTCAAAAAATGGTCAGAATAGACTATTGGTTCACTAAAAATGACCTTTGGCTGCTTCGATTTCGCCTCCAACACCTGTCAACACCCCCTGGCACTAGGGTCACTGAAAACTTCTCTGATGGGTTCTCGGCCTCTATAAGTCCTCAAAAAATTCTTATAACTCCCCCATTGGATTTAGAAGTATAAAAAAAGTCAGAAATGACTATTGGTTCGCTGCATAAGGCCTCTAGCTACCTTGGCTAGGCCACGAACTGTTGTTGGCACTGATGGCCCCTAGAACTTCATTGAAGCATATCAGCCTTAAAAATTCCTCTAAAGGCTCTGAAAACCACACCATTAGTTCTATAACATCTGAAACATCCAAAATTGACTATTTGATTTTTGAATAAGGCCCTTATCTCCCCTAGCTAGGCCTCAAACTATTGCTGCCTCTTGGTGGCCCCTTGAACTTATCTGAAGCAAAAAGCTACTCGAAATTCCTTTAATGGCTCTGCAACCCTCACCAATGAGTCTAGAATGTTGGATATAGTCAAAATTGAATATTGGCACTCCAAAATTGGTCGAATCTAGCTCAAGGTAGAGCCTAAACTCATTTTGCCCAGTGTCCCCTAAAAAGCTCCACTAAATGTGGAGGAACTGGACTAAACTGAAGTTAAAATTGGAATCTGCGCCAAATTTTTGAATGTGCTCCAAAAATACCACCAAGATAACTGCTGGCATTAAACTGAACGCAGTTATATGGTCACATATCTGCCTAAAGCTTCGTGGTCACATTAACTTGGACCGGAATAAACCGCGCGGATAACGCTTTAAACGCCATGTAACAACTTCGAACATGGAAGAGGTTACGGTGATAAAGCCTTCGGTTAACAAATGTCTCGGGTTTGTAAAAACATGTGACCACCTTCAACAATTATGTCTAACTGTTTTACGCCTGTGGTTCCAGCTTTGGCCCATAGTCTTGGTGCTAAGGCCACATGTGGGAGGCACTGGCCCTCGGGGCTAGCCCCTCTCCAAACCCCATCATGAAAACTATTAAACTTAAAATATCACCGCAAACCTTATACTATTAAGAAACACAGTTAGGGGATTTGGTTAAGCCGTTCTGTGCACGGGCAACAGGTCTCGCGTTCGACTGCGGTGCAGTCCAAAAATTTTGCAGCACTATGCATGGGCCACATAACAGCCTCCGAGCCTACCACGTGGTAGCCTCCGATTGGTCAAACCATAAAACAATCAACCCTTTAATCAATAAGATCGTGCCATGTGTCAAGACTTGATTGGACCAAATGAAATATTTTGCGGAATATTCCCTGGAGTATTCTCTTTTTAATTTCCCAAATCCAAGTCAAACTTGGTCAAAGTCCAATTTTTTCATTTTAATGGACTTTTCAATCGGCGATAACTTCTTCATACAGTGTCGGGTTTTTGAACGATTCACGGCGTCGGAATCAGGAAGACGAGACCTATTCGGTCGCTCAAGTTTGACACACTTCCAAACACTTTGAACTTTGAGCTATCACTTAAGTCCATGATCTAGTTCTAATCAACAATGTTATGGATATCATGATTTATGATTGGGTTGATATGTTGTGAATTTACGTTGTGCTAATCTAGATTGACTATGTAAACAAGATAGCCTCCCCTAATATATATTAAGGTATGAGTTTGGTTATGTCATATACTTGGTGGTTGACTATTTGATTATGTCGTCTATTTGGTGTTTGAGTGTTTGGTGTCTATTATGTAGATGAATGTTTGAATGTTTGATTGGTTTCATGATATGCATATGTATTTATAAGATTGCATGAAGAAATGATTTGGTTTTAATACGGTTGTACTAACACAATATGTGCCGAGGCAACTGATATGTACTTTAGTTTAAGTAGGTGATAGTTGTGGCATTATGTATTATGGATTATTATTGTGGGTTGATTGTTGATTATGACATGGGTTTTAGATTTGGTAAAATTTGATTTTGAATTAGTACATATGGCTGACATGTGTGTTTAGTTACAGGTCAACGTGCTTGGCACAACAAGGTAAGATAACTGGTATATTGTTATGTTTGTCTATGCCCTGACAGTTATGTGTTTGTGGTAGTATGGTGTAGGGGATTACATGGCAAGAGATTGCCATTAAATCTTGAAGAAGGCTCGGGTTGAGATTTCCTTTGGAAGTATTGGGAATTATGGGGATTGAGTCATGGTGTTTGTTTCTAGTCTTGTGATTTCAATATTTTTGATTTTTTTGTGTTTGATTTGCGGTCTTGATTGCGTCTAGTACATGATCATGCCACTTTTTTGTGGTGTTGTATTGCTTTTGGTTTTCATGGCCTTCCTCTTGTTTTCTCTTGTTATTTCATTTTATGTTTGGAGTGTCTTTGGAATTGGTTGGGAAAGAGGAAAGTTGATGGAGTTCAGGGAGAGCGTTGTGGTACCTAATAGGTGATGTAAGGCCTAAATGAATCTTGGTGCATATATAAGGGCAACTGAAGGTAAGAATATGACAACATTTTGGATTGGTTGGGTCCATTGAGGTAAATGGACGGTGGAAAAACAATCGCGAGAAAGGTAACATGAAAGGTAAAGTGAATGAATCTGAGGTGTTAGATGCCTTGGCTATGTTGGGAACTACTGTTCTCAACATTGTGCATGTTGTGCAAAAATAAAGGAAGTTCTCTTAAACTATACCTTATGATATCTAGAAATTGTGTTGTGATCATGATTATGTTGATGTTTATATATGTATACATGTATGTATGTATGTATGTCGTGTCTAATAGGGCCATCATGGATCATGATTGTTTAATGCTAATGTTTATATGTATATTTGTGTGTATGTATGTCGTTATTTGATAGGATAATTATTGTTTATGCTAATTATTATATATGTATGTATCTATGTCACTGTCTGACAGGGTGGTCAAGGATCATTCTTGTGAAGGAATGATTTCTTATGCAGTTGAATGGCATGAAGAAATTCTTGGTTTATGATGAGTCAAGTGGGAAGAGTAACTCTGGCATATCTATGAGATCATTATCACGTGGATATGAATTGATATTATATTCTTGTACTATGCCTATGTTTATGTTATGGACAAGTAATGTTGAGGGGTACATCAGAGAAGTGAAATTAGTGCGATCTACGTCATCCTATGATAAGCATTGATGACAGATAGACACTAGAAGTAAGGTTGCCTTGTGGAGTCAGTGTGTGGTCTATGAATGTGTAGTACTACTGTTGTGTATATGTTGTGCATGTTGTATATTCAGTTATTGTACCTATTGTGATGTGTACATGTAACATATGTAGTATTGTGTACATTTGATGTTGTATGTCTATTGTATATATGGTGTTGTGTGTATATTGCATATGCAGTGCTAGGTATAGATGGTGCTATGTACATGTTGGATATGTGGTGTTGTATACATATCGTACTATGTGCATGTTGGATATGCGGTGCTATTTACGTATGGTGCTATGTACATATGGTGTTGTGTGCATGATTGTATGTCATGTGGTGCTGTGTGCATGTAGTGCTATGTGCAAGTTGTACATGTGGTTCTATGTGAAAGTGGTGTCGTGTACATGTAATGCATGTGGCACTGTGTACATGTGGTGTCGTGTACATGTCATGCATGTGGTGTTGAGTACATGTGGTATTGTGTACACATTATACAAGTGGTGCGGTGTACATTTGGCATTGTGTAGGTGATGTCATGCACATGTGAGGTTGTGCACACGTTGTGCAGGTAGTGTTGTGTATAGATGGTGTTGTGTACATGTTGTTTATATGGTATTGGTATACATGTGGTATTGTGTGCATGTTTTACATGCTTTGTTGCGGGCATGTAGTACTATGTATGTGCATGGTGTAGTCGTGGTATTGTGACATGTGTATTCATTTTGTTGTACTCTATATATGTATATGTATTGTGTTGTGTTGTACACCGGATGTGGGTGTATGTGTTGTGTTGTATTGAACACTAGGTGTAGGTGTATGTATTGTGTTGTGTTGTACACCGGGTGTAGGTGTATGTATTGTGTGGTGTTGTACACCTTGTGTGGATGTACGTGTTGTTCATTATGTATTTTTGTATGTTAGTAAAGAGAAGTAAGGGCACTGGGTGCTTTCCGGGTGTGGAAACCAATCCGATGTGTGTACAAAAAGAACAAAGGTAGAAGTAAGGACTAATGAAGGATAAATATCAGTTTTTTATTTCAGTTTATTATGCATGTGATATGTGATTCTGACTTATGATGGTTACATGTGATTTATGATTATGGTTTATGATTATTTCATGTGATTCATGATTTTAAATTATGATGGTTTTGTTTTGAGCTAACCATATGTGATATGTTTATACATGATGATTGATCAAACATCTAGTTTGACTTGTTGTGACAAGAAGTGAAGAGGATTGCAAGTATACCTTGTTGACGAGCTACCAATGAGGTATGATTTGAAGTTATTTCAATTTATTTTGAATCTAATGGAAATTATGTGCTTGGTACAAGAAGCACAAAATTCCCGTTTGGGTGGTTGAAACTGATTTCAAGCATTAGCAACAACAACAAAAGGAATGAAATAGAAAACAATATGTTGGTAAAGAACTTCAGAAGCAGGGTCATTGTGGGACACTGGTACCCAATTATGTCAATTGATTTCCATGAGAATGCTATGACCAGTATGGTGGTTTTGAGGCAGTGATATGCCTTGGTTTTTGTAGCTTTCGATGCACGAAATCCTTGCCAAGGGATGGAATACCCAAGATGGGGGTGCTAGTGGAACTTGAAAGGTGAGTGACTACATGGAAGGACGTGATCGGATTTCCTGAGGGATTGTGTAGCAGAGAAGGGAAGTTCGGGGATGGGTTTGGTTTGGTCATTATCATTTCTAGATGGAATCAGATTCACATTGGGAATGTCCCCTGGAACAATGAGTCAGTAACTGTTCAATGAGGGTATAGTAGCGCAAGATTGTAGCATTGGAAATTGGATGAAAATTTTGACTATGATAGTGGATTCTGGACATCTTGGGAAGGAAGTGAATCCTGGTACTACTTTCAGGGTGGAGATGTGAGCCTCTAGATCCCATTTTTGCTGATACAAGCATCATATCCTTTTAAATTTTGGTTGAGAAAATGTGTACACTATTGTAAATACCGCAATGAGTTGTGTTATAAATCTCAAGTACACGGTATGATTTTCATGATGGTTTTTTCTTTCGAGCAGGTTATTCATTGTAAATAGTGCAACAAGATGTGTTATAAAACTCCATAGGCAGGATGTTTTATTTTTCAATGGTTTTTCTAGTTGTAGGTGTCATTGAACACCGAGGACTGTGTTCCCCTAAGGGGGAGGGTTCTGTAACAACCCTGGTGAAAATTTCATGTAATAAAGTTAAAATTGATAACCACAATTGATGGGACACTTATTCCAAGCTGAATGTTGGGAAAGACATCTTAGCGAGTGTTCACTTCACTTATTATGGCTAAAGGAAATTTGCAAAGGCAATGACTAAGGCTTTGGAAAGGCAAAACACCATTTTTGGCACATTTATTTATGAAAATAATGGAAAATAGGAGAAATGTAAGGTGAAAGGTAACAGGTTGCATGTGAGGAGGAAAATGAAGGAAAACAATGGAAAATGAAGAAAATAGAGGCCTCATTGATAAAAATGCTTATGAGGATAAGTTGGCAAGATTTTGGCTCAAACCTTTTGTTATTGCATTTTTTGGAGCTCTCTCATTATTATCTCTCCCCCTCTCTCTCACTCTTGGACACTTATAGTTTCTTAAGCACTTTGGCATTGGAGAAAGAAAGGAAAGAAAGCAGGAAGGAGGAAGCAAACAAGGAGGAGCACGAGTCAAGCATCTACAACAAGATTCTTTACAAGTATTGATTTGCATGTATGATTTCCTTGATATATTTGGCATGCATGATATTGAATGTGGTTCTTTTTTGTTTTGGCATGGGTTTTTTCTAGGTGTGACATTGTATTCAACTTAGCCTTTCCATTTCTGGATAGCCATGGTGTTGTGGAGTTCTCATGTTTTGGTTTAGCTAGATTACCAGATGGATTCAAAGCTGAGTGGGGTGGACCTTTGACATGATATAACACATGGCCTAGTAACCACTGAATCAGACTGTGGGTTACGATAAAGCCAGATAGTGTGCTTCCTTGTTGGGCCTAGGAATCCTTGACCAGTGAATGACAGGATATACGGTAAATCCTAGAGGTGGTTTGCCTCGATTTAGGGATTATAGATTCAGGTTTGGATTGTGGTAAAGCCAGTTATGACATGTTTATTGTGTTGGCATAGTGATCCAGGATGGATCACGATAAAGGCTGATTTATATTGATGAGGGTGAGGTGGTTTAGCCTCAGGATGCCCTGGTTGGTTTTTTGGTTTGAGTTCCACATTCATGCTTGGAATATGGCATGGGGGTGATTGACTGAAGAGAGATTTGGCTCAGCCAATATATGGTAGGGTGGAATGTGGAAGTCCCACCTCTATTTGGTTTTTACAACTAGTAATGAAGATCTTATTCATTTGATATTTGGTATGCAAATGCATGGTTATTATGTGGATTCTATTGTTGTTGTATCCATGGTAGTTATGTTGTTATTATGCTGGTTATAAGCATGTATTTTATCAGTGATGATGTATGGATCTACCCATGTTTTTAATTGTAAATGAATGCACAATGTATTTATGGTCAAATAGATTTTATTGAAACTTATGATGTAAGGGAGCATTGCTTCTTAGCGATTCTCAAATAAGTATGAGACTCTATTGTTTACACCTGTAGATGCAATGTTTGTGACATGTTTAACGAAATTCTTGTCTTGGATAGGAGGGGTCCATATGAGTTCTTGATGACGTGATTTATTTCGTACCTTTGTTTTAATGTTATTTATCATTCCCTAAAGTTTCATTAAGTTATGGACAATGACCTGGGCTCTGGGGCTGAAAAGGTGGCACAAATACTGGAGTTGTAGGCACAAAAATGACCAAACCGGGCCCTGTCCCTACCTTTCCTTGGCATTTCTGTGACTATAGGATATTAGTTGCTGCCTTGCCCTGGCATGCCCATGGAGAAGGCTCAAATTGGTCAAAAATTCAGTCTCCCTCATGGGACAGGGGTCTCGGAGGTTGGGTTAACTCCTAATGATGTTTTTGATGTTGTGTAAGATGTGTTTGTCTTGTTTCTGTCAGTTTCACTTACTTAAGGTCACCTAGGAGGCTAAATCTCATATTAGTATCCTCTCATCTCATGTTTTCCCTGGTTGCTCCTGTTACATGTCATTTTGTCACCACGACATTTGAATATCAATATGGGTCTATCACCATCCATATCATGTTCCCTTAGAGGTAAAAAACACTAATATTCCTTAACCAAATCTTGGAAGTTGGAGAAAATCTCTTTAAAACCTTTAAAATATTTCCTGTGTTCTTTTTATAGCCTTTTCCTGTACATGTACTAATGCTTCTTACATTAACTGCGACGATTTCCGCTCTGTTCGCCACTAAAACCTGCGCACCCCCGTAAAAATGAAGTAAATATAAAAAGTAACTTCTAGAAGCCTATTTGGTCGAATATTATCTCAACTAAAAGCCTCTAGGGTCACGCCAGTTCGAGCTTTATTCCTATACTTATGGAGCTTATCCCTTGGTCGAAGGAACTCAGATCCCTTCATGGGAGGAACCATACCTCTCTTAATGGATCTTAAACTACTTCAATCTCTCTATTAATTGAGTTGAAGTTTCAGGTTGAAGGGTAGATACTGATTTGTATAGATTCTAAGCTGGAGAGAGTTCGTAGAGTTCATAGTTTTTGAGCTAGTAAGTTGTTGTTAGCACATTGAAGATTACACCTTTATACATATGACTTTATGCTGGTCATTCTAGAGAGGAAGGCTTATCATACTGAAGGAAACGATTGCTCAAACACACGGGAGAAATCTGTACAACATCAAGGCACAAGTTGTAAGATTGCTCTTTTTAATATCTGATAATACATATGGATCTCTTTTTCTCATTGTCTTGTTTCTGAATTCATGGAAATGATGTCAATACTTAGACTCCTTGATCAGTAAGTTGGATTAGTATTTATGATTATTATATACTACAGGTGCTTTGATCTTTTGTATTGTTTGTGATTGCAGGTTCTTCTCAGCATTGAAGAATTGCTTTGGAGCGAAAGGAAAAAGGCTACATTGAACGTCTTGGTTGAAATGTAGGAGCATAACCTCCTTATTTCAAGGTTGTAATAATCTAAAATACAAATAATCTAGAGAAACTGATATTCAATGGATCTTTGTTTCTATTTACTTGTTGAAGTACTAGGGAGATCACTCTTGTCTGCAAGAGGGATTAATCTGGGTAACAACCCTGTTACTTGGGTAGATGTGGGAAGAGGGTGTTACAATCCACATGGAACTTCAAAATGTAGCTCTATAAATACGAAATTCCTTGAATTATTTAGCTTTGGATCCACTTAATACTCATTAAATTACATCACAGTTCAACCGGTACAAACCTTGGGTGGAATATAAACTTTATGGAAGATGTTAGAGCTGTGAACCCACAAAATTCTATAAAAAGAAGAAAATGGAAATGACTTGAATCACTTAACTATTTTATCCTCAATACATTATTTCATGTATTCTTCCAGCCTTGATTTTTTGTAGCTAGTTTTTTTATTAAATTATATAGATACAATCCATAAAACTTGCATTGAATATGGACTTGAATAAAAATGAGAGATATATATTCCTCATTTTTTTACACAGAGTAAATATGTCGAGTCCCACTCAACCCCTTTTTAAACCAATTACCTAAGTCAAAATCTTGTTGTTCATGGTGAGCTAGAAAGTAATTTTGTTTTGATTGGGGAATGAAGCTTTCAAAGAAGTCGAAACCACCATTTTCATTCCCTATTCAATTGAGATTCCACAAAGAATAAATAACCTAGTTTGGTTGTGAATTCTCTCAAGCCAATATTTTTAGACCAAAAAAGCACATCCTCCTCCTCTTATCAAAGCCTAATAAACTTGGAGACATGATTTCCTATATATTTATCCCAACTGATTGTTTCTAGACCCTCCAAACATAGGATTCTTACTGATTTCTAGCTAAATATTTCATTGATTTGGGGAGATTGAGATTTATAATCTACAAGGGAGTAAATACTAGCATGATGGAGAGAGGCAGAAATGAGATAGTCTTATCTTTCACCTAGACATATATCCTCACCTAATTTAACTTTCCTATCATTTCCAATTCTCCAAACCATCCAGTTTCCAGTCAATGGAAAGGAAAAAAAAAAGTGATTTCCTAACTATGAATCCATTTATCGACGACGTAGGCTACATGTACTATTATTCAATCGTGTTTCATGAAGATACCTAGATTTTATAACATGACCCCATATTTAAGAATTATGTGTAAACCTCTAGAGAGTATAGGCTACAAGGGTTTTACTGAAGTGTGTTAGGGTCCTATAATAATAGGGTTCATAATTTTTGAATTGACTATGATTAGTCTTGTAAATATGTACATACCTTGCTTTCTACAAGTTGTTTTCCCATATTGAAAAAAATAATAAAAACTGAAAAGAGGGTAAAAGTCCTAAAAGAAAGATCAATGGACTTAAAATAAAAGGATAAACATGAACCCAAAAAAAAAAAAAAAAGATAAGAATAAGACATGAAAATGGTGCAAGTCAAAATGCCACTACTTTTTACTTTTATTGCAAGAATAATGATTATGTGCAGCTTGTTCAAAATGGCATAATCCATGATGAGTTAAATAGTTTAATATTAACTTTTTCATGCTTTGAATTTCATGTTTATAGATAGAGAATAAAGATCTGTCAAACAATTTAAAATTGACAAATCAGTAGATAGTTAAAGAATAAAAAAAGAGCTCAATAGTTTAATCTGAGCCCTCAGATGAAATAAGGTTAGATGTAGATAGTTTATGCTTTGAAAGAAAAATGGATTTAGGGTTGCAAGCTCAAATTCACCCATGCAAATAATGAAAAAATGTTAGAATAATGATGGGTAGGTAGAAATAAGTTGTGAAAAGGCATGTAATAAAACTTCATTTGGAAAAAATTACTAATTTCCCCTCCCCTCAAAGTATTCAGTACTCAAAACCTTCAGTTAAAAAGGCTCAGAGCATTTCTCTGACTTGTGTTGGGACCAGACCCAAGGCTTAGTAACTGATTGGTAATAAGTATTGAAATCCCTTAATAAACACCCTATTCCTCAATATTATTCCATTTTCCTAAGTTAAAACACTTTTTTCTTAGGGAAAGTAAAAACCCCCCTTAACTAATTTCATTTCATGCAAAAACATTCAAAAAGCCCACAAAATACTATTTATCCTAAGTATTAAGTGTAAATATTTAAAATGGGGCCATCATTGTGCCCAAATGCTTAAAACACACTTTTACTTAGTATATTTATATGTATTTCTGCTCTTCATTTTTCATATTAACACTAACCTTATTAATTAACTCCACTATATACCCTTCCATCTAGTAATAATTAAATCCTTATGTTAAATATCCCAAACCCACATTTTTATTTTATCCTATGGTTTAATTAACCCATGTGACATATAATCCACTTTCCCCATAAGTTAAAACATATGTTATATTCCCCACCCAAAGGTTATAAAACACATGAAAATCCCTCATTTTCTGTGTAATTCACATATCCCGCCTATCATATTAATACATTAGATTTTACGTTTAAACTATGTTTAAACGTATTAATTCAATGCCGCCGCATATAAACTATCCCAGGCCTCATGCCCATCCGTCGAGCAACTCCATTTGCCAAATATCAACCGTTTGCATCTCCTTAGCCCGATCCGACTAGCCAGAACCCATATCGCATTTTAAATAACACGGTCGATAATCCATTTTTGATTTTCGATATGGGTGGTATTGCCCCATTATCTCTCCTCCACGCGGCATAAAATCATTGGATTGAATCCATTCGCATAAAATCGTTAACCACTTTTCTCCTATGCGAAATCCACTATTGGATCATGCGATAAACCACTTACCTGTTGACCCCGAGTTGCGAAAATGACTTGCCCACCCCTGCAAAAATGCGTTAAATCATTCCTCTACTGTGATAAACCACTGTTCCACTTTGAGATAAAGGAAATAAAACAATGCAATGAAAATAATGAACCATTGTGGTAATATCTCCACCATTTGCGAAAAACATACTCACTCTACTCTGTGGTAAACTATTATAACCTCGCACCAACGTGTTAAGCTACTTGAAGTTTAGAACCCATATCTACCCTTATTCCCACACCTCTATGAAATTGAGAGAAACCCCTGTTATGGCTAGAACTCCTTTCATTGTATTCCCTATTCCCTAAAGTCATTACTGGATTCCCTTCTGACTTGTGTTTTATTAACAAATTGTTTGATTTTTGCAGGTTATTCTCAGAATAGAAAATTGGGCCAACAGTTTCAATACTAGTTGACAAACTTGTTTGCACCAAATTCTCAGATTTTAATTCAAAAAACTTCATTCAACAAACAATTTGTATAGAAAGAAATAATTAAATCAAATTCAGAGAGAGATCAGAATGATGAAATTACTTAGTGAATGGTAAATTGAAGTAAGAATTCACAGTGACAGTGAAAACAGAACAGTTAAAGAGCATCATAGTTAAAGTGTATAAAATAAAAGTCAGAGTGAAAGTCAAATCAGAAAAAACAAAGCAGTCAAGGTAAAACAATAAAAGTAAACATGAAGACAGTAATAGTTAAATAGAGATGAAAATAATTTCAACAATGAAGTTTATCCAAAGTGAAAGTAAAAAAAGTTAAAAGAACAGTAAGGTTAAAAGATGAAAATAGAGCAAGAAGGGACATTTTCCATAAAGTCCATGTTTAAGTCATAGTTTTGCAAAAAATATTGTGGCCAATCCAAGATGAATTTTGAAATAATGGAGGAGGTTTATTTTCCTAAGAGGCCAATATAAAAAAACCTATCTCACGTTTTACACAACTATAAAATAATGAGAGAATATACATGCACATCTTCACAGCCTGTTTTTCAGTTTGTGCAAAATTTTGTTTTACACATATTTTTGCAGAGCCTATTATGAACAATTGGAGGGGAATTTTAGGAAAATGAGAGAGGTTTATCTCAAAAACATATTTATCTATGATAACCTCTTTCACTATTTACATATATATTTCAGATTGAGATATAAAAAGTTATTACTGGACCCCAATTTTCCAGAATTTATGGAACAAAATGCACAAAGGAGACAGTTAGTGACTTGGATGCCTCATCATCAACTAAGAGTTGATATCAAATTATAATTTCTCTTATTTTTTCACCATAAATCCATAAAAATAGTGCCAAATAGATTCATTAGTTTTGAGTGTCCTTTTATTAAGTTCTATTTTATGTAAAACAGTTTGAGATATTTGCAAACCAATCTTGATATTTTTTCAAGATATTTTAGTTTAGAATTTGTACAAATACTTCACTCTTTGAAGTATTATTGTGGAATAAATTGCTGAAGATTTCGATAGTCATTTTTGCTGTATCTGAAGGGTTTCTTGTAGCAAGTTCAAGTAGCAAAATGGATCAATACCATAAAGCATCATATTTCAAGATTCATGTGATGAGCCATTGAAGTGAAGTAATTTCTACTGTCATTGTTTATATTCTTATGTTTTACATACATCCATATATGTGTTCTAAATTTGAATGATAAATCAGGAATATTATTACAAAATTTGTTAAAAGCACTCTGTCTTTAACTATTTATCATTTATATGTTTTCTGTTAATTTCCAGAGTAGGGGACCCTTAATTTCTCCCTCTTTCGAATGACCTCTTTCTTCTCGTTCCTTATCCGGATCAAAGAATTCTTAATTGCTCTTTATCCCGATTAATCCAATTCACCAATCAACCTTCAAAGATATTTAGTGACTTTTCTATCTTGCCCTAAAAACATTTGTCTTTTGATCTTGATCTTGAGTTGTCTGCTTGACATATTGACTCCTTTTGTCCAATGGAAAACCAGATCTATTACTATCCATCTCTTTAAGTGATTTTTCCCACCAACCAAACCAAATCTTAAAACCAGATTATCCTTATAACTAACCTAAAATAAAACATTAAAACAAAGTTAAATCTTATAGAGAGAGCCCTCTCTGAACCCTAGGAAGGCTATATCCTCGAGTTTAAAAGTAGGTTTGTGGTTACCTCTAATGTTCTGTAAACTATAAATCAAGATCTCACAACTTGGAGAATTATTAGAGTGATAACATACTGGCGACTCCACTGGGGAATAACCAATCCTCAGTTTTAAATAGGTCTTTAAGAAAATATTTTTCATTATCCTTTTACCTTAAGACTTTTTTATAAGTTGTGTGTATCATTTTATAAAAAACTGTAATTCTGGCTTCTAGAAAAATATACTGTACTAGGTTAAATCCAGATCCACAACCTGCTGCTATAGTATACAATCCAGATAGAATTGGAAAAAAGAATAAACAAGTAGAATATTTAGGTAATAAAGTTTCCTTGGTTAGAGAAAATTCCCTTCCAAAAAAGTTAGTAAGTATACAAGACATTGATTTTGACTTAAATTTTGAACATTCTTTATTCAGAAACAAATCAAAAAGTGATTTAAAAAGCACTGTTATAGATCCTAATTTTCTTTCATCTCTTGAAATTAAACAGGAAACTATTTCAGTAGATTCTGAATCAAAGATATTTGAATCTTATGATAAATTTGATGAAATAAATGCTACTATGCTTAAGGAAATAGATGAAGCTCTTCTTCAACATTCAATTGAATTAGCTGCCTTATCAGCATATACACCTAAGCCCTCTACTTCTCAATTAGATACCAACCTTTTAGAATCTGTAGGTTCATCTCTTTTTTCCACTACATCATCCATAATTTCCACCACCCTTCAGTCCACAGATCCATTTATCCCAAAACAACCATTCCAACCTAGGGTAATATTTCCATCTTCTACCACCTCAACCCAATCCACTAGTTTATCTTCTGCACTTTCAAATACATCATTCTCATTTCCAAGTACTTCTTCATATATTTAAGTTTCATCTTCTTCCATCCCAACTTCACCTTTTATTTCTTCAACCAAATTTTCTAGTACATCATCTTACATGCCAATCTCATTAGCCACTTTTTTAACTGCATCAGCTAGCACTTCTAGTTCTGCCCCAAGCACTTCCAACTTACCTCCTAGTCAAGCTATAATTCAAGCCATGGCTGCCAGGTATGCTCCCTTGGTCCTTCCAGGACAGTTACATGACATGCCTCATGATTACCAGAGTAAAATACCTCAATTTGATGCTACCACTCATTATACTGCCCAACAACATATTAATAAGATGACAGATTATTTTGAGCTTCATGAAATAGATGATTCTGATGTACAAATGAGAGTTTTTTCTCAAAAATTAGTAGGGGAAGTTAAAAAAATGGTTTAAAGGTCTTAATCTTGGTAGTATAGCTGATTTAGCAGTCTTTCATAGATTATTTTTGAATAAATGGGAAAAGAAGAAAAATCCACTTCAAATATTATCTGAATTTGATGCAATGAAAAGAGCTCCTAATGAAACAGTCCAAGATTACTGCACTAGGTACAACAGTGTTTATAATTCAATCCCCGCTAATCTGAAACCCACTCTAGACTCTGTCCAACTCAAATTCCCTGATGGATTTGATATAGAAATGGCCTATCAATTAAGAGAGAGAAATGCTGATTAAGGAAATATATTGGCTAGAAAAGCTAGATTAATGAATGAGAGGAGAGTAACCATAAAAGAAAAGACATCTAGTTCAGATGGAAAAATAGATCAATTAGCTAAAAATTTAGAGATAATTATGGATAGATTAGACAATATAGAAAGGAGACCACAATGGGATAACCAACAACAAATCAAAAATCCCAACTTCAGGAAAAATACAAATACTAGAAAATCTAAAAAATCAGCACCTGATCAGACAATAAGACCTCCATTTCAAGAGAACTATGCTGAAAGTTCTCATCAAGATGAAAATGATGAAGGCACCATAAATCTAATGGGTATAAATGATGATAACACTATCTTTCTCACACAAGAAGATCAAGAGTTATTTGAAATGCAACAAATTCAATTAGATTCAGGTGAATCATTTGAATACAAACAAGGTTATGATTTTGCTATTAAGGAAGTACATAAGCAATATAACCTTAGAAGCAAGAAAAAAATAGAGCCTTCTACTAAGAAATCTCCACAAACACAAACTAAGAAAACAGTAGAAGCTCCCACTACAAAAGTTCTGCAAATTCTCCCTAGGGAAAATAAGCAAAACTCCAATTCATCCTAGAAAATTTTCAACCCTAAAATTTCACCTAGTTCCAAGATTGTTGATATAACAAATGAGGTTTTCCAAACATCAACAGATTCACAAAAATTTGTTGCTGTCAAAACAACTAATTCTGCAAAACACCCACTACTGATCCAAAAGCTGTTACTGCCAAAACAGCTTCTGATAATTCAATATCTGAAAAAACATCCACTGCTTCTCAAACCATTCCTAAAAATAAAACCAAGAGCAATAAGACACAAGAAACACAAACTGAAAATGAGAAAACAACTATAGGAAAAGAAGACAAACCTACTCAAACTACAGTCACTAAAGAAGAAATAATTCAGCTTAGTAAATCACAACCTTCATTTAGTATGCAAGCTAAAATTGCAAAATTAAAAATACCAATTCCTTTGACAGAATTAGTAAAACATGATTTTTACAAAACAACTATCACTGAAACCTTAAACATGAATGATGGAGAAGACTCAGTAAATTTAAGTGATGATCCACCAGAGTTGATTTTTGGTCCTGAAGTTAATGGAAAAGACCAAGATGGAGCAGTTCCACCATTTTACATTAGCTTAATTTTTCATGACCAAATATTACATAATGCAATGTTAGATTCAGGGGCTTCACACAATCTAATGCTAAAAGCAATAATGGAAACCTTGAATTTATATATCACCAGGCCTTACAAAGATCTCTTTTCATTTGATTCAAGCAAAGTGAAATGTTTAGGATTGATTAAAGATTTGTGTGTCACATTAGTTCAATATCCTGGTAAAATCATACTCATGGACACTGTAGTAGCTGATATCCCACTCAAGTATGGAATGCTCTTATCTCACTCATGGAGAGCAAAATTACAGTGATCTCTACAATTGGATATGTCATATGCAACCATATCAGTTTTTGGTCAACCAAAGAAACTATATAGAGAAACATTGATGAAATATATGGTTAGTAGTGTAGAAAGACCAAGAAATTACCCAATTTACACTACACCTACTGACCTGGATTCATTCATATTATGCAACTCTGAAACTAGTAGTGAAATCAAAACTAAACTAAAGGATAAAACCAAAACACTAGACAGTGAAAATATCTTTCATGAATCATTATGGCATCTAGATTTTGATGGTTCAGTCAATAAACTAGGAGCAGAAGCAGTAGTTTGGATAACTAATATGGAAAATAATCATGTAGAAGGCCATGCTTTCAGACTTAATTTCAAATGTACCAATTTTAGGACTTCATATTATCATAAATTTAGGAGGTAAGAGAGTATCAATTATGGGAGACTCCGAGTTAATTGTAAAACAAATAAATGGAGAATATTATGTTTATAATCCAAGGTTAGGCTGATATAGAGAAACTGTGTTAGATTTGATAGATGAACTGTTGGAATGTAATTTTTTTGCAATACCAAGAAAACAAAACATACAGGCTCACTCCCTAGCAACTTTTGCTAGTACTTGTAATATGCCATTTCATCCAAATCATAGGTATACTGCAGAAATTAAACACAAACCAATAATTCTAGATAATCTAAAATATTGGCAGATTTTCTCACAAGATCAACAGATTTACCATTTTATGAATAATGAAGGTGAATTTCAGAATTGTAAAATAGACACAGATTGTACATTAGATCAGAATTTAGATAGCGAAATTGATTTGAACAACATAGATGTAAATAAAGTAAAGTTTACAAAACCTACTAAATTTGGTCAATCATACATAGATAACTTAGAGAAAGTAGAAATTGAAGAGATAATTGATGATGAATCTAATATTTTTAACTTAAAAGATAACTTTTTACCAAAAAGCTTAACTCCTTTAGAAGATTTATTTGACTCAAATGATGTTGCAAGAAAACCCAAAATGGAGCCACTTAGATCTGATATTGAGGAATGTAACATCTATACAAAGTTAAAACCTAGGATGATTAAACTTTCTAAAGCTTTACCTCATCAAGAAAAATAAAAATACATTGCTCTTTTTAAGGAATTTCAAGATGTTTTTGCTTGGAGTTATGAGGACCTAAAATCCTATGACACCAGTATAATACAACATAAAATCCCTATAAAAGAAGACCAAAAACCTTTTAAACAAAAGTTAAGAAGGATGAATCCTGTTTTGATGCCTTCAATTAAAAAAGAGGTAAAAAGAATGTATGAGGCCCAAATAATTGCACCAATTAGATATTCAGATTGGGTTTCTAATCTAGTTCCCACTAGGAAAAAGACAAGAGAAATTAGATTATGTGTTGATTTTAGAAATTTAAATAAGGTATCTTTAAAAGAAAATTACCCTTTACCAAAGATGTATCAAATTTTATAGAGAGTAGTTGGTTCTTCTAGGATTTCACTTTTAGATGGATTTTCAGGGTACAACCAAATTTTAGTCCAACCAGAGGACCAAGCCAAAACTACTTTTACTACTCCATGGGGCACTTTTATGTATGTAAAAATGCCTTTTGGGTTAATGAATGCAGGAGCCACTTTTCAAAGAGCTATGGATATAGCCTTTGCAAAGGAAATTTATGAATTCTTATTAATTTATTTAGATGACATTATTGTTTTCTCAGAGACTGATTATGAACACTTGGACCATCTTAGACAAGTCTTTCTTAAATGCAGGAAATTTGGCATCTCTCTAAACCCTAAGAAAAATTTATTTGGATTAGAAGAAGGTAAGTTACTTGGACCATAATATCTAAAGAAGGAATGATAATAGACCCTGCCAGAATAGAGGCCATCCTTAACATTAGTCCTCCTAGGAACATAAAAGAATTACAAGCTTTTCTAGGTAAATTAATTTCCTTAGAAGATTCATCTCAAATTTAGCTAAAATAATCAGAAAGCTTAATAATATGCTTAAAAAGGACTCAGTACATAAATGGAATATTGAAGCCAAGAAATCTTTTGAATCAATTAAAAAAGCTTTAACCAAAACTCCAGTCTCTTATAAGTCCTGAATTTAAGAAGGATTTTATTATCTTATCTTTTTCTTCAGAGCACACTAGCAGAAAAATGACCAGAGCTATGAGCAACCCATTGCTTTCTTTAGCGAAACACTCAGAGATGCCACTTTAAAGTACAATATCATGGAGAAACAGGCCCTAGCTTTGGTAAAGGCCATTAAAGACTTTAGAGTGTACATTATTTATTCACACATCATTGCCTATGTCCCAATTGCAGTTGTAAAGGAAATTCTAACATAGAATGGTCCTGATGGTAAAAGAGACAAGTGGATTGCCACAATTTTGGAATATGACATAGAAATAAAACCCATTAAACTTATAAAAGGTCAAGCTTTAGACAAACTCATGGTTGAATCAAATTGTCATGCTTTAGACAATAATTTTATTGCCCAAGTAGATGATTAGGAAGAGATGGTGACTCTAGAGATTAGTGAAGCCTTTTCAGACTCACTATGGTAAGAAGATATCTTATTTGTATTACTAAATTTACAAGCTCCTCCTGGATTATCAAGAACAAAAGCTAGATTCTTAAAATTGAAGGCAGTGATATTTTGTATCTTAGACAATGTACTTTTTTGGAAAGATCATAGTGGAATTTTACTGAATTGTTTGCTTAAAGAAGAAGGTAACAAAGTTTTAGAAGAATTTCATGCAGGTGACTATGGAGGGCATCTCTACTGGAAGACTACTGTAGACAAAATCCTGAGAGCTGGTTTTTACTAGCCTACTTTTTTTGCAGATGTAAAAATGTATGTGACCTCCTGTAACAAGTGTCAAATATGAGGGAAAGAAAAAGCTGTTACCCCTGCCATTAAGACCCATCTCAACTAAAATGCCATTTCAACATTGGGGTCTTGACTTCATTAGTGAAATTCACCCTCCATCATCAACCCAACATAAGTGGATTCTAACAGCCACTGATTATTTTACTAAGTGGATAGAAGCCATACCTTCCAGGCAAGCCAATGACACTGTCATTATCTCCTTTTTAGAAAGTAACATACTTTCAAGATTTGGAGGTCCCCAAAATATTATCAATGACAATGCAGCTGCATTCAAATCTAAAAATATGATTGAATTTTGTCATAAATACTACATTACCCTAGGCCATTGTACTACATATTACCCTCAAGGTATTGGGCTTGTTGAATCTTCCAATAAGAGCCTTGTGAACATTATCAAGAATTTACTAGAAGATAACAAAAATACTTGGAACAAGAGGTTGGTTAATGCCTTATGGGCAGATAGACTTACTACCAAAAAATCTATTGGTACATCCTCTTACTAGCTTGTTTATGGAATGGATGTTGTTTTTCCATCTTCCTTAGGAGTACCAGTAATGAAGATAATTCAAGGATTACAAGTTGAGACCAATGAAATTAAAAGAAGGATTAACCAAACCATTCACTTGCAACAAAAAAGAGAAGAGGTTTATCTTAAGTCTCAAGTTATCCAAGACAATATAAAGAAATTTTTTGACAGAAAGAGTAAAGAAGATGATTTCTACATTGGTGACAAAGTGCTAAAATGGGATTCAAGGAGAGAAGAGAAAGGTAAACATGGGAAATTTGATTTCCTATGGAGAGGACCTTATATTATTTATGGTTATAGAGGTAAAAATGCTTTCTTTTTAAAGAAATGGATGGATCATATCTGCTAGGTGGACCTATCAATGGCAGAATGCTGAAGCACTACTACTCTTCAGAAATAACCAATAGTTAATTTGTGTTTACTTTGTCCATTGTACATAACATTGCAAGATTTTAGATTGGATTAGATGTTTTACTAACAAAGTTGAAGCCTGGAGAGAAGACCCTAAGCTTTGAGAGGTAAAATATCATAAGTATGAACAATTGCAGAGATAAGATAACCTTTACAAGGTCAGCACAGTCAAATTTCAAAGGCTACTAGTCTCAAAATTCTTGACATTTCACCAGGAAATGCCATCGCCATGTGGAGCCACTGTTAGGGTCCTATAATAATAGGGTTGATAACTTTTCAATTGACTATGATTAGTCTTGTAAATATGTACATACCTTGATTTCTGCAAGTTGCTTTCCCATATTGAAAATTAATAAAAAATGAAAAGACGGTAAAAGTCCTAAAAGAAAGATTAAAGGAATTAAAAGAAAAGGATAAAAAATAATAAAAATGAACCCCAAAAACAAAACAAAAAAAGATAAGAATAAGACATGAAAGTGATGCAAGTCAAAATGCCACTAGTTTTTACTTTTACTGCAAGAATAATGATTATGTGCAGCTTGTTCAAAATGGCATAATCCATGATGAGTTAAATAGTTTAATCTTAACTTTTTCATGAATTGAATTTCATGTTTATAGATAGAGAATAAATATTTTTCAAACAATTTAAACTTGACAAATTAGTAGATAGTTAGAGAATAAAATAGGAGCTCAACAGTTTAGTGTGAGCCCTCAGATGAAATAAGGTTAGATTTAGATAGTTTATGCTTTGAAAGAAAAATGGATTTAGGGTTGCAAGCTCAAATGCACCCATGAAAATAATGAAAAAATGTTAGACTAATGATGGGTAGGTATAAAGAAGTTGTACAAAGGCATGTAATAAAACTTCATTTGGAAAAAATTACTAATTTCCCCTCCCCTCAAAGTATTCAGTACTCAAAACCTTCAGTTAAAAAAGCTCAGAGCATTTCTTTGACTTGTGTTGGGACCAGACCCAAGGCTTAATAATTGATTGGTAATAAGTATTTAAATCTCTTCTTAAACACCCTATTCCTTAACATTATTCCCTTTTCCTAAGTTAAAGCACTTTTTTCTTAGGGAAAGTAAAAACCCCCCTTGACTAATTTCATTTCATGCAAAAACATTCAAAAAGCCCAAAAAATACTATTTATCCTAAGTATTAAGTGTAAATGTTTAAAATGGGGCCATCATTGCGCCCAAATGCTTAAAACACACTTTCACTTAGTATATTTATATGTATTTCCGCTTATCTTCATTTTTCATATTAGCACTAACCTTATTAATTAACTCCACTATATACCCTTCCATCCCGTATTAATTAAATCCTTATGTTAAATATCCCAAACCCACATTTTTATTTTATCCTATGGTTTAATTAACCCACGTGACATATAATCCACTTTACCCAGAGGTTAAAACATATGTTATATTCCTCACCCAAAGGTTATAAAACACATGAAAATCCCTCATTTGCTGTGTAATTCACATATCCCACCTATCATATTAATACATTAGATTTTACGTTTAAACTATGTTTAAACATATTAATTCAATGTCGCCACATATAAACTGTCTCAAGCCTCACGCCCATCCGCCGAGCAACTCCATTGCCAAATCTCAACCGTTCACATCTCTTTAGCCCGATCCGACGAACCCGAACCCATATCGTATTTTAAATAACAATATCAATAATCCATTTTTTATTTGCGATATGGGCGGTATTTCCCCATTATCTCTCCTCCACGTGGCATAAAATCATTGGATCACATCCATTCGCATAAAACCATTAACCACTATTCTCCTATGCGAAAACCACTGTTGGCTCATGCAATAAACTGCTTTCCTTTTGACCCCGCGATGCAAAAATGACTTGCCCACCCCTGCACAAATGCATTAAATCATTCCTCTACTGTGATAAACCACTCTTCCACTCTGCGGTAAAGGCAAGAAAACAATGCAATGAAAATCATGAACCATTGTGGTAATATCTCCACCATTTGTGAAAAACATACTCACTCTACTCTATGGTAAACTATTATAACCTCACACCAACGTGTTAAGCTATTTGAAGTTCAGAACCCATCTCTACCCTTATTCCCACACCTCTGTGAAATTGCGAGAAACCCCTGCTATGGCTAGAACTCCTTTCACTATATTCCCTGTTACCTAAAGTTATTACTGGCCTCCCTTCCGACTTGTGTTTTATTAACAAATTGCTTGATTTTTCCAGGTTATTCTCAGAATAGAAAATTGGGCCAACAATTTCAGTACTAATTGACAAACTTGTTGCTCCAAATTCTTAGATTTTAATTCAAAAAGCTTCATTCAATAAACGGTATGTATACAAAGAAAGAATTAAATCAAATTTAGAGAGAGATCAAAATAATGAAACTACTTAGTGAATGGTAAAAGTAAAGTAATAATTCATAGTGACAGTGAAAACATAACAGTTAAAGAGCATCACAGTTAAAGTGTATCAGATAAAAGTCAGAGTGAAAGTCAAATCAGAAAAAACAAAGCAGTCAAGGTAAAACAGTAAAAGTAAACATGGAGGCAGTAACAGCTAAACATAGATGAAAATACTTTCAACAATGAATTTTATCCAAAGTGAAAATAAAAACAGTTAAAAGAATAGTAAGTTTAAAAGATGAAAACAGAGCAGGAAGGGACATTTTCCAAAAATTTCATGTTAAAGTCATAGTTTTGCAGAAACTATTGTGGCCAATCCAAGATGAATTTTGCAAAACCAAAGGAGTTTTATGTTCCTAAGAGGCCAACCTACAAAAACCTATCTCACGTTTTACACAGCTATTAAATAATGAGAGATACATGCACATATTCATAGCCTATTTTTCAGATTATGCAAAATTCTCTTTTACACATATTTTTGCAGAGCCAATTGTGAACAATTGGAGAGTAATTTTAGGAAAATGAGAGAGGTTTATCTCAAAAACATATTTATCTACAATAATATCTTTCACTATTTACATATGTATCTCAGATTGAGATATAAAAAGGTATCACTGGACCCCAATTTTGCATAATTTTTGGAACAAAATGCACAAAGGAAGGAGACAGTTAGTGACTTGGATGCCTCATCATCAACTAAGAGTTGATATCAAATTAAAATTTCTCTTATTTTGTCACCATAAATCCATAAAAATAGTGCAAAATAGATTCATTAGTTTTGAGTGTCCTTTTATTAAGTTCTATTTTATGTAAAACAGTTTGAGATATTTTCAAACCAAACTTGATATTTTTTCAAGATATTTTAGTTTAGAATTTGTATAAATACTTCACTCTTCGAAGTATTATTGTGGAATAAATTGCTGAATACTTCTATAGTCATTTTTTTTGTATCTGAAGGGTTTCTTGTAGCAAGTTCAAGTAGCAGAATGGATTAATACCATAAAGCATCATATTTCAAGATTCATGTGATGAGCCATTGAAGTGAAGTAATTTATACTGTTATTGTTTATCTTCTTATGTTTTGTTAGCCATCAGTATTTATTTTTTTACATGTTAGTGATGACTATATCCATAACTGAGTTTTCTAGAAGCTGAATTCCATATGTCAATCTGTCATCTAGAAAACCCTCATAAAACTTTTTTCGCCCTTTTACTTATCAGTCCGCCCATGTCAAAGTCAAAATCCATTATCACTATTTTCTTCTAGTTTCAGCCCCCCTGGTCTGTCCATCAGCTCCAAAAGGAAAAGTCCAAGTCTGTTGCAAAAGTCTCCCCTATGTTAGGAAGTGGCGCTTTAAGACATTTTACCCTTGGCAATCATCATAAAGCCAAAAAGCCTCCATCTGCTACAGACCAACCATGACTGACCTCCCACTCTGCAAATGAAATTGACAAACAGCTCTAAGTCGCGCCACTCACACCCCCTAGGTCTCAGCACTGCATAAAACAAAGTCTCAAGATGATTATTAGGTGTTTCACAGTGTTTTATGGATTCTGCAAAGAACAGGAAATATAACTTCATCTCAGGAGAAAATTCTTGAATCTACGGTTAGAGGAACAACTGCTTCTAAATGTAGCATGAGCCTGAGATATATCTACAAAACAGAAAGTCACTCATCAAGACCTTGCAGTTTTCCTTACAGCATGAAAATCACAGTAAGAAAAGTACACCACTGTCTCAGCAAACTGGTAAATTGTCATGGCCCAGAACCTCCCTCATTTACAAGCAGAGGGTTAGGGCGCCTCCTTCATCTACAAGCAGAGGGCGCTGGCCAGTATTGATTTTAAAGATTTCAAAAGTCCAAGTTTTCCTTTTACTGAACAGTGAAACAATATCTCCAGGTTTTATGAATGTGAGTGATGATCATAACAGGGATAGAGTCTGAAATATGCAAGTTCAAAGGAAAACAGAGTTTGGTCTGATAAAGGAGGTCATTTGAAGTTTCAAATCATATGAATTGTTAAACTTTAGAAAGGCATATCATGAGTAAAAACAATTCTAATCATAGGAAGCTTGTTTTCCCCACAAGGCCAAATTGAAGAGATGCTGACAGATCATGTCATCACCTAGGCAGAAGAAAAGTTGTTTGTTTTTCAAAGGGTGTTGACCTCCATAGTCACAGAGATTATCTTTCAAAAATTTGTCATGAGTTGACTAAAGCAAATGATGACATTTCAGTCACCCTCAGAGCAGTGCAGGGAGACAGTGACACTTTGGCTAGGGTTTTTCTGAAGCACAGTGATGATTGCAAGCAGAGGTGCTAGTATTGATGTTTTTCAAGTTGTTTGATTACCATCACATCCAAGGAAAATCTGTGTCAAACAGATTTGTCAAACAATCTTCTGATAACTTTGCCTAGTGAAGGGCCTCCTTCGTTCATGAGAAGATGGCCAAGGCATTGGATGTTTTTGAAAACTGATTGGTCAAAAGATGCATTGAAAAGAGACAATGAAAGAAAGCAAAAGTCTGTACACAGGTAAAAGATAGTGTTTATGATTCAAAAGTATTGGTTTTCCTATTCAAATAGAAATGTCTGTCAAACTATACCTATAGTGGACAGGAGACAATATTGGATATATGTAGGTCACTGATACAAAAAAGGGGCAGTTTCCTTAAGAGGGAGGGTCAAACATTATCCAACTGTCACATGCCCAAAGTATAAAGGAGCGCCTTTCAAAGTAAATAGAGAATTATGGTATACAGCCAAAATATGGCACTTACAATCAAAGAAGGAGCTCATTAATCGCCTGGAAACAGAAATTATCAAACAAGTTGGAAGAGCACAGGCCATCTCCTGTTAAGTAACAAAACAGCTTTCAAATGCTTTTTGACAGATTTTGGATGGTTTTTCCTTGTTAAAATATCACCTAAAGTGTCAAAGCAGGGGACAGATTTGAGCTTTGGAATGTTTCTCTTACAAAAAGACCAATGCACTAGTCAAAGCAAATGGTAACTGTTTTTCAACATTGTAAATAAGTATACCAGTTATGAATAGACAAAGAAGTGGTTTTGATAGATTGTCAGTGTTTTGGGAGTTTTAAAACAAATACATCTTTCTCATTATTCAAAAAAGATAGAGATATCATAAATGGTATAAGCAAGAAAGTATGTTGAAAGGGTGAGATTTTCTTAGATCAAGTCCAAGGAGACCAGCAAGTTTGACACCTGCATTGGAGAAAAAAGTTGAAGAAGCAAGTAAACTCCGGGGTTGTCAAAACAAGTTGACAGTGCAAAACCCTGTCCTTTCAGAAACAAATTAACATTCAGGTATGTCCTTGACAGTTTTAAAGAGGGGTTGTTTTACATCATAAATATCACCAACATCTTTAAAAATAGTGGCAGAGATAATGTGGATGCTATGGAGTTATTTTTCAAAGTTTGAAATTCGATGTCAAAGTGTCACCCAAGGGACAGAGCTGGAAGTCACCTTTCTAACACCTGTGCATAAGTGAGACAAAGTTCTGGCTTTTTAAGCCATTTTTGTTTTTATAAAGAGGTTGGCCCGTGATTGACACGGTCCAGAAGTGTGGAAAATCTCCAACGCAGATATGGAATGCACCAAGGTTATTAAAAAGGATCGAAAAGACTGTGAAAACCCTGCAAAAAGGCCAAACAAAAATTCCATTTTACCTTTAAAGACAAAAGTGACCGTTAAAGAAGTTGAAATGACATATTAAGGAGTGAGGTCGAGGGTGATCTTTTCATTTTCAATTTTTCAAACAGAGCTCTGAACCTCATTTGGCATCAAAACAAGGAGATTCAGGTCAAAATTGCAGTAATTTGCACTGTCTGTAGCTGCGCGACGTGCCTGCCAATTCGCGCGACGCGCCTGGGGGCGTTTTTACACAGGCAGCCCGTGTACGGGCGACGCGCCTATACAATCGCGCGACGCGCCTGTACACGGCGCCCGCCCGACCCGACACCCGACCCGACAGGGCCACCCGTAGGTAAACTACGCACCGTTCTTTCTCTGAAGAGTGCCGCGCAGGCCTAAGGAACTCCAGAGCTACCTCCAGTGCCCCACAAGAGTTGTGCTTCGTGTTTTGAGCTATTTACACACTTTGCCCCTAAAAATTTGTGACTGTTTGACGGTATTTGGAGCCGAAATAAGGTTTGAAACAAGCGTATTCACTGTTAAAATGCTACAAATTTCACAACTCTGCATTCAAAATTTTCAAAACCTCGTCACCATAGCTGAAGAAATAGTGTTTGCTGCGTGAGTTTTTGAGGTGTAAAGCTGTAATAAAATGCTGGCTGTGTCATTCAAAAGCACCTACAGGAGATAATTGGTTTTGAAACTAAGAGCAGGATGATTTCACTTTAATTAATCAAAGGATCCGGGATCCTATACTTTCACAAGCATCAAAGGACAGAGGTTAAATCCATAAACTACAGAAAGGGCAGTTTACTCCGGAGTTTTTCAACTTGACTGTTTTTGTTCATTCAAACTTATTTCAACACAAGTTGGTATTCAAGATAGGACAGAAGTTTTTTACTACAAAGAAACAATGTTTTGGCTTAAAGGGAGTTTGTTGGTGCAAGATCTTTGACTGCAACCTCAAAGGAAACCTCTAAACAAGTAAAAGGAAAAATTTTGTATAAAGAGACAGGGCTTATATCTAAAGGAAAGCCTTTCACACTATTTTCAAATTGATAAATGGATGTGCTTATAGAGTAAAGGTCTTTTTTCTGCCAAAGCCAGAGGGTTACATTCATAAGGAACCCTTGATTGTTTTGAAAAAGAAATCTCACATAGCTTCTGCCTAAAAAATTTGTAGTCTTTTAAAGATCTGTCATCTTGGCTCAGGATTATGCCAGTGACTGTTTAATTGCATTAAGGGTTGTTTTCATATATGCAAGTTGGTTGACTGTTGGCGCACTTAGACAAGGCAGGTTTGGGATAATTGGAAAATACAATATTGATCCAAGATACAAAGATGTGTTGATTAACTTCCAAAGATCACCAAGCAGGGAAACTTTGACATTGTATACATCCTGCCTCATACAGTCTGCCCTTCTTTTCCCTATATTATTTCTTACTAAGAAATTGTTGACTGAGATATTTTCAAGGTGGAAGGACACTTTCTGAAGAGCAGTTTTTTTTGATGATTGAATTTTACCTTGGAGACAGAGATACAGGTGTGTTGATTGGCCTCTAACAAATTCACAAGAAGAGTGATTTCTTAAACACTGTGTACAGGAAAATTACACAAACAGTCTGTCTCCTCTTTGCTATATGGAACCCTATTGAGAAATCTGCCTGGCTGAGGTACATTCAAAGGTAGAAGGCTAAGTTTTAAGAGAGCAGAGGTTGTGTATTATAAGAAACTTGATTGCAAACCATCCAACTCACATTGTTTATCTGTCAAAGCAGTAAAGTGACACAGTTTGACTCCAACATGACATTTTACACACAAGGAAGGCGCTTTACCTCTTCCAAAGCCATTTCAGTCAAAATGCCTCCAAGGGCAAGACAACAAAGAGCAGCATGATGAAGATAAATATGATACAGAAAAAGAGGGGGAAAGAGGCCGAACAGCAGAACTCATTAGTGACAAATGTTAGAAAAGAAGCGCCCGACACTAAAGAGGAGCAGTGCTAATATCACCTCTTGAAATTTTGCCTCACGAGCATGTTGCTATGGACCTTTGAGGGTCATGCATGCAAATTTTGGGCCTTTTTCGGCAACTTTTTGTTTTTTGGCATTTTTTGGGTTTTTGGTCGAAAACTCATAATTTCGTTATTTCAGTTTGAGGAGTTGTCAAGGGAGAAGGATGATACCGATGGATGCCATAATTCTATGAGCAGGTCTCCAGCGATTTTCAGAGCATTTGGAGATCATTCGCCCCCTCAAATTGGCGAAAAATGCCCTCTTTTTGCACATTCTGCCCGCCATATCAGCAGTCTGCTATTTCCTGGTTTTTTACACATAGGTACAGTTTTGGAGCGATTCTAGGCATTATATTGAGATGATTTCCATTGCGCCAGAAAGTAGACACGGAGATCTTTCCAACGAGCTATCATGAGCCTCGTTTCGACATCGGGAAGGCTGCAAATTGCCTCCAGCAAGTCAGGGGACCTTTTTCAGACATAAATATGAAGTATTTTTGTAATTTTTGAACCTCAAAAATCTGCTTTTCCCAAATGTGCGTTTAGCTATTTTTATACTTGGGAAATGATGTAAAGTCAATATAATTTCCATTTTTAGCAGCTTTTTAGATATTTTATGGGATATTTTGTGCCTTGGGCTTTACAAAGCCTCAAGGACAAATTTAGATATTTTGACTTGGCCAATGGGATAGCTAGTTGCTCCATGAGGTTTTCCTTCCTCAAGCCTATTTATTCCATGGGTTTCATTGTAAAACAGAGGCTGAACTTGAGAGAAGAATCAATATATTGGCTTAGTGAGCTTTGATGATACTTGTGTTATGATTTTTGTAATCGCTTCTTGGATGCTTTTGATGAATGATGAGGGATTGTGATGAGTGTGATGACCATGATGTTGCAGAATGGGGATAGTGTTTTTGCCATGTTTTGTCTTCAGTTTTCATTCATGATACATGTTTCTTGCCGTTGTTAGATCAAGAGATTGACGGAGATATGCCTATGGAGCACCTCAAAATTTCGAATCTTCATAGCTCTATGTTTTCTTCTTCCTTAGCTATACTAAAGAATTCTTAACTGCTCTTTAGTAACTTAAGGTACTGTTTGCTAGTTTTATTTACAAGTTCTATGCATGTTGAGTAGGATGTACGGCGTGCCCTGCCTACCTATAAGCTGTCCATAGTTCTGTCCATAAAACTTTCTCTTTGAATGATTAGTTGATCATCTTGTTGAACCAAGGAGGCCTAGTCCCGATCTAGCCCTTTGTTTAAAACTATGAAAGCTTGTTTGTCAAAGTGCCCAATAACTTAGAGACTGTGTTTAGGCGTTCCGGCATAGTTTTATGAGTTGTTAGTCCTCCTTATGTGTTTTCCCCAAAGTCTGATAGCCATTTCCCGAAGTTAGAAGGTCTTCTACCTCTATGTATGGCTGGAATGTTTGATTTCTATGTATTAATTAGCTCATAGTTACATTTAGCATGATTAATGGCTTGCTATAACATGTTTATGTCTGCTATCAACTAGTTACACTTGAAATCCCTTTTCTTTCACAAGTTTGATGTTCATTTACTCCATTTTGCCCAAACATCCTTTCTACCTTGAATCAAATCGGCCCTACAGCAGCCTTACATCATCATCTCAGAGCTTCCTTGACCTGTTTGACCCCATAGCCCAATTGATCTGACTTCTTGTTATCCATAGTTTATATCTTTTGATTTGCTGTCTTTATAAAATAAAAACTAAAACCTAAACTGTTTCCTAACTAGCTCCACATCAGAACACCATAAGCAAACACACCGGGAGCATCTTTTTATATAATGAGAGCCCCTCTGATTCATATTAGGTCCTTTGCTCCAGCTGGTTTGATGTTACATCGGCCATTTGCTCGCTTAATCGGCTAAATCATTTCCGGACCTAACATAATGGCGATCACGGTGGGACTTTTCTGAGTTCATTTTAATCTGAATATCTTGCAAGATTCATGGAAAGCCCCTTTTTGGACTAAGCATATCTACCATCAGTTATCCCACCGCTCCCTAACATAATGGCGATCACGGTGGGACCCTGAGTGATTAAAAAACTTAGTTTCCCTCATCTTTAGAGACTTTTTAAGAATACTATCTGATTGAATTATCCCACTTCTCACTAACATAGTGACACTCACAGTAGGACCTTCTGAGTTAGTGACAATCTAAGTACACCTTAGTAACTCTTGAAGTCTCAATCAAGCTTAGTATATCTAGATATTGTCTGAAGGGTAGAAAATAGCTTTTCACCATCTTAGCAAATGATGAGTCAGTTATAGAAAACTCTTCCAAACCTTGTAGGCACATAAAACTCAAAAAAACCCCAAAACACTCCCTTAGATTGGCTTTTGACATTACTGGTGGTGGACCATACAAATATACCTCAAGACAACTGATAATCCACCTGGCGACTCCACTAACTTCTAGTAGACCTTACTATTTTACCAAACTCTAGGCTACTATCCGATAGACCTATCCCATCACTCACTAACATAGCGGGAGATGGTGGGACACTGAGTACATAATAGTCCAGCAAACTCTTATAGACTCTTTTGGTCCTTTAGATACCATAAACAAGCAAGCAGTCCATAGACCCATTTTTTAGAGTAAACTCTTTTTGTTCTCATCACCCTAGCAAAGTGTTGAAACAAGTCTAGGATACTTTAACAAATCATAGGCTGCACATAAAACTCAAAAAATCCAAAAACATTTCCAGATTAGTTACCGGTGGTGGACCATAGCTATCTTCACAAAAACAACCCAGTTCCACCTGGCGACTCCACTAATCCATCCCTTTTATTTTTGACCATCCTTCACCTTAGTAAAACTTTAGAAAAACCATTCATCCAGAACATTCACCATTACCATTCTCTCTAAACTCTGGATCTAAAATCTAGCTTCACGAAGAATCAACACCAGATCCCATCCAGACCCAAATCCCCCTATCATAGTAGATGACCCAGAGAAGATTCTGTGGCAAGCTTCCGAAACTGATCATCTAGCTACTGGTAGATCCATCCGTAAAACAATATCTGTGCCTAAACATCTTACTATCCTAACAGATTCATCTTTTGAATTAGAGTCATCACAAACTCTTCCCAGAAGCAAATCATATAGTAAGATAAACTTTGACGATCTTGAACCCCTAAACCCACCACAGAGTCCTAGTAGAGAAGCTTCACCTACCACTCCTCCTGATTTCCAGCTTCTTTATCAGTTTGGCTCCTATCATCCCAGATCTGCTCAAAACCAGATCACTAGTCCAAGTTCATCCGCCACACCTGGTCAAACCACCACTGTTCAAACCACTTCATTTCAGCCTACTAGTCCTCATCTTGTGCATCATCCATTACCTCCAATCATGGCGGCCTGGTACGCACCTTTGGTGTTACCACCACCTTTAGCTCCCCTCCCAAACAAATATCAAGACAAAATCCCACACTTTACTGGAGAAGACACCACCACACCTCAACAGCATATAAGTAGAATGACTGATGCTTATGAATACCTAGAGGTACAAGACGAGACTGTCAGAATGAGAATATTTGCCCAAAGTCTTGGTGGTGAACCTAAAGCATGGTTCAAAAGCTTGACTCCAAACAGTATCCATGATATCCCCGAACTACATCAAGTCTTCAGAAATAGGTGGGAAATCCGAAGAAACCCCATTCAAATCCTGTCAGAATATAACAACCTAAAACGGGAAAATGGGGAAAGTGTCCAAGCTTACTGTACTAGGTTCAATAGTGTATATAACTCCCTCCCACCTCATTTCAAACCCCCACTTGGTTTAGCCTTGGCAAAATTCCATGAGGGGTTTGATCCGGACATGACATATCATCTAAGAGACAAGGATCCCCCTACCTTAGAGGAGATGCAACAAATAGCCATAAAAGCAGATGCCAACTTAGCAGAAAAAAGGGCCAGGACTAGATCAGAAAGAAAGGTCACATACAAGGATGAGGTCTCCACTTCATCACCTTCCCTAGATCCCAGAATAGATGACTTAGTCAAATCCATGGCCAAAATGTGGGAAAAGATAAATGAAAAGGCTCCTGTTAGGGACAACTAGCCAAACCCTCCAAACAGAAACCGAAACCAAAACTTTAGGAGGGAACAACCTCAAAACAGACCAAGGGAAAATGACCAACATATTAGGCCACCATTCAATGAAAACTATGTGGAAGAGGATGACAGGGATACAGAAACTCTTGATGAAAGTCATCTAAATCTCGTAGGGTCTGATAATGAAAGCGAGGTATACCTCACAGCGGAGGAACAAGAGTTATGTTCTCCTAATCAGGATGATACCAACTATGAAGATCTCGATGATCCTGCCATAGACTTTCAAAATGCCATAATAGAAGCTCATCGGCAATATAATCTTAGAAGCAGAAAAAACCAAAACCATTCCAAAAAGAATAGTCCTGACAATACCAAAATCTATGATAACATCTTAAATAAGACCATGGATAGTAGCAAAATTGGGGCCAAAAATACTGACCAAAACAAAGGTAAGGCCATTCAGACAAGTACTAGCTCAGACACTCCTAGTACCTCTAAAGAAACCCCAAAGTTGACTGTATCAAAAGAAGTCCCGAGCCAAAGTCAGCAAATTAAGAACATAGAAAAAGTTATGTCTGAGAAAGCTGAAACAAATCTGCCCAAGCTACCTACTCCTTTTAGCTTCGAAGGGGAAATTTCAAAAATAAAAATTACCATACCCCTTACAGAGTTAATAACTATAGATAGGTATAGATCTCAAATCTTCAAAGTCTTTGACCTATAGAGTAAGGCAGATACCTTGAATCTAACTGACGACAAACCCGAGCTTTTATTTGGCCCTAAAGTAGAAGGTGAATATCAAGAAGGAACTATTTCTCCTTTCTATGTAAGCTTAAACATACGGGACAAAATATTACATAATGCCATGTTAGACTCTGGTGCTTCCCATAACCTCATGCCTAAAGCAGTCATGGAAAACCTAGGACTAGAAGTGACTCAACCTTACAAAAACCTGTATTCTTTCGACTCAAGTCAGGTCAAATGTTTAGGTCTGATAAAAAATCTAGATTTTTCCCTAACACAACTACCAGCCAAAAACTTAGTCATGGATGTAGTAGTAGCCGATATCACACCCAAGTATGGAATGCTACTATCAAGAGTATGGGCTGCTAAAATACAAGGTAGCCTTCAAATGGATATGTCATTCGCTACTATCCTAGTTTTCAACTAAACTAGGAGGTTATACCGAGAGACTCGCATGAAATACATGGTTAGCAACAGAGATAAGCCAAACAATACCCCCATCTATTCCATTCATTCCAATTTATATTCTTTTATCTTATACAATGAAGGTGGTATAAACAAGCAGATAAAAGAAAATGAAGACATGTCCAAACCATTACTGGATGAAGAAATTGATGACCAAAGTCCCAAGAAACCAGAAAAGCAGCTTAGTATCATGTATGAAAAGGAAACTCTTTGGAGTATAAGCTTTGATGGTTCTTGTGGCAAGACAGGTTTAGGAGCAGGCATCTGGATACACAATACTAAGGAAGGTCATTCTTTTAGATTAGAATTCCAATGTACTAATAACATTGCGGAATATGAAGCCCTTCTCATCGGTCTGCATATGCTTAGAGACTTGGGCGCCAATAGAATATCAGCCCAAGGAGACTCTGAGCTTGTAATCAGGAAAATCAAAGGTGAATATTCGGCAAAGAATCCAAGACTGAGAGAATATAGGAATGCAGCTTTGGACATCCTTAAAACTTTTGAAAAATATGAACTCACCTATATCCCCAGGATTCAAAACAGTCTGGCAAATGAGCTCGCCTTTGCTGCAAGCAATAGCCAGATACCATGTATAAGTGAGAAATATGACATTCAAGTGAAGCATCGCCCTACTGTACCAGATAATCTTGACCATTGGAAAATATTCCAAGATGATGATCAAATTGATGATTTCCTACAATCTAGGAATGAGTTTGAAATAACCAAAACAGACTCAGGAGATGAAGAGAGGAAACCCAGCCTAAGTCAAGACCAAGAGCTAAATCCACCTTTGTGGACCAATCTAAACCTGGTAGACCATCCATGTGACAGGGAGATAGAAGAAGACATTGACCAAAGGGAACTCGAAGTCTTACACTGCGAAAATAACACCATACCCAGAGGGCTCGCACCTTTAGAAGAATTGTTTGAATTTAATGATGTGGCCAAAAAGCCTAAAATGGAATCTACAGAGGATGACATAGAGGAATACAACATAGGAAATCCAGAAGAGCCAAAAAACATTAAACTATCCAAAACCCTCCCACCTAACATAAAACAAAGGTACATAAATCTATTCAAAGAAATTAAAGATGTGTTTGCATGGGGGTACTAGGATTTAAAATCATATGACACCAGCATCATCCAACATAAAATTCCCCTCAAAGAAAACCAAAAACCTTTTAAATAGAAGTTAAGAAGGATAAACCCAGTATTACTACCATTGGTTGAAAAGGAAATTAAAAAGATGTATGATGCCGGGATAATAGTATCTCTCCGATACTCCGAGTGGGTCTCAAATTCAGTATCAGTTAGGAAAAAGACTGGTGAAATCAGACTCTGCATAGATTTCCGAAACCTGAATAGGGCATGTCTGAAAGATAACTACCCTTTGCCCAAAATGGACCACATACTTCAGAAGGTAGTAGGCACTAAAAGAATCTCATTGCTTGATGGTTTTTCTGGTTATAACCAAGTATTGGTTTATCCTACCGATCAACATAAGACTGCTTTCACCACCCCTTGGGGCACTTTTATGTACGTTAAAATGCCTTTTGGACTGATGAATGCTGGCGCCACATTTCAAAGAGCCATGGACATAGCTTTGTCAGAATACATAGGTGTTTTCATAGTCATATATCTCGACGATATAACAGTATATTCTAAATCAGATGAAGAACACCTAGCACACTTAAGAAAAGTCTTCAACAAATGCAGAAAGTATGGTTTGTCCCTAAACCCCAAGAAAACACTTTTCGGTCTAGAAGAAGGAAAACTCCTAGGTCACATTATTTCGGAAGAAGGAATTAAAATAGACCCCCAGAGAATCGAAGGTATCTTACAGATAAGTCACCCCAGAAACATAAAGGAGTTACAGTCCTTTATCGGAAAGATAAATTTCTTGAGAAGATTCATCCCAAACCTTGCTGAGCTCCTGAAAGATATCACAAATATGTTAAGAAAGGAGGTCGGGGTTAAATGGACCATAGAAGCCAAAAAATCTTTTGAACTAATTAAAAGGGCCTTAACTGAAACACCAGTATTGATAAGCCCTGACTTCACCAAAGATTTTTACATTTTTTCATTTGCCTCAGAACATACAATAGCTGCGGTGTTGTTGCAAAAAAATGCAGCTGGGCAAGAGCAACCCATTGCCTTTTTTAGCAAATCCCTGAGAGATGCTCCCTTGAAATATAACATCATGGAAAAGCAGGCATTCGCATTGGTAAAGGCACTAAAGGATTTCCGAGTTTACATCTTGCATTCTCATGTCATAGCTTTTGTCCCTAATACTGTCGTCAAGGACATTCTGAACCAAGATCCCGATGGTAAAAGGGGAAAGTGGATTGCTATCATTCTAGAGTATGACTTAGAAATCCGGCCTACCAAACTAGTTAAAGGACAAGGACTTGCGAGACTAATGGCTGAAACCAACCTCCAAGCTTTAGATATAAATTTTGTCGATGCCTTAGAAGAACAGGAAGAGTGTGCACTCCCCCCTATCGACCAAACTTTTTTGGATTCACCTTGGTATGCAGACATTATTTATGTATTAACTTATATGAATGCTCCTCCGACTTTATCAAAAACAAAAGCAAGATTCCTTAAACAAAAATCTTTAAAGTTTTGCATTATAGATAGTTCTCTATATTGGAAAAATCCCACTGGTATGCTGCTTAAATGTTTGCTTGAGTCTGATGCAGAGAAAATTATGCACGAAATGCACAAAGGGGAATGTGGGGGCCATCTCTACTGGAAAACCACTGCAAACAAAATCCTTAGAGCCGGTTATTATTGGCCTACCTTATTCCCTGATACTCACAAACTAGTTATGACATGCCATAAATGTCAAATTTTTGATGGCAAGAAAAATCTTTTACCTTTACCCTTACATCCCATTATCGTTGAAGGACCTTTCCAGCAATGGGGTTTAGATTTCATTGGAGAAATTCACCCTTCCTCATCCGCTCAACATAAATGGATCCTCACAGCCACTGATTACTTTACCAAATGGATTGAAGCCATACCTTCCCGGAACGCTACTGATTCAGTCATCATTTCGTTCCTAGAAACCAATATCCTATCCAGATTTGGCTGTCCCAGGAAGATCATTACAGATAACGCCGCTGCCTTCTCCTCCAAGAAAATGATAGACTTCTGTCACAAATATCATATTTCATTAGGACATTCCACAGCCTATTACCCTCAAGGTAATGGTTTAGCCGAGTCTTCTAACAAAAGCCTAGTCAACATTATCAAAAAACTTCTTGAACAAAATCAAAAAGCATGGCATGGGAAACTAGTACACGCCTTATGGGATGATAGATTAACCACCAAGAAATCCATAGGTATGTCTCCTTACCAGCTAGTTTATGGTCTAGATGCCATTTTCCCAACATCTCTAGGGGTTCCAGTAATGAAACTATTACAAGAAGTCCAAATAGAAGAAAATGACATGCAAAGGAGAGTAAATCAGACTATCCATTTACAACAAACCAGAGAAGAAGTTTACCAAAGGGCTTAGTCAGCACAAGACAAAATAAAACAGATTTTTGACAGGAGAACTAAGGAAAATGATTTTCAGATTGGAGATAAAGTTTTAAAATGGGATTCTAGAAGGGAAGATAAGGGTAAACATGGCAAGTTCGAAAATTTATGGAAAGGGCCTTACATCATCAGCTCAGTCAGTGGAAACAATGCTTTCTTCTTACAAGAACCTGATGGGACTGAAATTTTTGGGGGTCCTATGAATGGCAGGACATTAAAGCATTATTTTTGTCAGGAGCTCCATTTTTGAGTTTGGAACACTTTCATTCATTATACATACCATTGTTTGAAATTCTGAAAAGATAGATAAGTCAAAAGCAGTAAAAGATAAGAAAGTCAAAAATAGTAAAAAACAGAAAAGAGGGCGAGTGAAGATAGAACAAAGGCCCCATGTTCCAAAAAATAGTCTTTCAGAAAGCGAGCAAGCCTAAATGCCGCTACTAGTACTTCAATGTCTTGTTCAGCTATCTAGCCTAATCATAGCTGAGCATGTTTAAATTTATTTGTTGATAAGTTAGTGAGTGCCAAGATAGTCAACATTGTGTAAGATTGACTTATCACAGAGCTTAGATTAGGGAGAGATTCTGGTTCCACATGCCTAAAACAGAACCAAAGGGAGAAGCGAGGGATAAAAAAACACATTGTACATCTTAGCCCCGCTTGTCTAGTTTCCTTTTGTTGCAAAATAACATTTGTGTGCAGCTTGTCTTTTATGCCGCAAATGCATGACAAATCAGACTGCCTAATCTTGATTTGATCATTTTAAATTTCATGTTGTAGATTAGAGAATGAAATCCTGTCAAACTGCTTAATCTTGACAGTTGATCTAGCATAGGTAGAGCAATGAAGGAGTTCATCAGCTTAATCTGAACTCCCGGCAGATATAAGAGTAGAAATAGATAGGTTCATTTTGCAAAAAGAAAAATATACATTGTCAAAAGGCTGCTAGTTCAAATGTGCCAAAGAGAAGAAAAAATGTTAGGAAAAATAGTGGGGTAGGTAGAAGTATCATTGATGTTAACCATGCTATCACTTTTCAGAAATAACATCAAAAGAAGGGTAAATTTTGCGCCAATGGATAAGGCACTGGTCTTCATAAGCCAAAGATCTGAATTCTAGACACCTCCTGACGAGGAGCTGCCCTCCCCAAATGGAGCCACTGTTAGCCATCAGTATTTTTTTTTTTACATGTTAGTGATGACTATATCCATAACTGAGTTTTCTAGAAGCTGAATTCCATATCTCAATCTGTCATCTAGAAAACCCTCATAAAACTTTTTTCGCCCTTTTACTTATCAGTCCGCCCATGTCAAAGTTAAAATCCATTATCACTATTTTCTTCTAGTTTCAACCCCCCTGGTCTGTCCATCAGCTCCAAAAGGAAAAGTCCAAGTCTGTTGCAAAATTATCCCCTATGTTAGGAAGTGGCGCTTTAAGACATTTTACCCTTGGCAATCATCATAAAGCCAAAAAGCCTCCATCTGCTACATACCAACCATGACTGACCTCCCACTGCGCAAATAAATTGTGTTTAGCTCTAATTAACGCTTACTCACACCTAGGTCTCAGCACTACATAAACCACAGTCTCAAGCTGATTATTAGGTGTTTCACAGTGTTTTATGGATTCTGCAAAGACAGGAAATATAACTTTGTCTCAGGAGAAAATTCTTGAATCTACAGTTAGAAGAACAGCTGCTTCTAAATGTAGCATCAGCCTGAGATATATTCTGCAAAACAGAGAGTCACTCACCAAGGTCTTGCATCCTATTTCCAGCATGAAAATCACAGTAAGAGAAAGACACCACTGTCACAGCAAACTGGTAATTTGTCATGGCCCAGAGCCTCCTTCATTTACAAGCAGAGGGTTAGGGCGCTTCCTTCATCTACAAGCAGAGGGCGCTGGCCAGTATTGACTTTAAATATTGCGAAAGCCCAGGTTCTCCTTTTACTGAACAGTGAAACAATATCTCCAGGTTTTATGAATGTGAGTGATGATCATAACAGGGATAGAGTCTGAAATATGCAAGTTCAAAGGAAAACAGAGTTTGGTCTGATAAAGGAGGTCATTTGAAGTTTTCAAATCATGTGAATTGTTAAACTTTAGAAAGGCATATCATGAGTAAAAACAATTCTAATCATAGGAAGCTTGTTTTCCCCACAAGACCAAATTGAAGAGATGCTGACAGATCATGTCATCACCTAGGCAGAAGAAAAGTTGTTTGTTTTTCAAAGGGTGCTGACCTCCATAGTCACAGAGATTATCTTTCAAAAATTTGTCATAAGTTGACTAAAGCAAATGATGACATTTCAGTCACCCTCAGAGCAGTGCAGGGAGACAGTGACACTTTGGCTAGGGTTCTTCTGAAGCACAGTGATGATTGCAAGCAGAGGTGCTAGTATTGATGTTTTTCAAGTTGGTTGCTCACCATCATAATCCAGGCAAACCCTTGTCATGCAGCATTATCAAATAATCTTCAGATACTTTTCTCAGTGAAGGGCCTCCTCCATTTATGAGCAGATGGCCAAGGCATTGAGGGTTGTTAAAAACTGATTGGTCAAAAGGTGCAGTGGAAAGAAAAAAAGAAAGAAAGCAAAAGTCTGTACACAGGTAAAAGATAGTGTTTATAATTCAAAAGTATTGGTTTTCCTATTCAAATGGAAATGTCTGTCAAACTATACCTATAGTGGACAGGAGACAATATTGAATATATGCAGGTCATTGATACAAAAAGGGTAGTTTCCTTAGGAGAAGTGGCCACACAGTCACTTTACTGTCACATGCCAAGAAGTCTAAAAGAGCTCCTTTTTGAGTAAACAGAAAATTATGGTATGAAGAGATGCAGCCAAAATATGGCACTTGCAATCCAAAGAGAAGATTGTAAATCGCTTGGAAGCAGAGACTGTCAACCAAGTTGGGAAAAGACAGGCCATCTCCTATTAAGTAAAAAAACAGCTTTCAAATGCTTTTTGACAGATTTTGGATGGTTTTTCCTTGTTAAAATATCACCTAAAGTGTCAAAGCAGGGGACAGAGTTGAGCTTTGGAATGGTTCTATTACAAAAAGACCAATGCACTAGTCAAAGCAAATGGTAACCGTGTTTCAACATTGTAAATAAGTATACCAGTTATGAATAGACAAAGAAGTGGTTTTGATAGATTGTCAGTGTTTTGGGAGTTTTAAAACAAATACAGCTTTCTCATTATTCAAAAAAGACAGAGATATCATAAATGGTATAAGCAAGAAAGTATGTTGAAAGGGTGATCTTTTCTTAGATCAAGTCCAAGAAGACCAGCAAGTTTGACACAAGTGGAGAACGAAAGTTTGGAAACGAGTAAACTCGGGAGTTTAATAAATGAAGTTGAATTTTAAAGAGCAAATATTTCAGTAAGTTAGCATTCAGGTATTTTCTTGACAGTTTTAAAGAGGGGTTGCTTTACATCATAAATATCACCAGTATTATTAAACACAGTGGCAGAGATGATATAAAGGTGATTGAGTTATTTTTCAAAGTTTGAAATTCGATGTCAAAGTGTCACCCAAGGGACAGAGCTGGAAGTCACCTTTCTAACACCTGTGCATAAGTGAGACAAAGTTCTGGCTTTTTAAGCCATTTTTGTTTTTATAAAGAGGTTGGCCCGTGATTGACACGGTCCAGAAGTGTGGAAAATCTCCAACGCAGATATGGAATGCACCAAGGTTATTAAAAAGGATCGAAAAGACTGTGAAAAACCCTAAAAAAAGGCCAAACAAAAATTCCACTTTACCTTTAAAGACAAAAGTGACCGTTAAAGAAGTTGAAATGAAATATTAAGGAGTGAGGTCGAGGGTGATCTTTTCATTTTCAATTTTTCAAACAGAGCTCTGAACCTCATTTGGCATCAAAACAAGGAGATTCGGGTCAAAATTGCAGTAATTTGCACTATCTGTAGCTGCGCGACGTGCCTGCCAATTCGCGCGACGCGCCTGGGGGCGTTTTTACACAGGCAACCCATGTACGCGCGACGCACCTGAACACGGCGCCCGCCCGACCCGACACCCGACCCAACAGGGCCACCCGTAGGTAAACTGCGCGACGTTCTTTCTCTGAAGAGTGCCGCGCATGCCTAAGGAACTCCAGAGCTACCTCCAACGCCCCACAAGAGTTGTGCTTCGTGTTTTGAGGTATTTACACACTTTGCCCCTAAAAATTTGTGACTGTTTGACGGTATTTGGAGCCGAAATAAGGTTTGAAACAAGCGTATTCACTGTTAAACTGCTACAAATTTCACAACTCTGCATTCAAAATTTTCAAAACCTCATCACCATAGCTGAAGAAATAGTGTTTGCTGCGTGAGTTTTTGAGGTGTAAAGCTGTAATAAAATGCTGGCTGTGTCATTCAAAAGCACCTACAGGAGATAATTGGTTTTGAAACTAAGAGCAGGATGATTTCACTTTAATTAATCAAAGGATCCGGGATCCTATACTTTCACAAGCATCAAAGGACAGAGGTTAAATCCATAAACTACAGAAAGGGCAGTTTACTCCGGAGTTTTTCAACTTGACTGTTTTTGTTCATTCAAACTTATTTCAACACAAGTTTCTATTCAAGATAGGACAGAAGTTTTTTACTACAAAGAAACAATGTTTTTGCTTAAAGGGAGTTTGTTGGTGCAAGATATTTGACTGCAACCTCAAAGGAAACCTCTAAACAAGTAAAAGGAAAAATTTTGTATAAAGAGATAGGGCTTATATCTAAAGGAAAGCCTTTCACACTATTTTCAGATTGATAAATGGATGTGCTTATAGAGTAAAGGTCTTTTTCTGCCAAAGCCAGAGGGTTACATTCATAAGGAACCCTTGATTGTTTTGAAAAAGAAATCTCACATAGCTTCTGCCTAAAAACTTTGTAGTCTTTTAAAGATCTGTCATCTTGGCTCAAGATTATGCCAGTGACTGTTTAAATTGCATTAAGGGTTGTTTTCACATATGAAAGTTGGTTGACTGTTGGCACACTTAGACAAGGCAGGTTTGGGATAATTGGAAAATACAATATTGATCCAAGATACAAAGATGTGTTGATTAGCTTCCAAAGATCACCAAGCAGGGAAACTTTGACATTGTATACATCCTGCCTCATACAGTCTGCCCTTCTTTTCACTGTATTATTTCCTACTGAGAAGTTGTTGACTGAGTCATTTTCAAGGTGGAAGGCCACTTTCTGAAGAGAAGGTTTTTAATGATTGAATTTTACCTTGGAGACAGAGATGTAGGTGTGTTGATTGGCCTCTAACAAATTCACAAGAAAAGGTGACTTTTTAACACTGTGCACAGGAAAATTACCCAGCAGTCTGTCTCCTCTTTGCTATATGGTACCCTATTGAGAAATCTGCCTGGCTGAGGTACATTCAAAGGTAGAAGGCTAAGTTTTAAGATAGCAGAGGTTGTGTATTATAAGAAACTTGATTGCAAACCATCCAAATCACATTGTTTATCTGTCCAAGCAATAAAGTGACACAGTTTGACTCCAACAGGACATTTTACACACATTAAAGGCAGTTTACCTCTTCCAAAGCATATTCAGGTCAAAATGCCTCCAAGGCAAGACAACAGGAGCAGCATGACAGTGATAAATATGAGCATCAGCGGGAAAAGGAGGGGAAGAGTGCTGAACAGCAGTAACTCAGTAGTGATAAACAACAGTTTCAAGAAGCGCCCGACACGGAAAGAAGGGAGAAGCATACCATCCTTTGATATTTTGGCCTCAGCTTCGGAGCATATTGCTATGAACCCCTGAGGGTCATATGTGCCAAGTTTGGGCCCATTTCGACAACTTTTTGTTTTTTGGCATTTTTTGGTTTTTGGTCAAAAACTCATAAATTCGCCATTTCAGTTTGAGGTTTTTCCAAGGGAGAAGGATGATACCGATGGATGCCATAATTCTATGAGCAGGTCCCCAGCAATTTTCAGAGCATTTGGAGATCATTCGCCCCCTCAAATTGGCGAAAAATGCCCTCTTTTTGCACATTCTGCCCGCCATATCAGCAGTCTGCTATTTCCTGGTTTTTTACACACAGGTACAGTTTTGGATGACTTCCAGGCCTCAGATTGAGATGATTTTAGTTGCGCCGGAAAGTAGACACAGAGAGCTTTCCAACAAGCTATCATGAGCCTCATTTCGACACCGGGAAGGCTGCCAATTGCCTCCAGCAAGTCAGGGGACCTTTTTCAGGCATAAATATGAAGTATTTTTGTAATTTTTGAACCTCAAAAATCTGCTTTTCCCAAATGTGCGTTAAGCTATTTTTATCCTTTGGAAATGATGTAAAGTCAATATAATTTCCGTTTTTAGCAGTTTTTTAGATATTTTATGGGATATTTTGTGCCTTGGGCTTTGCAAAGCCTCAAGGACAAGTTTAGATATTTTGACTTGGCCAATGGGATAGCTAGTTGCTCCATGAGGTTTTCCTTCCTCAAGCCTATTTAGTCCATGGGTTTCATTGTAAAACAGAGGCTGAACTTGAGAGAAGAATCAATATATTGGTCATATGAGCTTTGAAGAACATACTTGTGTTATGATTTTTGGACTGCCTCTTGGATGCTTTTGATGAATGATGAGGGATTGGTGATGGATTCCATGACATGGTAGAATGGTATAGTGTTTCTTGCTATGTTTTTGTATTCTAGTTTTCATTCATGATACATGCTTCTTGCTTGCTATAGATCAGTAGAGATTAAGTTTGAGATATGCCCATGGAGGCACCTCAAAATTCCTGAATCTTCATAGCTTTTATGTTTTCTTCTTCCTTAGTTGTACTAAAGAATTCTTAATTGCTCTTTAGTAACTTAAGGATATTGTTGCTAGTTTTATTCATAAGTTCTATGCATGTTGAGTAGGATGTATGGTGTGCCCTACTACTAATAAACTCATGGATTACATCCATAAAACTTTCTCTTTGGTGATTAGTTGATCATCTTGATAAATAAGGAGGCCTAGTCCCGATGCAGCCCTTTGCCTAAAACCTATGAAAGCTTGTTTGTGAAAGTGCCCAATCTTACAGAGGGGCGTGTTTGGCGTTAAGGCATGGCAGGTGAGTTGTTAGTCACTCCTTAGGTGTTTATGCCAAAGTATGATAAGCTGTTTGCTTATATATCACTCACAGCATACCTCTATCTGCACATGTTTAAGATGTTTGATTTCTATGTATTAATTGACTCATGATTTACATTTAGCACTGATTAATGGCTTGCCAACATGTTTTTATGCACTTTATCAACTGGTTGCCAGGATCCACTTTTCTTTGGAGAAAGCAGTGTTATTTACTCCATTTTTCCCAAACATCCTGCCTTGAATCAAATCGGCCCTACAGCAGCCTTACATCATCATCTCATAGCTTCCTTGACCTGTTTGACCCCATAACCCAGTTTATCTACATCTTGTTATCCAGTTTATGTCTTTGATCAGTTTTATCCCTCACAAACTTAAAAACAAAAAACCAAAAACATACTTCATAACTAGCCTAATATCAGAACACCATAAGCAAACACACCGATATCTTTCACACATATAGAGAGAGCCCTCTCTGAGTCCAGGAAGGCTAGGTCCTCGGGCTCCAAAACTTGGTTTGATGTTACATCATCATTTGGCTCACCAATCGGCCAAATCACGGGACCCTAACATAATGGCGATCACGGTGGGACTTTTCTGAGTTCATTTTAATCTAAATATCTTGCAAGACTCACGGAAAGCCCCTTTTTGGGTAAACATATCTACTGCATCGGTTATCCCCCGCTCCCTAACATAATGGCGATCACGGTGGGACTCTGAGTGTTTAAAAGCTTAGATTCCCTAGACCTTAAGAGACCTTAAAGAATACTATCTGATTGACTTATCCCACTGCTCACTAACATAGTGACACTCACAGTAGGACCTTCTGAGTTAGTGAAAATCTAAGTACACCTTAGTAACTCTTGAAGTCTCAATCAAGCTTAGTAATTTTGGATATTGTCTAAAGGGTAGAAATAGCTCTTTCACCATCTTAGCAAAATGATGAGTCAGTTATAGAAAACTCGTCCAAACCTTGTAGGCACATAAAACTCAAAAAACCCCAAAACTTGCCTCCTTAGATTATCTTTTGACATTACGGTGGTGGACCATACAAATATACCTGAAGACAGGCGATAATCCACTGTGACTCCACTAACTTCTAGTAGACCTTACTATTTTACCAAACTCTAGGCTACTATCCGATAGACCTATCCCATCACTCACTAACATAGCGGGAGATGGTGGGACACTGAGTACATAATAGTCCAGAAAACTCTTATAGACTCTTTTGGTCCTTTAGATACCATAAACAAGCAAGCAGTCCATAGACCCATTTTTTAGAGTAAACTCTTTTTGTTCTCATCACCCTAGCAAAGTGTTGAAACAAGTCTAGGATACTTTAACAAATCATAGGCTGCACATAAAACTCAAAAAATCCAAAAACATTTCCAGATTAGTTACCGGTGGTGGACCATAGCTATCTTCACAAAAACAACCCAGTTCCACCTGGCGACTCCACTAATCCATCCCTTTTATTTTTGACCATCCTTCACCTTAGTAAAACTTTAGAAAAACCATTCATCCAGAACATTCACCATTACCATTCTCTCTAAACTCTGGATCTAAAATCTGGCTTCACGAAGAATCAACACCAGATCCCATCCAGATCCAAATCCCCCTATCATAGTAGATGACCCAGAGAAGATTCTGTGGCAAGCTTCCGAAACTGATCATCTAGCTACTGGTAGATCCATCCGTAAAACAAGATATGTGCCTAAACATCTTACTATCCTAACAGATTCATCTTTTGAATTAGAGTCATCACAAACTCTTCCCAGAAGCAAATCATATAGTAAGATAAACTTTGACGATCTTGAACCCATAAACCCACCACAGAGTCCTAATAGAGAAACTTCACCTACCACTCCTCCCGACCTCCAGCTTCTCTATCATTTTGGCTCCTATCATCCCAGATCTGCTCAAAACCAGATCACTGGTCCAAGTTCATCCGCCACACCTGGTCAAACCACCACTGTCCAAAAAACTCCATCTCAGCCTACTAGTCCTCATCTTGTACATCATAAATTAGCTCCAGTCATGGCAGCCTGGTACGCACCTTTGGTGTTGCCCCCGCCTTTAGCTCCTCTCCCAAACAAATATCAAGACAAAATCCCACACTTTACTGGAGAAGACACCACCACACCTCAATAGCATATAAGTAGGATGACTGATGCTTATGAATACCCAGAGGTACAAGACGAGACTGTCAGAATGAGAATATTTTCCCAAAGTCTTGGTGGTGAACCTAAAGCATGGTTCAAAAGCTTGACTCCAAACAGTATCCATGATATCCCCGAACTGCATCAAGTCTTCAGAAATAGGTGGGAAATCCAAAGAAACCCCATTCAAATCCTATCAGAATATAACAACCTAAAACGGGAAAATGGGGAAAGTGTCCAAGCTTACTGCACTAGATTCAATAGTGTATATAACTCTCTTCCACCTCATTTCAAACCACCACTTGGTTTAGCCTTGGCGAAATTCCCCGAGGGTTTTGATCCGGACATGACATATCATCTGAGAGACAAGGATCCCCCTACCTTAGAGGAGATGCAACAAATAGCCATAAAAGCAGATGCCAACTTAGTAGAAAAAAGGGCCAGGACTAGATCAGAAAGAAAGGTCACATACAAGGATGATGTCTCCACTTCATCACCTTCCCTAGATCACAGAATAGATGACTTAGTCAAATCCATGGCCAAAATGTGGGAAAAGATAAATGAAAAGGCTCCTGTTAGAGACAACCAGCCAAACCCTCCAAACAGAAACCGAAACCAAAACTTTAGGAGGGAACAACCTCAAAACAGACCAAGGGAAAATGACCAACATATTAGGCCACCATTCAATGAAAACTATGTGGAAGAGGATGACAGGGATACAGAAACTCTTGATGAAAGTCATCTAAATCTCGTAGGGTCTGATAATGAAAGCGAGGTATACCTCACAGCGGAGGAACAAGAGTTATGTTCTCCTAATCAGGATGATACCAACTATGAAGATCTCGACGATCCTGCCATAGACTTTCAAAATGCCATAATAGAAGCTCACCGGAAATATAATCTTAGAAGCAGAAAAAACCAAAACCATTCCAAAAAGAATAGTCCTGACAATACCAAAATCTCTGATAACATCTTAAATAAGACCATGGATAGTAGCAAAATTGGGGCCAAAAAGACTGACCAAAACAAAGGTAAGGCCATTTAGACAAGTACTAGCTCAGACACTCCTAGTACCTCTAAAGAAACCCCAAAGTTGACTGTATCAAAAGAAGTCCTGAGCCAAAGTCAGCAAATTAAGAACATAGAAAAAGTTATGTCTGAGAAAGCTGAAACAAATCTGCCCAAGCTACCTACTCCTTTTAGCTTCGAAGGGGAAATTTCCAAAATAAAAATTACCATACCCCTTACAGAGTTAATAACTATAGATAGGTATAGATCTCAAATCTTCAAAGTCTTTGACCTGGAGAGTAAGGCAGATGCCTTGAATCTAACTGACGACAAACCCAAGCTTTTATTTGGCCCTAAAGTAGAAGGTGAATATCAAGAAGGAACTATTTCTCCTTTCTATGTAAGATTAAACATACGGGACAAAATATTACATAATGCCATGTTAGACTCTGGTGCTTCCCATAACCTCATGCCTAAAGCAGTCATGGAAAACCTAGGACTAGAAGTGACTCAACCTTACAAAAACCTGTATTCTTTCGACTCAAGTCAGGTCAAATGTTTAGGTCTAATAAAAAATCTAGATTTTGCCCTAACACAACTACCAGCCAAAAACTTAGTCATGGATGTAGTAGTAGCCGATATCACACCCAAGTATGGAATGCTACTATCAAGAGCATGGACTGCTAAAATACAAGGTAGCCTTCAAATGGATATGTCATTCGCTTCTATCCCAGTTTTCAACCAAACTAGGAGGTTATACTGAGAGACTCGCATGAAATACATGGTTAGCAACAGAGATAAGCCAAACAATACCCCCATCTATTCCATTCATTCCAATTTAGATTCTTTTATCTTATACATGAATGTGGTATAAACAAGCAGATAAAAGAAAATGAAGACATGTCCAAACCATTACTGGATGAAGAAATTGATGACCAAAGTCCCAAGAAACCAGAAAAGCAGCTTAGTATCATGTATGAAAAGGAAACTCTTTGGAATATAAGCTTTGATGGTTCTTGTGGCAAGACAGGTTCAGGAGTAGGCATCTGGATACACAATACTAAAGAAGGTCATTCTTTTAGGTTAGAATTCCAATGTACTAATAACATTGCGGAATATGAAGCCCTTCTCATCGGTCTGCATATGCTTAGAGACTTGGGCGCCAACAGAATATCAGCCCAAGGAGACTCTGAGCTTGTAATCAGGCAAATCAAAGGTGAATATTCGACAAAGAATCCAAGACTGAGAGAATATAGGAATGCAGCTTTGGACATCCTTAAAACTTTTGAAAAATATGAACTCACCTATATCCCCAGGATTCAAAAAAGTCTGGCAAATGAGCTCACCTTTGCTGCAAGCAATAGCCAGATACCATGTACAAGTGAGCAAGATGACATTCAAGTGAAGCATCGCCCTACTGTACCAGATAATATTGACCATTGGCAAATATTCCAAGATGATGATCAAATTGATGATTTCCTACAATCTAGGAATGAGTTTGAAATAACCAAAACAGACTCAGGAGACGAAGAAAGGAAACCCAGCCAAAGTCAAGACCAAGAGCTAAATCCACCTTTGTGGACCAATCTAAACATGGTGGACCATCCATGTGACAGGGAGATAGAAGAAGACACTGACCAAAGGGAACTCGAAGTCTTACACTGCGAAAATGACACCATACCTAGAGGGCTCGCACCTTTAGAAGAATTGTTTGACTTTAATGATGTGGCCAAAAAGCCTAAAATGGAATCTACAGAGGATGACATAGAGGAATACAACATAGGAAGCCCAGAAGAGTCGAAAAACATTAAACTATCCAAAACCCTCCCACCTAACATAAAACAAAGGTACATAAATCTATTCAAAGAATTTAAAGATGTGTTTGCATGGGGGTACCAGGATTTGAAATCATATGACACCAGCATCATCCAACATAAAATTCCCCTCAAAGAAAACCAAAAACCTTTTAAACAGAAGTTAAGAAGGATAAACCCAGTATTACTACCATTGGTTGAAAAGGAAATTAAAAAGATGTATGATGCCAGGATAATAGTACATTGGAATTCTAAATTCTAAATTTGAATGATAAATCAGGAATATTATTACAGAATATAGTGTTGAAATTGGCAACAAGAAGAGGCTTGTAATTTATTTTTCCCTTAATTAAATTAGAAGTAAATTGTAATTCCACATCACATGGCAACTTGTATGAGTTAACTAAGTTAGGAAGAATCAGTTAGCTCAATTAATTCGAGTCAAGGGTCAAACTGGAGGCATGTAGAGTTCACTCTAAGTTTTAGGGGGGTCCACTTGCAGTTTATTTTGAGTTGTAATTGTTTAACTTAATTACTTGAGTTAAAATCAATTTAACTAGTTCTAACTTATAGAGGAGCTAGTGAGAGGCCCAATGAATTAAATATGATTTAATTCACATGCAGTGATCAATTAGATAAATGATAATTCACTATAAATATCTATTGCATCTCAGTTCTCAGGAAGATCGAGTTGAGATTGGAGTTAAAGGGAAGTATACTATTAGTTGTATAATTAGAAAATTGTACATGTCATGCATGAGGTCAAAAAGATGCCTTGGATGTATTGCGCAATCAGTTATTGGAGATTTAATAATTAATGGGGGTTGAATTTCCCTAGGGAATTCACGAGAAAGGATTAGCATCCAGAGGAAAGAAATTGGTTAAGTATTGGATCAAACTTGCTTGGATTAGAGTGAGATAGCCGAAGATAGTGCAAAGAGTTCTCAAGCCTGAGAGAAGCATTGTATTGTTTCATAGAATTAGTTCAATATATAGATAGTGTGGTTTTTAACTAAGGATTTCCCCAGATAAATATTTGTTTTATGCAATTTAAATTATTTCTCTTCTTGTTCATGTGATTATGCGAACGTAATTGGTTTCCACAATTTGTATAATAGATTCAAGTATTTTGTTTTAGCATATTACAAGATCAATTGAATCTATGTGGATTTTCTACATGGTATCAGAGCAGGAATCACTATATAATAGAAGAATACGAGTTTGTTTTTGAACAAGTGAATCGAATTTGCATATTGATTCTTCAGGACCAATAATAGATTATGATTTATTTCTGTGGATTGAGACTCGAATATGCCCTTGAGGGTAATTTGAATTACATATCTTGGAAGGAAATGATGAAGGTAGGTTGGAGGACAATAGGTTGAAGGAATTCATAGACAGTGATACTCCCATGCCCGCAACAACAAATGCTCAAAATATTGATGCATGGAAGAAGAATGTAGCAAAGGCGAGAAGGATTTTTTTAGGAGTTCAAGATCATATTTTCTCAAACCTCCATGGAAATGAAACTCCATATGCTATGTGGAAGGCCTTAACATATTTGTTTCATAACAACAATGACCAGGGGATTTGGTGTTGAAGGAAAAGCTCAGAAAAATCAAGATGGAGAAGGATGAAACGATACCAAAATACTTGATGGAGTTCACTCAATGTCGAGATGAGCTTGGAGGTGTTGGTGTGATAGTTTTCAAGGATGATCTGGTGAACCTCGATCTTTTAGGCCTTGAAAAGAGCTAAAAAACTACCAGTATTTAGTGAATGGGAGGGAGAATCTACCAGAGTTGGAGCGATTATGGTCTGACTTGGTACAAGAAGAGATTTGGCGGAATACCAGAGATGGATCCTCATCAAAATCTGATGATGAGGAGAATTTTTTCTTAGTTGGAAAGGAGAAGAAAGGGAAAGGGAAGGCGTACGATTCCAAATTAGATTCCGATCAGGAATGTAAGAAGAAGGACTTGTCGAAAACAAAATGTTTTCATTGTGTTGAGCTTGGACACTATGCTACAAAGTGTCCACACAAGAAGACCGACAAGAAGCCCTCAGGAGGAGCGGAAAGTGAAGCACTTGCTTCATAGTTTGAGTTGGATTTCACTCTCATCACATGCATGGTGTCATTGGTGATGGGTTATGTGTGGTACTTGCATAGTCGAGCTTCATTCCATATGACCGACAACAAATAATTCTTCAGTATCTTGGAGGAGAAGGATCTCCATATGCACATTGAGATGGGAGATGACGAGAGGTATTGCGCGACCGACATAGGTACAATTAACTTTTAGAGGGAGTCTGGTACTCCTCTTACATTAAAAGATGTCATATATGTTCTTGGTTTAAAGAAGAATTTAGTTTCAGTTGCTATGTTGGAAGACCGCGACTACGATCTAATATTTAGAAAAGGAAAGGCATTCCATTGTCACAAAGCCACGAGATAAGTGAAGAATATTGGGGTTCGAGCAAAGAACCTCTACAAATTTGATGTATAAGACTGTGCTACCTTGATCATGAAAGAAGAGAAGGTGCAGAGCTGAGACATCGATGAGTTATGACATATAATATTTGTAGGTTTTAACCTTATACATAAATTATCTGCAAACGAATATTAAAAACAGAAAATAAACAATAGCAAGAGCATAAAACATAAAACATATACACACAGATATTTTCCCCTGGATCCCAAATCGGAACTACTAGCTTGATTTTTCATTATATTCCTTTTAGTGTTACAACACATATATATACATGTCGAAGAATTCATAAACCCCAATACATTAACCCTAGATTAGAACATAACCGTAGTTCCCTTGACCAGATTTGAAAAATAACAAGGGTCAAAAACCATCATGCCCCAAAACCATGTGCAAACCCATGCACAAAACTATGTGCGGGTTCGCCCACCAAAAAATAGGGTCCAATTTTTTCTTTTCCCGGAGCGCTGCCCCGGACCCCGAACAAGGGGGCTAGCACCCCCCCTGCTGCACCCGGAACAATGTATAGGGGATGCTAACTCCCCCACACATGTGACTAATCATGGAAAGAATATAACACATACCCAACATTCTCCCACTTGTTGTTTTCTTTCCGCAGGGGGCCACAAGAGAGCTTAGTCATTAGTCCAGTTCTACAACACCCATTTTTTCTCTACACCAAGAGAGCTTATGAGTGCTCACAGACTTCGTCAATGCATCTGCAACATTATTGAAAGTGTCCACCTTTACCAGTAACACCCTTTTATCCTCAACCATATCTATCACAAAGTGATATTAAACATTAATGTGCTTTGTCTTTGAATGATAAGCAGGGTTCTTAGCCAATAGAATTTCACTTTTCCTATCACAGTTTATCCTTATAGCTCACTGCACCAAACCCATACTTGAACAAAATCTCTGCAACCAAACTGCTTCCTTGCTTGCATGAGTGGTTGCCATGTATTCTGCCTTTGTAGTTAAAAGAGCCACTACATACTATTTTTTACTCATCCAACTGACTGCACCTCCAAATAGGCTAAACAGATACCCACTTGTATATATTCTTTGGTCTAGATCACTAGCCCAGTCTGCATCAACAAAAACATGGATGTCCAATACTCTGTCCAATCTTGGTCTTCCCTGGTAGCACAAACTATAATCACTAGTGCCACGCAAATATCTGAAAACCCACTTCACTGCTGTCCAATGCTTCTTCACTGGTTTTCACATAGACCTGCTCAATACTCCCACTGCATGTGAAATGTCTAGTCTATTACATACCATTTCATACATCAGGCTACCCACTGCACTTGCATATGGAACACGAGACATATCCTCCTCTTCTTCTTGTGTCTTGGGACACTATTCAACAGATAGCTTTACACCTACATGATTAGGAACCTTCACCGGTTTACTATCTTGCATATTGAGCCTCTACAATATTGTCTCTACATACTTCCTCTGGTTTAACCAGAGCTTCATCTTTGCCCGATCTCTCTTAATTTCCATGCCCAAAATATAGTTTTCAGCAGCAAGATCCTTCATGTCGAATCTGGAGAACAATTGGGTCTTCAAATCCTGGATAATTTCTTTGTCATTTCCAATCAGCAACATATCATCCACATACAAGACCAAATAAATAGCATGGTCACCAATTAATTTAAAATACACATAGTGATCCTCTTTTCTTCTGGTGAAGCCAAGTCCTCGTATATAGGTATCAAAATTTTGATACCACATCCTTGGTGAATGTTTTAACCCATACAAAGACATTTTTAACCTACACGAGTTCTTTCTTACCCTTCACCTTAAAGCCTTTAGGTTGCTTCATGTAGATCTCCTTTTCCAAATCCTCGTGAAGAAATGTTGTCTTCACATCCATCTGTTCTACCGCAAAATCAAATGCTGCAGCAACAGATAAAAGTAATCTAATAGAATTAACCTTGGCAACAAGAGAAAAAATATCACCAAAATCAATTCTCGACACCTGGGAATAACCTTTTGCTACCAATCGAGCTTTGTATTTCTCCACCTTGCCTTCTACATTCATTTTCTTCTTAAACACCCATTTTCTCCCGATGGGATTCCTTCCAGCTAGCAACTCCACCAGATCCCATGCCTCATTTTTGTGCAATGATGCCATTTCATCAACCATGGCCTCCTTCCAGAGTTTTCCATCCTTTGAATCCGTTGCCTCCCTGATAGTTATGGGATCATCATAAGTTATAGTTAAAGAAAATTTTTAACAAAAATAATATGGACTATACCTTTCTGGTTTCCTTCTTTCTTGAACTGGTCTTCTCACAGCTGGAGTTTGTGGTCACTCCTCTTCTGATTCTTCTTCTGTTGTAGAGTCTGATTCATCCTCCTTTAGCTCAAACTATATCTTCTCAGGTTCCTTTGGTAGGAATTCATGTTTAAAAACATATTTAACCTCTCTAGACACCACGTCTCGACTATACACAACCTCCCTTGTTTCTGGGTTCCAAATCTTGTAACCTTTTAAACCATCCTTAAACCCAATAAAGATCCACCTTTCAGAGTTATTATCCAACTTGGTCCTTTTCTCGTTTGGAACATGTACATATGCATCACATCCAAATACCCTCAGATGTGAAAGAGAGGGTTTCTTACCAGTCCGTACCTCATTTGGAGTCTTATCCTCCAACGCCGATGAAGGTGATATGTTAACGAGGTAACATGCAGTCTCCATTTCTTCTGCCCAGAATTCTTGTCCTAACCTAGTACCATTGAGCATGCTTCTTAAATTTTCCATCAGTGTTATTTTCATTCTTTCTGCAACTCCATTTGGCTGAGGTGTTTATGGATTAGTCTTCTATCATGCTAAACCACACTTCTTACAAAATTCTTCAAATTCCTTCATGCAAAACTCTCCACCATTATCTATCCTCAACACCTTTATCTTCTTCTCTGTCTTGTTTTCCACCAGAGCCTTAAATTCTTTAAATATGTCAAAGACTTCAGATTTATTTCTCAAGAAATATATCCATGTATTCCTTGAGAAGTCATCTATGAATGAGACATAGTACACATATTTTCCCAGTGATGGAACCGACACAGGTCCAAACACATCACTGTGCATAAGCTCTAATATCTCGTTCACCCTCTTAGCACCAGAAGGAAAACTCACCCGATTTTGCTTCCCATATACATAATGTTGACAGAAATTGAAATCCAGAGATAAATTTGACATACCTTCTACCATACCATTTCCATGTAGTATCCGAAGGCCCTTCTCTTCAATATGTCCAAGCCTTTGATGCCATTTCATGGTCCTTTATCCAGAGACTGCTAGGCTTTCCGCTCCACTTTCAGGAACCACAGAATTTTTGCACCCATCAATAACAGTGCTACCCTGGTTCTTGTACAGAGTTCCAATCTGAACTCCTCGAATTAATACTAGTGCTCCCCAAACCATCTTGCAGGTATCTTTCTCGAACACTATTTTTACACCTGCATCATCCATCTTGCTTACATAAATGAGATTTATGGCCAATGCAGGAACATGCAGAACACCTGGAAGTGTTCTAATCCTTCCACCTTGCAGCTTAAACTTGAATTTTCCACGTCCGACGATTTTTTCCTTCCTATCATCCCCTAAGAATACATCACCACCATCATACTTCTCGTACTCGCAGAACCACTCCCTATGGGGAGTGAAGTGAAAGGATGCACCTAAGTCAATCAACCATGCCTCATGATCTACATGTGTATTTGAAGAAGAATCCAAATACACATCCCCACCTTCATCCAAGGTGGTTTTTGCCTCTATAGAAGGAGCATCATCAGATCCATTTCCTTTCTTAGGAGCTTTAGATCTGCAGTCCTTTTTGTAGTGCCCTTCCTTTCTGAATTTCCATCACACCTTTACAAAATTTCTTGGAGATTTAGATCTCTCTCTAGATTTAGATCTCCCACTCGAAACCTTATTCTTGTTTCTATTATGGGACCTTCCTCATACATATAAGGCATCTCCATTCTAGTCCTCCATATTTCTCCTTCTCATTTCCTCCGACAACAAGGCTGAGACAATGTCATCAAAATTCAAGGTAGTTGTATTGCTACCTATTACAATAACCAAAATATCCCACGAATCTGGTAGAGAACACAACATACTGATGAACTTATCTTCATCTGAGATTTTAATATCAACAAATAACAGCTGAATTACCACTGTATTGAAGGCATTTGGATGCTCTGTCACTGAGTCTCCATCCTTCATCCTTAGGTTATATAGCTTTTTCTGCAAGAACAATTTATTCACCAGAGACTTAGATTGGTACAAACTCCCTAGCTTGTCCGAAAAAGTATTCGTCATAGCTTCCCCGGATACATTCAACAATACTGAATCTGAGACACATAATCGTATTGTGCTCTTTGCCTTCCGATCCAACTTCTTCCAGTCTTCATCTGACATTGTCGTTGGTTTAGTACTTGGATCTACCGTGATCCACTGATATTTATCCACCAGTAGATCCTCCATCTTGAGCTTCCATAACTCAAAACTCTGAACATTAAATTTTTCAATCTCTATCTTTCCACTGCTCGCCATCTTCTTTCACTACAAGAATCAATCCCGCAGATCTCCCACTAAATAGGGTCTACCACATGCTCAACAAAAAAAACCCTCAGTATCAAAGGCGTCCCCTTGAAGCTGAAACAACTCTGATACCAAATGTATGTTTTAACCCTATACATAAATTATCTGCAAAAAAATCTTAAAAATAGAAAATAAATAGTAGCGAGAGCATAAAACATAAAATAGATACACACAAAGATTTTCCCCTGGATCCCAAATCGAGACTACCATCTTGATTTTTCATCATATTCCTTTAAGTGTTACAACACATATATATACATGCCAAAGCATTCATAAACCCCAATCCATGAACCCTGGATTAGAACATAATTGTAGTTCCCTTGACCGGATCTACAAAATACAAGGGGCCAAAAATCATCATGCCCTAAAACCATGTGCAAACCCATGCACAAAACTATGGGCGAGTCTGCCCACTGAAAAATAGGGTTCAATTTTTTTTTCCTAGGGCACTGCCACCCCCCTGTGACCCCCCTATTGCGCTTGGTGCAATGTACAGGGGGGGCTAACACCCCCCTATAGCCCCCCCCCACGCATATTACTAATCGGGGAAAGGATATAATACATACCCAACAATATTGGCCCATCTACACCATGGCGCTTTGAATATCATGCAAAAAATTTATATAGGACTTCCCAAGGGTGCACTTGAGCACTGAGATACATGCAAAGGGTGTACATTGGGGAAGTACACCAAAGCCACCTTTCATGATAAGGAAATTCGAGTAAAGGCGATCCTTAAAAAAAATCACTTAGATGTGTGTGGACCGTTCTCAACAACCTCCACAACAAAACACATGTATTATGTGATTTTTGTAGATGATTGTTCATGCAAGTGTTGGATATTATTCATGAGAAGAAATATGAGATGTTCTCAAAGTTTTGTGAGTTCAAATCACTTGTTGAGAAATATATAGGGAAGAAGGTGAAGGCTCTCAAGAGAAACAATAGAGGAGAATGTCTCAAACGAATTCAAGAAATTCTGTACTTAAGAAGGAATTCGATAGGAATTGATAACACCTCATAACCCACAAAAAAAAGGGGTTGTAGAAAGGAAGAACAAAACTATTGTGGGAGCAACACACGTGATGTTGCATGATTAGGGTCTACCATTGCATTTTTGGGCTGAAGCACACAACACAATAATATTTGTACATAATAGAAATCCTCATAAGATACCTGGGATGAGTACACTAGAGGAAGATTTTTCAGGTAAGAAACCAGATGTGGCACATTTCGAAATTTTTGGTTCATCAGTTTATTTCCATGTAACCAAAGATGCCAGGAAGACGTTAGAGCCAACAAATGATTTGGAAATATTTGTGGGGTACTTCGATACACCTCACAACTATCCGATGTAATTTCCAACACACAAGATGACAATGGTTAGAAGAGATGTGAAATTCAATGAAGAGAAGGCCATGCAAATTTACCTTGAGAGGGAGCTTCAGTTGCATGTAGTTGAAGAGCTCTTAGTTCCAAAAGAAGAACCTCGAGATGTGGATCAACCACAATTATAGGAACAAAGAGTGGAAGCACCCACTCATGCAAAGCCATCCATATATTGAAGGAAGCACACCAGAGAGGCTGATAGGTTGGTGCTTGATGCTAGAGAGAATGTGGGAGCACCCACATCACAACGCAAGCAGAGAAAGTCCCCATAGCGGTACACTAGCTACATTGCTCTTATGAGCAAGAGTGTAGAGATAGAGGCATCCTCTTTCGAGGAAGCAATGTAGCAACCAGTTTGGGTTGATTATGTGGTTGAGGAGTATGACTCCATTATAAGAAAAAATGCATGGGAAGTTGTCGCAAGACCAGAGGGGAAGTTAGTTTTAGGGTCCAGGTGGATCTATAAGGTGAAGCAGGCAACATAAGGGAGTGGGAGAAACACAAAGCCAAATTTGTGGCTAGAGGGTTCTCTCAGGTGGAGGGGATTGATTATGAGGAGACCTTTGCACCAGTCACAAAGTACTCGTAAATCAGATCCATCCTTCCACTTTCAGCACATATGGGATGAAAAATAAATCACATTGATGTAAATACAACCTTCCTAAACATAGTGATTGAGGTAGAGGTGTTCATTGAGCAGCCATAAGGTTTTGAGTCCTTTAATAGAGAGTTGCATGTGTGCAGAATCAAGAGAGCGTTGTATGGATTAAAACAAGCACTTCGTGCTTGGTACACCATGATTGAAAACTACTTCACCAGGTTGGGCTTCACTAAGAGTGAAGAAGTTGCGAACCTTTACCATATTGTGGTGGAAGGTAAAATTTTGTTCATTGTACTTTTTGTGGATGATTTGATACTGACAAGTGATGAGAAACTACAATGAAATTTTTTTTACCTTCTACCACAATATGGTAAAGGTTCGAAACTGCTTCACTCTTAGTGAAGCCCAACCTGGTGAAGTAGTTTTCAATCATGGTGTACCAAGCACCTCGTGCTTGGTACACCATGATTGAAAACTACTTCACCAGGTTGGGCTTCACTAAGAGTGAAGCAGTTGCGAACCTTTACCATATTGTGGTAGAAGGTAAAATTTTGTTCATTGTACTTTGTGTAGATGATTCGATACTGACAAGTGATGCGAAACTCATCAAGTCTTGCAAAGAGGATATTGCAAGAGAATTTGATATTAATGATATGGGGTTCTTGCACTATTTCCTAGGATTGGAGATTTTGCAAAGAGATGGGGAGCTATTCCTATCTCAGGGAAACTATGCCAGTGAGATTCTGAAGAAGTTCTAATGGAGGGAAGAAAACCCATGGAGACTCCTCTAGCAGGAAAATTGAGGAAGGAGGATGTTACTTTAGGCGAAGTAGTAGATGCTACCATCTAAAGGAAGCTTGTGGGTTCACTCATGTATTTGTTAAACACATGACCAAAGATATGCTATGTGGTTGACCAACTTAGTCAAGCTAAGGTTAAGCATACTAAGCTCTTTTGGAAGGCAGAAAAGCATGTGTGAGATACCTCAGAGGCACTACAAATTCTAGGCTATGGTACATGTAGACAAAGGGAGTGAAGCTTCAAGGCTTCACAAATGGAAATTGGGTAGGGATTCCATCTGATAGGAAGAGCACATCAGGCGGCATCTTCAACATTGGGTCAACAACATTTTCTCGGTATAACATGAATCACAGATCAGTTGCACTCGGTTCAACAGAGGCATAGTACATGGCTGCTAGTCAAGCATCATGTGAGGCCATATGAATGAGGAAGATACTTATTGGTTTATTTGGTCAACAAATGGATCTGATGGTGATTTATTGTGAAAACCAGAGTTGCATCAAACTCTCCGTTAATCCATTTTTTCATGAGAGGTCCAAGCATATTGATATCCGGTATCACAATATGATAGTTTATGTATAGAGGAGAATTATGTCATTAGAGTACATTCCCACGGAGGAGCAAGATGCAGAAATCTTGATGAAGGCACTGTCAGGAGGAAAATTCAAGCTCCACAAAGCCAGGGTCAGGATAGCAGACAATCCATTTCTTACTAAGAGGGAGTGTTGAAATCGACAACAAGAAGAGGTTTCTAATTTAATTTTTCCTTAATTAAATTAGAAGGAAATTGTAATTCCACATCACATGAAAAATTGCATGAGTTAACTGAGTTAGGAAGACTTAGATAGTTCAATCAATTCGAGTTGAGGGTCAAAATGGAGGCATGTAGAGTTCAATTTAAGTTTTATGAGGTCCAGTGCAGTTTATTTTGAGTTTTAATTGTTTAACTTAATTATTTGAGTTAAAATCACTATAACTAGTTCTAACTGACGGAGGAGCTAGTGAAAGGTCCAATGAATTAAATCTGATTTAATTCACATGAAGTGATCAATCAAATAACTGATAATTCACTATAAATAGTTGTTGCATGTCAGTTCTGAGGAAGAAATAGTTGAGATTGGAGTTAACGGGAATTATAATATCAGTTGTATAATTAGAAAATTGTACAGGTCATGCATGAGGTTAACAGGATGTCTTGGATGTATTGCACAATTAATTATTGGGAATTTCCTAATTAATAGGGGTTTAATTTCCTAGGGAATGGATGAGAAAGGCTGAGAAACCAGAGGCAATAAATTGGTTAAGTATTGGAACAAACTTGCTTGGATCAGAGTGAGACAATCAGAGATAGTGAAGGGAGCTCTCAAGCTTGAGGGAAGCATTGTATTGTTTCAAATTCTTGACTTAATGGAATATACATATAGTGGGGTTTTTAGCTAAGGCTTTCCCTAGATAAATCTTTGTGTTGTGTGATTGAAATTCTCTCTCTTTCTTGTTCATGTGATTGTGCGATTGTAATTGGTTTCTGCAATTTGTAGAATAGATTCAAGTATTTTATTTTAGCATATTAAAATATCAGTTGAATCTATGTGGATTTTATACTTCTAGATGGAGCTCCAATGATAAGAAAAATGTATGAAACTGACTGAACATACCCCATGATCCAATTAACAATAGATATCCCCTTCTTAATCTTTAGAAGAGCAAGCCTAAGAAAATTCCAACTCACTCAATTAAAGGATTTTGAAAGATATATCTTAAGGATAACCATTGATTGATTCGTAATGTTCACCAAGTAACTTAGTTTCCTAAGCAAGTGACAATGCATCATGAATTTTCTTTCTCTAGAGGAACACAAATTGTTCTTCTAAGATGATTTCACTTAGAATTGGCTTAATCTAGTGGGAAATAACCTTAGAGACTATCTCTTATGTAACATTGCAACACAAGATAGGCAAGAAATCATAAAACAAATCTTTGTTTAAGGAACGAGAGTGAGAAAGATAGAAAATTGCACCCCATAATTTTACCAAAACATTAGGTATTTTTCACCACTTTTGAGAGATCTCCCTTCAAAATATCGTAAATAGTAGAAAATAATTTTAAAAAAGGAGATCTAGGCTAGGACTCTTCCCTTTCTACATTGAGGAGGGAGTTGTCTAAACTCTTGCCTATAAGACATCCTCCTCCAAGTCCTTATTCATTTCTTCAAAGAAAACATGGAGAAGTTTTGAAATTACCTAAAGGATTTCCTGGATAAGGCATCTGGTAGGATTTTAAAATGGATTTGAAATATTGTGTCCCCTCATTTTATTTATCTTTAAAAGAATGTAGTGATGATTCTTTTTTTTATTGATTTCCTAGAGAAAGTTCAAATTCTTACGATAGTTTGTGAATTGGTGAAACAATTTAATGTTTCTGTCCCCCTCCTTAATCCAAATGGGTCAACTCTTTAAGCACTAGGTTTATTCTTCTTTCTACAAAAAATCCTAGAGGGAATATTCCAAGCTCGAAAGATGAGATAATTTGGTTTTAGAGAAACTTTGGAAGCATTGTCTTCAAAAATACACCTAATACAATACTTGGTCTCTTTTAGTTGAGAATAAAATTTTTAACTATATGATACAAGCCATGTTTTTTTTGCAACCTTGACCGTAGAAATATTCTCTACAAATTGGGACATGAAATAAACAAAGGAGTAATCTAGGTGTTCCCAAGAATCTTCTATTAGCTTGATAAAATATTATTCTTCGAACCATGATGGGTTGAATTTTAAGGTAGGGGGTTGCTTTTCTTTGTCCAAAACCATTCTAAAAATAATCTAAAAATGATATCAAATCCAATTACAATCCCCTCAAGAATTCAGAATGAAGGAATTTCCCATCAAAGATTCATACACCAAAAAATAATTGAGCCTTTTAGAGACCAAGTTGGAGAATTTAATAGGCTAAATATTGGCCAATTTATGATTTTCAATAAAGTATAGTAAAAATTACTCTGCTAATATTGTCTAGAGTTATACCTCCTAGACTTCCCTTAAAGAAAGAGATAATTTTATAACTCCACCTATTAGGACACTAGACTCCGCTCAAATTTCCTAGAAAGGGATTCTCTTTACATTGGGACCATAGGTGTTTATTATTGATAATTTAATACCTCGGTACTTGGATTACTTCCTTATCTAGATGGAGAATAATAGTGATGAGGAGGAGAGAGATTTGAAAGCAAGGCTCTAACCTTTTATCAACCTTCCTGAAAAACCTACTACATCCATAGTGTAGAAGCACCGATTTTTCAACCATTATTGAAGAGTTTCTCTAGTTGATGAACCATCCCCAATTGTCTCCTATATCAGGATTATATCCATCTTATGAAATTTTATCAATCTCTTTAGGTTTAAATATTTATGGTAATGATTTACCCCTCTAACATTGAAAGAAATGATTATCACGAGGGGACATTTTTGAAGGCATTACCCACTCTAAAGGCCCTAAATATGGTGGATTGTTTCACATTATTGATGTCTAATACCTCCTTATATTTTGATTTCAAAAAAATGGGATTTGTATCCCACTAGATTGAATTTCAAAATGCTAATGCTAAACCCCCTAGGAAGAGGGACAATATTTCAATTTCACACAAGGGGAAATGGCATATCCTTTCATAGGGGAAGGACTTGAGATAGAGGACGATGGAATGGGGACATGAACCTCAACTTGGAGGACATATAATTTTTCTAAAAATAATTCATGAAGATCTTGTAAATTTGGAACATAAGCCAAAGGAGATATGAGAATATGGTTTCCTAGGTGAGGAGAAGGGATTAGAGAAGAAGGATTAGATAACACAAATTCAAGGAAAACTTCCTTCATTTGACTAAATATTCTAGGATCTAAGACAAAAAGGGAGGCCAAATATTGAGGATAAGAAATAGGAGGACGAGACTTACCAATTGCATCCATTGAGAATCTTGGGCACAAACCATCCTTTGGATATGGAGCTTCAAGATCAACCAAAGGGGCAATCTCAAAGTTTTCTTCTGATTTATTATCTACCTCCACCAAAATAATTCCCTTTGGAACCTTAGCCTTTTTAACCCAAGCTTTTTTCTTTCTTTAATAAAAGGAAAAATGTTACCACATTGAACCTAAAGATAGCAAATTTCATGACAAGAAAAGAAATGAAAAGGAAGCCTCAAGTAGTCAATTTTTCATAGCCATATTGAGCCACAAAAAATCAATTCAATTTCCCCCAATATGCCATCTCTCGAGTCAACTTACACTTCGATCCAAGGCCATTTTTAGTTTTTCTTGAATCCTAGTTCATATATAGGATAAAAAACCTCTTGATCTTGTTACCAAGGGTGGAGAGAGAAACCTTATTCTAGAAATGAGATGTAGAAAAGGCTGGATGGCCCAAAATTTCTGAACTACAACAAGATCCTTGACAGGGTCAAAATCCTTAGATAAATTATGTAAAACATAGACTAAGGGCATCCAATTCCATGAAAAACCCTATATTTTTTCATATTATTCTTCTGCAATAAATTTTAAATAGATATAGCCTCGAACTAAGATGTCAAATTCTAGTAAATACCCTAGAATAGGCCTCCATGAAAATATTCAACCTTTATTCCAAATAACCTTCTTTGAACATCTTCCAATATAAAATACCAACCAAAGTCTTCCTAATGATTTGAGAGAGGTGTCCAAAAACAAATATCTTAACCAATCATCTTCAAAACATTTTCTACCTTTTCCTTAATGGAATTATTCCTCCACAATGAGCTAGCACTATGACACTTCTCCACTCCTATACAACCTTTAGTTTCTACTTGGGGTGGTGATATGTGACATGAATAGTCCTTGGATTGTCGCTGAAGGGTTTGGGTTTACAGATAAGTGAATCAGAATAAAAATAATGGTTTTCAAAACCAAATTTGAGCCCAAGGGAAACTTTAATGGAAATGTATTATAGCCAAGCCGAATTTAGAGATCAAGTCAGAAGATTCCAAACCCCAGGTTCTTGTAACACTAAGATGTATATCAGGTGAAATATTTTCCATGGATACCACCACTCAAAAAGGAAGTCTATTAAATGTGATTCATAGTCCTCAATTCTCAAGTTGTGTTGATTGCAAGGTTCAAGCAATTTCTTGGGAGACTTCAACATTTATGATGAGGGATTTACTTTGAGTTGATGTAAATTCAGGATTTGTAGATTGGTTTTCCATTGAATCCATGCACTAAATATCAAGGTATATGATTAAATCTGATAAAGTCGTCAAACTTTAATACACATCAAAATCTAGATGAGAATATTTTTTCGATGAGGGAGACATGATTTCTGGTATTGCTCAAACATGAATTGCGCAAAATCTTTGCCAAGTTAGTGAAGAGCAAATGAAATTGTATATTCCTCGATTGAGTGTTCAAGTTTAGATAAGAACATAGGTTATAAGAAGGCCCACATTCAGGGCTTGACAAGAGTGATATGTTGCAACATATGTGGTGCCATGGTTTTCCACTTGAATATCAAGGAACCGAACATCCTTGAAACCATGACAATACTTAAATTCATTGAAATACTGGTGCAATAGTGTGAAAGGTTTGTAGCCTCATTACTTAGAAAAAGGTTTCCATGGCCCTGATTTCATTGAGGATCAAGATTAGGCTGGGTTACAGACATTGTCTATATGAAGTAGCCAAGAGTTCCCTTTGTCTATTTCCCATGGTCTATTGTTTGTAATTCAAGGTTACAATAAGATAATTTAATCACGTTCATGAATATGCATGCTAGGTTCAAAAATATCTTTAAACATAATGATTTGATAGAACTGTTGAAAATGTGGGCAAACTAATTGCTAGTCCCTGTTTCACACATTTTTTTAAGTCTTCACTTGTTTGGAGATGTTTGGGTTGAAACAATGGTCCTTAATCTCCCATAACCTCTCGACGATTATGATTTATAATTTAAAGGATTGAATAAGGCCTAGAGTTTATAAAAAGGATAAAATATCATTATGATGAAACCCAAAATAGCTAGGAGGTTATATCCACAATATGTACTCCATGAATTTAGAGTGTAGTCAAAGCCCCCCCACACACCCAAACTTAAGATAAAAGAGTATAAAGTTTCTATAAGGAACGATAAAGGATTTTCACCTTTCTAGTTGGTCCACCATTCAACAACTTATTCCTTTAGCCTAGGGATATACTCAATTGAAAGATACTACTGGAGGAAATTTGCAAAAATATAGTGGTGAGCATAACAAGTAATACCACACCCCCACAAGCTTAAAAGCCTAAGTTGACCACCTAGATCAAAATTACAAGGAAATTTAATATAATGAAGAATTATTTTACATCATAATGTCAGATGTTATGCCAAGACTTAGACTTACTATGTCTTCTTATAAAAGCATAAAATATACGTCAAAGGGGAAATAACACCATAAACACAATTTCCCATTGCCAAAATTCATCCAGTTAAACTCCAAAATTATTAAGACATACTCAGGCTCAAGAAATAACACAACATGTAACATCAAAATAGGCAAATATATCAGATACAATTATAGTTGTGGAATCATAAAATTAAAACAAAATTAGATATTTATTTGAATTGAGTTTCCTATAATTATTGAAGGGTGTGTGTATTTCCACCCAAACATAGGCCTAGTTGTACTTTTTCTTTCCTATTGATGGCCTACCACTAGCCAAGCCATGTTACTACTAGGTGAAAATTTAGAATCTCAAGGAAATTCCCAAATGTGAAAGCCACTCTACTTCACAGGAAAACCATGGAAACAACATTTTACCTACTGAGCCATGACTTCCATGATTTTTCCAGATGACTCATGGTTGTAGCTAAACAAGGGATTCCATTCCTTTCTCGTGCAATTCCTCTATGCCCTCCCCTCTTAGTGCCTGTTATCTAACTCAACCATCATAAAATTCATAGTCCCCTTTTCCCAGGGTTGGGGTTTGGGTTTGGGTTTTCTCACCTCAAATTTGTATCCAAATTCAAGAAATATCATGGCCAAACACTCATAAATTCCCCCCATTCATATTCAAAACCATTTGGCCATGAATTTTTGTTTCCCTAGGAAATTTTATTTGCCTATAATTACCAACAGAAAACCCACATACGATTCATATTATTTTTCACCCATGGGTGCTCTCAACTCTCTCTAAGATTTTCTTCTATTCTCTCTTGGGGTATTCAAAACTCTCACCACACTGAGAATAATTACTCTCTTAATCCCCATGTGTATCCTTTATCTCTGGCCAACAAGAACATGCGAATTATTGGCTTATATAAGTAGATTTCATGGGTTAGATCTTGGAACTTGAGATGGGTACTTGATGTACCCTATTTTAACCATTTTTAGCTACCCATTTAGTGTACATACCTCCATAAATATGGGTGGTTTGATTCCCAACTACCCAAATCCCCTCAGTAATTGATTTTGGGGAAGTGGGAAAGAGGGAAATAATTTCAAACTCAAAATTTGGAATTTTGTCAAAATGTTTTTTTTTTGGTTAGGAAAGTTTACTTGACCAGTGAGAATATTTCCCACACCCCCTCAATAATTATCACCATTTATCCACCCTTTAGTTAGAATGTTGGTATGTTTTTAGTAATTAACAAAATATATTTACATAATTTGAAATTGGTCCATCACAATTTAAAAATCAGTAAAACATCTCTGTTGCGATTTACAAGGATATTGAGCTCGTTAATTACAATTAAAAACTAGGAGAAAATGGGGTGTTAAATAATCATTGTGATTATGCACTAAAGGAGAAGTATCAAACTAATAAGGGAGAGCAGATAAATAAATACCATTTACTCAATCATCGAGCTTCAAGATTTGAGGAATTAAATCAACTGATAGAATTGTTGTTGATCGAGGAGATGAGGATTGTTGATCTACCCAAATTTCTAGATTAAGCCAACAAGCCCGACCCAACTTGGGACCCATATGAGAATGATCTTGTGTACACTCAATTGCGGTTTAAAAATTCTCCCTAGATACGAATTGTCACCATAATCCACTATATCATTCTCCATGATGAGTTAGACCCTTAGATGACTAGAATTGAGGGAGAATTGACGAAAAAAGAAAAAAGTGAGAACTTAGAAATGACTAATCAAACGACGAGCCTCCTACCATATGTTTGGGCTAGGATGCAAGACATCCACCAACACCATACCCTATAACTGAGACATAAACCCTAAAAAGTGTAACCCCCGCAAAGAAGCAATACCCTTATAAATATATGATATTTTTTTATTTTGAAATTAATTTTAAATCCATTAAATGAAAATGCTATAAATTATTTAAACGTAAAACTAAAATATGAAAATTTTAGTCAATATTTTTATTTGAAAGAATTTAAAAAAAAAATTTAAGAATTGATTTCATATATTTGAAAATGGCATCTTTAATAAATTTATTAATACATATTAGTGAAGCCATTTAAATCAAGCATGCAACTAAGAATTTGATTTACCATAATAAATAAACACAAATTGGAGGAATCTCTTAAAATATGTTTTTGTTTTTGTTTTTGTTTTTTTTAAATTAATTTATTTATTTAAATATAATTTCTTTAGTTAATATTTATATTTTTAATTTATTTATAAAAAATATATAAAAAAAGTAATTGTATATTTGTGTATGTATGCTTCCACAACTCGCCATCCTTGTGACTTAAGTTTTCTAGAAATTGTTCTGTGAAAATTTACAAAGCTTATAGATCTGCTTGCTCTCACCGCCCCAAAGATCCTCTACCCCCTCTCAGATCTCTCCTTTCCCTTCCTTATATAAAAGGAACCACTGATTGCATTTCTAGATTTTTATCCAAGTGGAACATTAAAAATGTATTTAAACCCTATCAAATATTCAAGCAATTATTTAGGTCTCTTAAAGCTAAGTTGGATCCATTGTTGGGTCTTGGGGTCTACCAAATTCCCTATTCCTATAGTAAGTTTTACATTGGTCAAACAAGTGGGAAAAGGGTGCAATTTATGACCTAAAAAGTGTGTATGGATGTAGATAATGACTTGAAAAGTTCTTTGATGGGCACATATTCAGGGCCAAAAAGTGTGCTATTTTCCCGACTCTTTGGCTCGGTTGATCTGACCCAAATTATGGAATCTCCTGCATGGCTGATACCTGTAACATGCGGAAAAGTCACGAAAACCCAAGAGAAGCAAGAAATTTCTAGAAAATTAAATAAATCTAAAAATACAAAGTGAGAGAAACGAAAAATCTAGAAAAACATTGAAGATAGCTAAGAAAATAGTCACTAGGGTTTTAGCCCCAAGGGCTAGCTCAGTTGGTCAAGTTCATGTTGCTAGGTACCTCAACTATCGGGAGGTCATAGGGTCAAATATCCTTGATGCATTTGGGGTTAGGAATTTCTAGTTTGGCCGACGGGTAGATCCGTTCGAGTTGATCTACCTATATTTTCCCATGGATGCAGTGGCTACTCAGTGTTCGTGAACCACCCTAAAAAAAAAAAAAACATTCACCAAGGTTCTATATTGCTACACTAGTGGAGTCACCATTTTTTATTGTAAATTTTTTGGAGAAGTGTACCATAATCCATTACTTAAGTTATATGCGACTTGTAACCCTAACAACAAAAGATGATTGTGTTTATGCTTCAAATCTGCAAAAAAATGTTAGAAAAGCTCTACAGAAAAATATGGCATGCGAATAGAAACATATAACAACAGAAATATAAGTGCAACATCCCAATAGAGAATATGAAAGATCAATTTTATTAATCAATAATAATACACCTGGTGAGGGGTGATTACAGTATTAGGTTTGTAGACCCCCCTCTGTGGGATGTGTCCTTCTTAACCTTGCGCTTCAACAAGGTCCTTCTCTCTCTCTCAACATGTGATATGCAATAGGTAAAAAAGAAAACAAAAGATGCTTGAACTCAAGTTGGAGCTCAAATGCTATGAGATGATAATGGGGATAATGAAAATGGTCATGGTGAAGAATGGAGAGAAAACCCTCTATTTATAACAAAATATTGGAATATATTGAAAATTGGAAAATAATAAAATAATATTGACTAAATCAAAGTCTAGCTATTGTGAATGCTTTATTATATTTTTTGAGAGGGAAAAATATTCAAAATGGTCAAATATGTTTATTTAGAAAGTGGTTAAATAATTAACAAATGGAAATGATTTATTAATCATTTTGTGAGGATTAAGAAAAATATGAATTTGAAATAATTATTAAATAATGATTTAACAATTATCTCATAGGGAAAATAGGGAATAAATAAGCAATAATAAATAAATAATGATTTATTTAATTATTCCAAGGTGATTAAGTAAAAAGTGATAAGAAATAATCAGCAAATAATGGTTTAATAATTATTTCTAGAGATTTTTTTTTTGTAAGCTAAGTAGTACCTTTCATTTTCATTCATTTTTCAAAACACAGAAAATTACAATAGATATTCCCTTCCAAGGCCTCGATTTGCCTTGGCGAGAAACCAGGTTTGTTGGCCATCGAAAGGCGTTATATGCCATCCAAAACTAGAATGTATTTAGTCTATCATACTCAGATCTATAAGCCGAACTGTCCAAATCCTTAAAAAAGTTTGTATTTCTAAGGTTGCTGCCTTCTATGTTCTTCATCCAAGTATACATAAACATGATAGTAAGATAACATAACCAGTGACAGGTTAGTCCCTTGAGGACTCGATGGGCGTTGGGTCTTTAGCACTAGACCCGGGCATCTTAGATTGTTGTGGCCTCTTAAGGAGTTGTTCGATTCTGCCTAGGTGGGCATTCTGTTGTTGAAATTGGAACTGTAAGAGCTGGAAATCCCTTTGAATTTCTTGAATTTTCGAATCTACCTACATGAAATCAGTGGTATACATGATGGATTTTACCACCAAGTGATTCATCCTCCAATATAGATGAAGGGTTTGTTGGTATTATGAAACTCTACCTCTAGTGTTACCCAGGTGAGGCATGATAAGTTCTCCTTCCAGAGCTGCATCTTCTTCTTTTGTTTGGCGAGTGAGGGCCTCCTCCCACTTTGCTATTACTTTCTTGACCTGGCTCAGAATTTCTTGGACATATGCTTGAGTGAGGTCCTTAATATGTTTGGCTTGAGGTTTGCAGCCCGACCTCCTCGAGACCTTGGAGGAGGGATCTCCTCACTCTTTCTGTGCACCCCATTTGGAGGAGGGATCTCTTCGCTCTTTCTGCGCACCCCGTTTCTAGGTTTGCCTCTTGCAATCCATCCCAACTTCCTCTTTTACACTCTTTGCACGCGCCATCACATTTCTCTTCCCTGTTCATTTTGGAAAACAACAGAGAAAATTTCATGTGTGCCCCCAATTGAGTTCCTTTATTCTTGTATAGAATTTGTCTCTATGATAGTAATGAGAGCCATACACACATACAATAGTAATGAGAGTATCAACTCGATACTCTGGAAGTCGTCATATACAGAGCCTTTCAACAGAAAGAATTGGGAATACAACTGGGTAGTCAGTGGGATGGCAACCAAGTTCCTAAAGACTCCAAGAAGTGAGGAAGAAAAACAGATCTACAAAGAACTATCACAGTGGAAAAAATCCTGGTTGACTCAGGCAGATACGCTAAGTTTACAAATTACTACAAGCCTCTCCCAAATAGTGAATCATGAAACTCACTTCATGGAATATAAGAGGGCTCAACAGCCCCGGGAAACTCAGAATGATAAAAAACATGATAAAGAAGGAGCAGCCCCAGATCTTCTTCATGCAGGAAACAAAATGCAATAGCATCACTCTTGGAAACATCTTCTCAAGAGCTTGGCTTGGTTGTCACTCAGTGGCTGTGGATGCTTCGGGAGCCTCTGGAGGGTTGGCCATTGCCTGGAACACACAGGCCATCTCTCTCTCAGATTTCCATGCCTCCCACCATATCATTCAAGCTACTTTTCACATCATAGGAACCAAAATTCATGGACATATTACTAATGTCTATTTTCCTCAGGAAGCGGGCAGTAAGATTGCACTTCTGGATACTATAGGAGTGCTCAACTTCAACAAAATCCATCCCCTCTGGATCATAGGAGGTGACTTTAATATGATCACCAAGCTGGAGGAAAAGCAGGGAGGCAGAGCCAAACTGGAGAATGAGAGTAGCCACTTTAAAGATTTCATACAAAACAACATGCTAATAGATCTGCAATTCTGTAATGGAATTCACACTTGGAGCAATCACAGGGCAGGACGACAACAAATAGCCTCCAAGCTAGACAGATTTCTCATCTCAAATAATGCAGTTCATCTTGGAGGAGACATCTCGACCTCTATTCTCCCTCTTACTGGTTTAGACCATTGGCCTATTTCCCTTCAATGGCAAAGACCAGGTAACTCAACCCGTCGTCCTTTTCACTTTGAAGCATTCTAGCTCAATCATCCCGCATTCAACGACCTCATCAGCTCCATCTAGAAGACTTCTTGCCGCCAGAAGGGTCCAAAATGTACCAGTTTCAACAAAAAATCAAATTCTTTAAAACCCATATCAAGCGCTGGAATCATACCACCTTTGGCAATATCTTTCAGGCACAGCAGGATCTAAACAAAGAAATGAGGGCTCTCCAGCAACAAATCATCACAGAAGGTCACACAGAAAGGACAATGGAACAAGAAAAGAAGTTACAAACTCAACTGGAGGAAAGATCAAAGTAGGAAGAAATCCTCTGGAAACAGAAATCTAGAATCAGATGGTTGAAAGAGGGAGAAAGAAACACCAAATTCTTTCACAGAACTACAATTCAAAGACGGATGCACAACACAATCACTTTCATTCAGAATCAAGAGGGGGAAAGAGTGGAAAACCATGCAAAGATCGAGGAGGAGTTCATTAATCACTTCCAGGCGGTGCACCAAGAGCCTCTAATCGACAGACAGCCAGCCATAGAAAAAATCACACAAAACATTCCAAAAATAATCACAGAAGAACACAACCAACTTCTTCTGCAACCTGTCTCGACTCAGGAGGTGGATTTGGCCATGAAGCAGCTCAAGGATGGTAAAGCTCCAGGTCTGGATGGCTTTAATACTACCTTCTTCCACAAATTCTAGGATCTTATCAAAGAGGAGGTATGGATGGTGGTGGAGGAATCTCGCTCTATGCGCTGGCTTCTCCCCTCTTTGAATTCGACTTTCATTGCCCTAATTCCAAAAGAAGAAAATACCAACACGTTGGAAAAATTTCACCCAATCGCCTTATGTAATTTCATATACAAAGTCATTTCTAAAGTCATTGCCAACAGACTGAAACCGCTTCTACCCCTGCTCATCTCGCCAGAAAAATTAGGATACGTAGAAGGAAGGAAAATACTGGATGGCATTATCCTCACTCACGAGATCATACACTCCCTCAAGCACACCAAACAAGCAGGTATGATTCTCAAGATTGATCTTTCTAAAGAATTTGATAAGTTAAGCTGGACTTACATTCAAAAAATGTTATCTACTTTTGGTTTCTCCCCAACTTGGGTTCGCTGGGTCTCGAGTCTGATCTCCTCCACTTTCTTCTCTATCCTTATTAATGGAATTCGCTCTCGACCTTTCAACCCCTCACGTGGTATTAGACAAGGGGATCCCCTGTCTCCCTTCCTCTTTTTTTTAATGGAGGAAGGTCTTGGTCCATAATTCCCCGGCCCTAACCCACCAACAGTTTGTGGATGACAACATGATGTTTGGTTACCCTTCAGTACATGAAGCCTCCCAATTTAAATCCCTTTTGGATGACTTCTCGGTTGCCTCTGGGGAGATCATTAACACTGTTAAGTCCTAGATTTTCTTCTTTCATACCCCTCCAATAACTCAAAATGCTATTGCCCGCATTCTTGGCTTCTCCATTGCCACTCTACCTTCCAACTACCTGGGCGCTCCCTTAATCGACTCAGTTATAAAGCATGCTTCCTGGCAAGGGCTCCTTGAAAAAATTGAAGCTCGTCTTTCATTATGGACTCATAGAACTCTGAATATAGCAAGAAGATTGGTCCTAATCAAAGCGGTGCTACAGGCTATGCCTCTTTATCTCTTTTCAATTCTGGTAGTGCCAAAATGGGTCCTCAAAAAAATTAAAGCCCTACAGCGCAACTTTCTATGGGGCTCCACTGGTTCTAACCATAAATGGGCTCTGGTTAAATGGTCGATAGTCTGCAAGCCAAAGGAACAAGGGGGAATAGGGCTACGAGATCCAATTCATAGAAATGCTATTATGAGTGCTAAAATATGGTGGCATTGGATCACTGCTCCCAACAAGCCATGGGCTATTATCTAGACTAAAAAGTATGCCAACCAAAGACCACAGGAAGAACTCATAAGATTCACTCCAACGGAGAAGGGCTCTCTCATATGGAATGCTGCTAAACAACACTATCTGCTGATCTAACAACATAGCTTCTAGGAAATAAGGGATGGAAACACCGCTCAATTCTAGACTGATTCCTGGGATCAACTCCCAAAACTCACCAGCATCTACAGACCGCCTCCTAGTCCGGACTGGGATATGCAACAAATGGAAACAGTTCAGCAACAATGGACAGTCAGTACAACACAGGGATACCGAAAATGGAAACAGGCTGAAAGGATGATAAGGAATGCTGATGAGCAGACATTGGAAGTCATAAACTCAAAGCTTCAAATTTGACGTATCAGATCATCAGATAGCAGGGATATTCTAAGATGGGGATACTCCCCAAAGGGTTCCTTCTCCACCAAAGAGGCATACAAAATAATGTGTAACGATCCAATGCCCCTGGATCCTTTATGGAGCAGAATTTGGACATCTGGTGTATGGCCTAAAGTTTCCTTATTTCTATGGCTCTTTGGTCATCAAAGAATCCTCACTTGGGACAACTTATGGAAAAGAAGCTTTCATGGCCCCTCAAAATGTCCCAATTGCAATTCTCATGAGGAAACTCTGCAGCATCTCCTCAATTCCTACTCTCTGGCTAATCAATTATGGGAGAAAGCTAGTTTTCGATGCAAAAAAAAATGCAGAATCTCTGAAGACATAATCAATTCCATTCGCAACTGGCATTAGACTCCATTCAAAAGCGAATTACTAAACCAACTTTGGAGAATTATCCCAGGCCTTCTCCTATGGACAATCTGGAAAGAACGAAACAAGCGCATCTTCAAAGATCAAAACACTCCTCTAGATATTATTTGGAGAAACTTCGGTCTCAATCTCACAGAAACCTTGGCTTTGTAATCTTGGCATTTAGAAGACTACCCAACTCTTGCAAATGGAAGGGCCATTTGGGAAAATTGGAGCATCTAGCTCCCCCAAGGAAAGCAAGTTCATAGAACTTCTAGAACCTCCGACAACAACATGAACTCATGGATCCCTCCTCCACAGAACACCTTCAAACTCAACTTTGATGGTGCTTCAAAAGGTAATCCAGGCAAAGCGGGATTTGGAGGCATTTTCAGAGATCATAAAGGCAATCCTATCCTAATCTACTTAGGAAGCCTTGGATGGGACATGAACAATTTGGCTGAGCTGGAAGGTCTTTGGCAGGGTCTTCTCCTTTCCCAACTTCATGGGCTTCACCCTCTGGTGATTGAAGGGGACTCCAAAATTCTTATCAACATGGCCAATCAACTCCTAAATGGGGCTCATGCGCACAAAATTGCCAACAGTTGGAGACTTGAGGCACGATTGGAGGCTATAGAATGGTGGCTCCACAACAACCGAGCACTCCTATTCAAGCATATCAGATGGGAAGGAAACAAGGTTTCTGATCTACTAGCCAACTTGGGAGTGGATAGTGTGCACAATCTTCTTACAGGTACTCTCGACATAATTTAGAATCATGATCAGAAACAGGAATGCAAAAAATTGGTCTAGAGTGAAGCAGAGATCTCGGATGTGGGTGAGGAAGACAGAGTATAAGTTGATGGGACTGGGGTGTGGCACGGCGTGGAGACACCTGCCCACCCAAAATGCAGCTGGCGTTTGGCATTTAACTATGGCGGCAAACTGATCAACTTCATTTACTCCCGGCGCTGTTTGCAATCTCGACTCCACTCCCCGGTGCGATCTCGTGTGTGACGAAATGAATCGACCTTCGGCTCTTATTAATGGGGGTTTATTGTAGGGTTTTTTATGATGCAGGGTCGTCTGGATTGAAATTATGGTGAGTTTCTCTGGGTCTGTTAGCGCTCCCCTGCCGATAAAAAAATGGTGTACCCTGGATGCAGGGCTCCCTAATGTTGGCACGGTTACTGGCAAACGTAGCTGGCTGAGCTGCTATCTGGACTTTGGAGATAATCTCCACTTCTCTCATTCTGGGCTCTGTATGTTAGCTTCGGTCTCTCTGAACTTTCATTCACCTCAGGACTCTGTCAGTCCTGCTCTTCCATTGCTTCTTGGGCCCTCTGTCGCAACTGGGCCTATGCCTCGCCTTCGTCAAAGGATGAGGTGCCGAAGGGGTAGCACCAGACGCCAACCTCAGCGCTCTCCCTCCACCTCCAGTGCCTCCTCAGATTCGTCTTCACATTCGGGTCGCTATATCAGAAATTAGAGAGGTCGCATGCTTCGCTTTGGCCAACTCCTGGGCTCCCCGGAGCCTCCAAATCTCTCTGCACAACCTCAAACAGTGCACTTTTCTTTCAATTGCTCACTCAGTCGCCATCGGGTCACGGCCTCAATTTCAGTGGTCTTCTGCAAAGAGCCTCAGGAGGACGCTCCTATTTTGAGCCCGGTGGGTCTGTGCAAAGCTGATGCCCATACCTTGGGCCTGCAAGTAGGGTTGGCGCACTCGTCGAGCAAGGATATGCAGGGTCAAGCGAGCAGGAATCAGGATGTGGAAATGGCGCAAGGTGATCCTGGGCAAGTGAGCGAGGCTCATGATGTGATGATGGCGCAAGTTTTTCCACCACCCTCCAGGCAGGTGATCACTTCCATCGCGGACCTGTACAAGAATGATGGTGACCCGGATGCTCTCTGGTGCAGATTTGTGGAAGAGCCACTTGATGAGTAGTCGTTCCTTCTTGGTTTGGTTTTCCTGTTTAGTTTCGGCCCATACTCTCGGGCTTGTTTTTGAGTTTTTGTAGTATCAGTTCATATCTCATTTTTTGATAGCTGTAATCTCCAGAAACGTCACTCTATGGTACCCCTGCGTGGGAAACATTTAGAAAACTGCTCAAGGTTGGTTTCCCTCTATAAGGGCAGTCTTTATCTCTAGTTTTTTGTCAAGATTGCCACAATACTAGGCAAAGATTAGGCTTCGGCCCGCTGTACATTATTTCCTTTGTTAATAGATTACCTTAACTTAGAAAAAAAAAAAATATTATCAATGAGTCAAGTCAAATAATTCATAACCCGACTGTCCATGTCGTGACCACGATTATTTCTCATGTCCCTATTCGAAGAGTTGTGTCAGGTTCCCTTGGTTGGCCTCTTGTCCTTACATCAATGTTAATCCTTTCTTTTATGCACTCCCTAGAAGAGCGGCAATGATATATGGTAATCAAAACATTCTCTATCAATCTAACATGTAGGTCAGGGTAGTGTTTCCAACTCACGGCCCGGGTGGCCAACCTAACTGGTTCAAGATTTTTTCAATCACCTACTCCTATACTCATCCCCTATCCCCCATTTTATGAAGCATAATGCTAAATAAAATGGAAATTGACTTTCTCAGCCCAGGCAAAAGCCCATAAAACTGCCCCGCACCCCATGCACCTGGCGAAGCCATTACACCCAGCGAAAAATTCAAACGCGAAACTATAAACATGAAGTTTCCAACATTATCCACACTCAGGAGATAAAAAATTGTAAGGGGTAGAGAAACATACCCTTGACGAGAAGGGAACCACAACTCGTTGTTCACTGGTTTGTCACTCCTTTTGACACCGGTCTCGTTATTATTCACTCGTGGAGCTATGCTCTTAGAATACCATATGCAGAGAATAAACTCCCATCGTCATCTCCATTCCATTTTATCCCACTTACTGTATGATGAATCCCTCATGAGGCGAGTCCTATCCTTCTCAAGTGGCCTTCTCCGCCTCCCTCCATTTTCCACTTGACGCTAGCCAACCTAGCTTGCAGGCTATAAGGCCCCTCCTTTAATGATTTAATCATGATCTAGCTTAAGGATCAGTACCCAGGTCGCACCCCGATCACGAGTATGTTCACTCGTCAACACCTTCTGGGTTGGAATCTAGCTAGTCTTGTGCAAGGGTGTAGAGAAACGGTCCAAAATCCTCAGGTTATGCAGTATTCCATGCAAGATACACATTGAATCCCTTATGATTGCACCCCCAGTTGGCTAGGAAGTCTACTAGTTTATTGCCATAGCGCAGGACATTTTGGGAATAATGTACTCAAAGTTATGGAGAAGGTTTCCCACTTTGTGGACCAGGCAGGCCATTCTCAAACTCTTTCTTAATTTCTCCCAAGCAACACCCTGGTAAAGGCGTTTGAGAGTGTTGATTAATAGTGTGGATTCTCCTTCCACAACTAATTTTCTATATCCCTTTCGGCTTGCAATGACAAGACCTTGCTTTACTACATTATACTATGCCTCATTATTGCTGGCATAACCATAGTACACTACACATACATTTAGGGTCTACCTTATATTGTTTCTAAATATTCCCCCATAAGCTGCCTCTCCTGGATTACCCTTGGAGGCCCCATCAAAATCTAATTTGATAAAGTATGGGAGAGGTGCTTGATACTTAGCTGATGATACTTGGTTGGGGGGACATAGCTTCCACGAGGCTGGGGCCAACATCTGTGGCATGAGATTAAAGGCAATCAGAATGATTTCCTCTTCCAGTGCCACTTACCAATCCTCTTAAATCCATTTTTCCGAGAGGATCGATTTTCTGATGTTCTCAATAATACCTTCCCATACCATTTTTCTTTAAGTCTTTTGGTTTTTGAAAATTCTACAGTTCCTCTTCTTCCAGATATCCCATAGAAGGAAAGAAATACTAATTTTCCAGGCTCATTTTACAACTGATCTCTTGAAAATTCCCATTCCCCAAGTTTCTAGAGTCGTGGGGATGTTGGTAATATCTCTGTCCGAGTGGAAAAATAAGTTTTTCAAGTGCTTCCAAAGGAATTCTGCATAGGGGCATCAATTTAAAAAAATTTCTCCATCTTCCTCTGCCTCTTCACACATACAACCACTGTTGGGTCCTGAGAATCCCCTTTTCCTCAACTGGTCCCAGGTAATAATTCTCCATCGACAAACTAGACAAAGGAAATAGGTTACTTTTGGCCAGTGATGACATATCCATATTTTGTGTCGTGGTGCATTCTCTTGGATAAGGGGACCTTCCATGGAGAGTCGGTAGGCATATTTGACTGTGAGCATTCCCCTGGGTGTATATCCCCATCTCAGTATATCCCTTCCTTCAGTGACAACAACGTTCCTTGACTGTAGTTCTTCTTCTAGTGCCCTCCATTTTTCTGAGTCTAGTGGGTTAGTCCAATCCTCTTTATTTTTATATATTCTCCACCCATTTTCCTCCTCTTATTTCCAATAATTATTCACCAACGTTCTTTGCCTACTAGGTGTATATAAGAATACCTCTCCTAGATCTGGCTAACTGAACAATTATGCCCTCTACTACCACGATTCCTGCCAAAATAGTTCCTTGATTCCATCTCGTACTTCCCAGAAAGTATGAGCACGAACAAGATCTTTATTGAGCGAAGCCAAGTTCAAAATTGATGATCCCCTTAAGGTGATGGGGGTTCTTAGAATTCCTTTTTTCCTTTGTGGCATCCAGTACTTGTGGGTCCATATATTCTTCCATATGTCTTGGCCACGCTACATCCATCTCCACCAAATTTTCACTCCCAACACTTGATTTAGGGTATGGGGTTCTCAAAGCCCTAGTTCGCCTGCCATTTTGGGATTTGTCACTTTGTCCCATGATACTAGGGACCATTTCTTAGCTTCCTGAGCCCCTCTTCTTTGGAGTTGCGAGCCATGATAGTTGATATATTAGCATGGACTGAAGGGCTTCTTTGAGTAGAAGTAGTCTTCCTGTAATGTTCAGTGCCTTGAACGACCAGAAGTTAATCCTCGACTGAATTAGGTCTTTAGGTATTTCCAACATGACATGTGGAGGGAGTTGAGCACCAAAAGGACTCTTAGATATTTGGACGGGAGGGTTCAAATTTGAAACCCCAAAGTTCTGGCTAGGAAGGTTTGGGTAGCCATAGGGTGAATAAGTAGATGTTAGACTTGTCCGCATTGATCATAGTTCCAGATGCTTGCATGAAGTCATTCAGGATTTTCTTAATTAACCTCGCTTCCTTGAGGGTTACTTGAAAGAAAGGCATGATATCAACCACAAACTATTGATGGGTAAGCGGGAGATCTTCCCCCCAGAGACTGAGACCTTTCAGGGAGTGAGATCTAATCATATCCTTTATGTATCTTCCCACGACTTCCACAGGAAGAATAAAAAGAAAAGGATAAGGGGTCACCTTTTCTAAGGCATCTGGACGGATTGAAAGTATGGGAAGGGGAGCCATTTAGAAGGATGGAGAATACTAGGGTGGATATAAGGGAAAATACCCAATCAATCCATATGGAATCAAACCTATAGGCATGTAACACATTGGTAACGCAATTCCAGCTCGACCGGTCATAAGCCTTCGATAAGTCTAGCTTAATAAGCATGGATTTAGTTTTAAGGCTTTTAAGAGAATGTATGACTTCTTGTGATGTGATAATACCGTCAATGATCTATCAGCCTTGGACAAAGCCCGCTTTATTCGGGGAGATAAGAGCCGAGAGGAGAGGCTTGAGCCTTTTTACCATGACCGTGGAGATGATTTTATACAGAACATTGCATAAAGCAATCAGATGAAAATCTTGTGGCTCCTATGATTGAAAATTTTTGGGAATTAAAGCAAGGAAATTAGAGTTTATACCATGCTTTATCTGCTGGGTATGTCTGGATTCCTCCACGATTTCCTAGATGTCCCATCTAAGGAAGTGCCAAGTTTCTTGAAATAATTTAGCTGTGAAGCCATCCAAGCCCGATGCCTTTTTTTTGGCCATCCCTTTGATGACCTCTTCCACCCCCTCTATGGAGATGGCTCACACAAGGGCCATGTTTTAATCTCTACTTACCATGTGGGGGATGTGCCTAGTGATACGTTGGATTTATTCCTCTCTTTTTTGATCTGGTTCTGATAACAGGGAACTAAAATCATCCACCAACACTTTTTCCATCTCCTCATGCTCAACCTTCCGATTTCCAGCCGAATATTTTTGGGTGAAGATTATGTTTTGTTGGCGGTGTTGGATCATAGCCTTGTGAAAAAATTGAGTGTTCCATTATCTTTCTCTTAACCACTGAACTCTTGATTTTTTCTTCCAGAAAAGTTCTTCTTGTTGTTTTTTTTCCTCCAACTGGTTTGGTGTTCTTCCTTCCTCTACTACCATGGGTCATGTTCTCCCTTTTGTGATTATTCTTTGTTGAATTTCTTCCATTCGGTCCTGTAGAAGCCACCGGTCTTTCAGGATGTTTATGAATTCTGTTTTGTTCCATATTTTGATCCTTATTTTTTACTCTTTGAGCTTGATTTGGAAAGCATGCATTTTTTTTTTGTCTTGCACTATTATTCCCCCCCACCAGCCTTCAATTTTTCCTATGAAGCTTGGGTCTCAGAGCCAGAGCACCTCGAAGAAGAAAGGTCGGTTCCCGGGGGAAAAATTTAGATACATTTCTAAAAATCGGCTAATGATCAAACACTAGGCATGGTCTGATAGAGGCTTCCAAAAATATATCCCCGCTGATGATATCTTATAAAACTAGGAAGCAATCTAGCCTTGATTTGATCTGATTCGCTCTGCCCCGACGATTATTCCATGTGAAAGTGCCATTAATGGTTTGGATGTCGAAAAATTTTAGGTATGATATTAGGTCCCTAAAATGTTCCATGTCTTGGTCCACACATCTAACTTCACCTTTTTTCTCCTCCATAGAGGATATGAGGTTGAAGTCTCCTCCCACTATCTAGATGTCGTCCTGGTTCAACCCCCATAAAACCTGTAGATTTTGGAGGAACACAACTTTCTCTGCTGGAATGTGAGACCCATATACTGCTGAGAGAATTACTTGATCTGTCGTGATCAAGTGCTTAGTGTAAAATATAAAAAATGAAAGTGCTTAGAATGGATTGGAAACTGAACGACCGTGCCCAGCCCATCGCCAGGAATCCAACACACTTAGTTTCATCGAAAACTGACTACGGATGAAGAAGTTATAGTCTGTTGACTACCATTCAGAATCAGTTTTTTTTTTTTTTAAATTGTAGAATAGTGACAGGTTGATGACATGGTAGCCCAGTCAACATGTAGGGAATATTATTTTGTTTTTTCTGAGTGGCATTGTGACAAGTGTCACAACATGATTCACGAGTTTGGTTTGAAAGTGAATTTTTTTTACGATTTCTTATCATAAGGTAGAATTTTTTTTTTTTTTATATGGATGGGTAAACAACCATAGGATGACACGCGGTGCAGCCAAGGGCCACCACATGTCCCCTCTGGTGGACCCTCTCCAACTCCAAGGTTTGAACTTCATTCTATATCCATGGTCGAAATCACATTTGATTTATTTTTCCAAAGTCCAAGGTTTGATTAATTTATATGGTGGAATTATTCATATATTCCAAAGTCCAAGTGTGATATATTTGGGCACATATATATGTCAAATTAACCAAATTCCGAAGATTTGAATTTCAAAGGTTTCATGGTGGCGAATTAAACATATATGGGCGCACATTTTATTAATCAAAGGTTTGGGGTATATACATAGACAGTGGAAATTGTTTTACAACCAAACTGGGCAGAGGTCGGGGCTCGACCCCATGACCTCCCCCACCATAGTGCTGTAGCTTACCATTAGGCCATGGTGTAGTCCCTATAAAGTATGGGAAGCCACATTTCTTTGAACTTCAATGGTTCTATGATGGTGGGAATGGAGGGGGCCAACCCCCTCCCCATGAGACCTTATCACATAACCAAGGGTGGAGTTTGTTAATAATGCGTGAGTTTAAATGGCAGATTAGTGCTAATGTGGGATTAATTACCATAATCCACAACTTAAGAATTTGTTAAACCTGGATTTGTGTTAAACCTCACTTATCGCGCTTATCCACAATTAATCTGAAGTTTACTTAAGTTAACTTACAGATTAACTTGGCGGATTTTTAGGGGCACCACCAAATTCTGCGGGACTTCCAACTTTGGTGGACTTATCTGGAGTCTTCTCTAGATTTGGAGGAGGATTCTAGGGAAAAATTGAATCAGCCATATCTTGAGCAATTTTCGACGAATTTTGGCTTAGGAAGAGTCATTCCTTGAAGATTGGCATGCTCTAAGTCCATTGGTATAGGTTGAAGAGGCAGGGGATCAATCATATAGGTTTTTTTTTCACTTTGAAGAAAAAGGAAGCCCAGGGCTACTAGGACGGAAGCTCGTGCCTAGATCAGTTGAAGGCCAAACTGAGATAATGAATAGTCATTTCTGATATATTTTTACATTATGGACTCACTGGAGTATGTTTCAGGAGCATTTGATGCATGTAGACAACAATTTTTCACTTTTGAGCTAATGCAAAGGCCCAAGCCATGGAAGCTGGACCAAGGAGATGTAGCTCGGGAGGGGTGAAATCCTTCATCAAAAATCTATGTTGATGGATCAATTGTGATGGTTTGTTGTTCTGTATGTTGTTGTTGTTCAACATTTTATTTTCATACTCTATGCTCTTGAATTCACTCATAAAAACTCAGTTAATTTACCTGTTGACACACATAAGAAACAAGGAAACCTATGTACATCAAGCATAAGATCAACAAAAATATTTTAAATCTGAAGATGAAATTAGTACAAAAAAACTAACATTCCTACTCAGATCATCTCGTCCCTATGAGGTGAAAGAGGATCTACAAGATGCGAGAAAGGCTCACCCAATTCTTAAAGAGGACCTCATTAGGGTTTCAAAGGATGTCCAATCCCCATGCACTACCTCTGGCATCTTCTACCATTACCTCATACCCTAGTCGTGCTTTATGAATAATCTCTTTTAGCTTCACCTCTAATACTTTTTTTTTCTTGCAGGAATAATATATTGGGCTTGTATCTCTTTAGTCTTTCTCTCAAATATATTTTCTTTCCTTTTATATTAAGGCCTCTAACATTCTAGGAGAGCACTATCATTGGGAAGGTTTGTTTATAAAGTGGTGGAATACCACCGACAACGGTATCACCCTGCTCGAGTTAACTAGCTTCTTGCCTACCAATTGAATTGATTCCTGTAGGTTCTTCCTCCCTTGCCCTGATTGCTTTGGTCCTAGACGGTTCCAATCAATGATCCCAAAGAAATTAGGGATTCCAATTGTTTTAGGTCTTGCTAGGTGTTGGCGCTGTAATTAGCACTTGGACTGCAATAAGCACCTGACCAGACACATCTTAAAATATAAATCAATTTAATGATTTGCTTTGTCAGATTGGTAGGTGGTACAAAATTTCATTCACTGAAAAGAGATTTCAGTCAAATCCACAATTCTACTAATGAGGGTATTGTAACTTGATGTGGTAGCAAGGTTAAATTTTTTAGTCTATGAGGAGAGGAAACTGTAAGATGAGATAAGAATCAGTAGATCTATAAAACATAAATCTACTAATTTAGTAGAAATTCACAAAAGTAGCAGTTTGACAATATTCAATTGAGAGAAAGCTATTTCTAGTCTCACAATATTCTCACTGAAATATCATGAAGATTAACTATCATGAGTGATGCTCTTCCACTGTTATAATATGGATTTTATTAGGAATTCTCACTGTGTGAGACTAAAAAAACAGATAGAACACATAACAAGATTAAGAGACTAACAAAAAAAAAAACACATATCAGTTTGATGATTTGAAAACTAGAACTGGAAGAAATGAGATATGGAAACACAAGTAAAGTAGACAATACACACAGAAAATTGGTAATAAGTCCTTAGTAGTATTATTCCATTTCATTCACAAAAAAAATTACAGTTCTGTTGTACTGTACAACAACCCTCCCTTTTTTCAAAAATTTTAGAATAAAATTCATTTAGAAATAGGGTCCCTTTTTTTTTTAATATAAGAATAAAAGACTTAGAAATAAAGATTCATTGTTTGAAAAATTCATTGCATATCTTTATTACCAAGCATGGACAAACAAAATACAACATTCAAAACTTCCGATCCGATCAAATATAAAATACTTTATCATATAAGACAAGTCAATTATAAAAAAGTCCCATGAACAGTAATCGCAATCGGAAATCGGAGAAATCTTTAAAGAAAATTTTTACATAGAATCTCAAAATCTCCGATGTGATTAGTTCAATTGCAAATCGGCAATCGCAAAGGATTTATGTTATACATTGTTTTTTTTATTGCGATGCGATCAATCGCAATCGAATAATCGGAGCACTTTTTGATAAATTCTTTGTAGTCAAATTCCCCGATGCGATGTACTATAATCACAATCGGAAATTGGAGAAATTTGTATTGTGATATTTATGTACCATTTTAATATGTCTGATGCGATTGATATTTATACACTATACACTTGTCACATCGGAAGGATTCAAAAATAGGTAAATTTATATTATTTCACAAGCGTCAAATTTCCAATGGTACGTTTGACATTGAATAACAAATCAAATGAATATTGGTTTATGATTCTGTTTTGAATACGTGAGTGTGACCCAAAGAGAACATTTAAGTGTTATACGGAATCAATAAATAATGAATCGTGAGTTCATAATTGTTCTTTTCACTTGCTTGTTTATCACAAATAATAGCTTATTGCCTTGCAGAATCAAAGAACACTAAATCCTTTCATTCGCAGACCAAGGGAAACAATATCAGATATCGAAATGTCGAAGAGAACAAGGAGAATGAAGGCTGCTGGTGCCGCTAAGTTTGTTGAGATTCCTACAGTCTCGAAGGAAAGGCCAGTAAAGCTGAAGCTAGTTACAGATACATCATGTCAAGGGCTAGGCAAAATGACATGGGAAGGAGTTTATAATATGATTGAGAGTGAAAACCCTAAAGTCACAATGGCAAAGGTATCAGTTCTGGATGAAGATAACTCAGATTCCGACTCTGAGATTACTGAAAGAACACTTGCAAATTCATTCCTACATCGAATTGCAGCCAGAGCAAAAATCATTCCTTATTATGATGTGATTCGATGGGTCATCGATAGTGTAGAAATTAAGGACATAATGTTTATTTCAGCTTCTGGAGCATCTTTTGGATCATTCAAAGAAGAAGACCTCAAAGCAATGTATCATCTCCCTGATCCGCAGAAGGTCTATAACAAAGAATTTGTCAAAGAGTTTGCTAACATTAATAAATTTCAATCTGAACCTATCAAAGAATGGAGGAAAAATCCTGAAAAGCACAAAAATGAATCATCCGGTATGTATTCAGTAGATTCTCTTTCACCCCCATACTGCTATGCCGCTGCCATGATGTGTAGATTATTTGGCAATAACAATTCTGCTAGGTTTTCTATACAAATGGTTCCTTTAATCCTAGCTGCTGTCAATTCCGAAATTATGGACTGGGCTGTTATTCTTTCTGATAGGATAGCTAATAGGATACTCGAATACAGACAAGATAAAAACGTTGGAAATGCCACTCCCTTTTTCTTCTGTGCTTATATTCTAGACGCCCTTTGTTTCAATTCTGAGTTTCCCTTGTTAGGATGGAAATGGACTTCTAAATATCCTACTCCGATTCATATATACCATAAACTCCTTTGGAAAGTTCATTTCAAAGATCATGTTTATAGGATATGTCATGGTTTCCTTATCCCAGTCTTTCAAACCATTTTCAATCGCTTCCCTCCTAAATTCTCTGACAAAGCTAAAACTGACTTATCCTCAATAGGAGATTGGTTTGGAGAAGAAAAATTCACGTATGTCAGGATTTTCGGGAGTATAGTGGAACCCCATATTCTCCCTCTTTTTGTTCCAGATAAAATTCTAGCCCAGGAAATCTCCTATCAATTGACAGTTGAAGGAATGTCCAGATCTCTAAGCAACAATAAGAAAAGAATGTGGCCTTCTTTTCCATTCAATTGTGGACATTTTACTTTGAATGACTTCAAACATGCAGAAAAGGAAGTCGTCAAAATAAAGCACTTAAAATTCGCAACAATCCCAGGGAGACAATATGATCCACAAAAGATAGCTTTTAATGTTAATTATTTAGTTTCGATTGCTCGATTCGAGCATGAACCGGATGAATTTGATGATTTGTTTGTTTCATTAGAAATTTTTTCTCAAGTTTATAATTTGCCCAAGTCCAAATTCCAGAAAGAAGATATGAATAAATTTTTGCTATTTAGAAGACAAAGATTGTTGAAAGTTCCTCTAGACCAATTAAGAGTTCCTATGCAAGATTCAGAAATAAAGGATACATCTGGCAAAACAGCGGGAGAAAAATCTACCAGTAAGGTCACTACACAATCAGCTACTGACCAGCCCATTGTAGAGATACAAAAGGAATTAATAGGAAATGATACTGTTGTACATACTGAAAAGGTGAGCACCATAAAGCTGTTGTGAAAAAACAGAGAAAGAGAAGAAAAATCGATCAAGACACGTTTTCTGCTTCACAGGAGGAGTTCATGAATATTGTTTACAAGAATGCTGAAGTGAATCCATCTGAGGATCTCACTAAGTTGTCCCAATATGCAGGAGCATACAGTGCTGCAACGATAGATAAAGATGCGGAGGTTTCTCAGTTAATGACCCAAAAAGATCTACATATAGCTTTACTTGAAGAACAAGCTAATGAAAATCAACAGAAGATTGCTCAATTGGAACAACAATTACAAAATCAAGAGCTCAGATCTAAAGAGCTAGAAGAACAGCTTGCCACAGAAAAGAAGAAAGTTGATGAACAGGCTTTAAGCAAACAACAACAGTTGAATCAAGAAATTTCCAAGCTACAAAATTTGTTGCAAAATGAGAAGAATATGAAGATTGTGCAAGAAAAAGAATTTCAAACAGCTTTAGATAAGTTCAAGGATTTCCCTAAATTAAGTGAATTCAAATCGGAGGCTCTTGAAGTCAATAAACTGCTGTCTCAGCAGTTAAATGAATTTTGTACAAAATTAACACAAGCAGAACCATTTTGTGATATCACATCATCCTTGATCCAGGACATGATTACTCTCAGGCAAGAAATTGATGATGCTGATGAAAAGATTTCTGAATTTCTTACTTGGCAAGATACAGAAAAATGAAGAGAAGCTAATCTTCCTAGGATAGAAGAAAGACATAAAGAGATCCTGTTTACAGAGTGGGAACATCAGTTAATGAAAGCCGAGAGAGCTATATCAAGAGCTAGAAGCATGATGGGTAATATAACGCAATTTATCAGTGACAGCTTGTATGCAATTAATCTCATTTCAGATTGTGTTCCAGGCAGTTTGCCTAAAGTTAAAGAAACCGATTGCAGATGGAAAGAAGAAATAATGAATAAAAATCAACAGATCAACAAGCTTCAAACAATATCTTGGGACAATATGTGGACTTATCTAATTAAGCCACAAAATCAACAAGTAGCTATTAAATTCCTATCAAATGCTGTTGATTGTTTGATTCCAGAATTCTCCGATGCCACATACGCTGGACAGTTACATTCCAAGATGAGTCATCCATCGGAGGCCCAGGAAATGCTGAAAACTTGCCACTTGGTTACATTGAACGAGAAGCAAAAGCAATGAATCAGTTCCACAAAAGATAGCATTTCTGTTTTTTAAAGTTGATAGATTGTAGCAGTAGTAGTAGGATTTTGTTTTCATGTAATGTCATATTTAAACCCCTCTCATGCATTGGAGAAGGGGTCTGGAGTTGTAATATTTTTGACTTGGAGATTAAATTTTTGTACTCCATTGACTCTTATATTTTATAAAGGATCACATCTGCTGATTTTTGTGCGGAATTATTTTTAAAGAGTTGCATTTCTGTACCTTGGATTTGATTTTGCATTGGAATTACTGGATCAGAGTATCAGATTTCATTTGAAACTTTCAAGATGGATAAGGTATTTTTATCTATTCACTGTTAATTTCTTTTGTTATATGATATTCTCTTTTAAATTTGCTATCATTTATGTATATTTCATTTTCACAATATTTCTTTATATATCATTTTTTATTATATTAGAAATATTCACCTTTCATAAATATATGTAAACTAATATACAATGATGAATACAATATGCTAATATAACTCTGTTTAAATTCTTAAACAGAGTTATCTTTATTTGTCGCTGCACATTTCAATTAAACTTTAATACATTTTCATGGTTATTGTTAAATTGGAATAATTTTAAGTTGTATTCACATATGATACCTGGGTTAGTCTTAGAATTTCATTATTAGTACTTAAACTAGATTAGATAGTTTCTTTTCAGTCGTTTAGTCCCATTTTCATTCATCCAAAATCAATCCATCATCAACTCATTAGTTATAAGGAAATTGGTCCTTTCAATCCAGTCGAAGCCACCATACCAAACAGATAAGGAGCTGTCCTAAGGTCCCGACCGGGTGGTTTTCCCCAATGTTTGAAGTAGAGATTTTCTAGGCTTCAACAAGTTCATATAAGTCAAAATTCTATAGCCACCAAAAAATCTTGACTTCCTATCAGTTTGGCATATATATACAAAATATGATATTGTCATCTTCCACAGAAAAAGGTAAATCTGTTTCAAAATTCATTATGATCTCATGCAAGAGATGAGGATTATCCTAAAACTTTAATACAAAGTGCTATGAAATAATGAGAATAACAACATCAAGGCTAATAATTCGAAGTGGTTTGTATGATTTGGCAGTTTTTGGGAAGACTCCTCTTCTGTTCTAGTGCAACCAACTCCATAAAAGTGTAAACATCTGTGAAAATGACGTGTGGTTGTTCCTTAAATGCTACCTGGTGCTTTATAGAAATGTGCTGGTGCTGAGAGTAGTGGTAGAAAACTGTTTCAGAGAAACTCTGCCGATGTTTCACTGTTCCTTTCCTTCTTTGGTGGAAAATTATTTGTAAGGGCAGAAAACCCGAAACTTTTTGGATAGAATGGTGGAGGTTCATTTTATGAGAAATTACAAAGAAACCCTTTGAAAAATGTTTAATTGATAGGGGATATGTGGAGCAGAATAAATGATAAGCGGGAGGAGAAAACCTTTTAGACATATATCTCAATCGCAAGTCAGGGTTGGAGCATTTAAACTTAAGACACAAATGGGATAAAATGTGATTTGTGATGGGGTGATGACGTGGCAAAGAAGTGGGACCGATCATAGATCGCACATCGCAAGTTTTATTATGAGACACGAGAGTTAAATGTTAAAACTTGCAAAGTGCGATGTGTGATGAGAGCGGGGATGACGTGGCATAAAAAACAGTGGGGTAATTCGCAAATCGCACATAAGAAGTTTTATTATGAAACGCGGGAGCTAAACATTGAAACTAGCGAAGTGCGATGTGTGATGTGAATGGAGGGACATGTTTTGATAGACGGTGGGACTGCACGCAAATTGTAAATTGGAAGTTTTGAGGGAGTGAAAGTGAATGTGGTAAGTGAAATTTGCAAAAATGCGATGCGAAAAGGTAGGTGGGGCCCTTTAAATGGTTTTTCAAAGTAGAAAGTGAAAACTTTGTTAAGTCATGGTAATATGATAAAAGACACCCGAAGCATAAAAAGACTTTATAACATATTCGAGGCATATCAAAGGGAAGTATGGGTCCTATACCATACCGCAAATCACATTTCGGGGATTTGTAGGAGATGAAAATTATAATGTGAATGGGAGTTAAAATTGCGAAGAGCCGATTGTGATGAAAAGTAAGGGTCCATAGTGTTTATTAAGTGCGGTAAGTTATATCATATAATATATGATGTAACCAAGGTTTTGTTGTGGTGCGGGTAAAATCTGCAATAAAAAATATGGCAAGTTGAAAATGAAATATGATATGGCTATTGATGGGTGTGCGGAGCTGCTTTTTAACTATAAAAATTGGATTTTATGAGTTAAAAAGGCGTTTTGAAAAGGGAAATGAGAGGCTGGACTTTGGATTTTTTGGGAAAATGAAAGGTGAAAGAAGGAAAATTAAATGACTGAAGGTAGAAATGAAATTTTCTCACCACTACACTTTGACAGCGACACTTTAATCTTATAATAAAACTGAAAAGGATTGATTCCTTGGAGAATGATGACCAGACTTTGAAAATATTTGGAAAAAATTGCAGTGCTAACAATGGGCTTGGTATATTTTGAATGTGTCTTGATATAGTCATTTTTGGTCCTCTGGTATGAATATTTCAACTAGGTTCCTCTATTACTGCAACAATTTCTTTAAAAATTGTTCAGTGTTGCTCAATTCCTCTCTGTTTCCATCGATTTCCATGGATTGGTATTTACTGATTTCAGCACCGTCTTGTCCCACTGGTTCCTATTGAGATTTTCTTTCCTGGACTAGGTTTGGTTTGGGCAACTCTCTTTTTTCCCCTTCTGGGCATTTCTTCTTTGTCTCTGAATTCTCTCCCTCTTCCTGAAGAATAACAAATCGTTATGGTTCACTGGAGTTTTCTAGGACTGTTTGTTTTGATTTTTCGTGGAGAGTTTTGGCGTATTCTTCCTGTAGGAGAGTTCTTGGAATCCTTCTTCTTCTTCTGCCTGCTCTGTGGCTGATTTGTGCACACTTTTTTCTTACTCTAATGACTGGTTCAGGGGGAATTCCTTGTAAATATGACCGTACCTGTGACATATGTGGCATCTAAATGGGATGTGTTCATAATCTAATGGCTGTTGCTAGACCTTGCGATGATATTCGAGTTCTATCGAATTCGAAAATGGTTTAGTGATATTCATGCAAACACAAATCCTCACATAGGAGGTATATCTGCCCCTTCTTGTCGCATCTGCAACCTTCAAAAATATTCCTATTAAGTTTTCGATCCCTTCCAAAATATCGGGGTCCCACAAATCCATAGGTAGGGAAAAGATTCTGACCCATACTGCTACTTCCATAAATTGTTCCTAGTCAGGATTGTAACAATCCTCTGAGAATCTCATGTACAAACCAGCGTTGTAGTAGAAATACAACCCCCCTTCAAAGATTCGCTCCTTATCTTCCAAGTTGGAAAAAATGACTGTAAAAAATCCTCTTGCACCTAGCTTTAGATCGATATGCCCTTTTGGCTGCCATTTTAGCTGAATTCATTTAAGGAGATCCCTTTCCGTCAGAAAAATACCCACAAACTTGCAGATCAAGGCATGATATTTCATGTACTTGCCGTAGTTTTCCAACTTGTTCTCCGGTATGATGAATCTAGGATTTTTCACAGCACGCTATAGGCATTGGCCTTTGAATCGGTTCTGCCATTGTGTGCCAAGGACTGGCTCCCTTCTTGTGCCTACCAACTGTGTATCCGTGTGGGAGACAGGCTGCTTCTCATGGGTTTCACCTGTCGTAACATCCTTGTAGGATGGTATCTCTCCCCCCTCAGGAACGCTCATGCCTTCTGTCAGCCCTGCACTTACATGGTGCAACTCGCTACTTTCATTTGGTATGTCTGGCGTGCTTCAGGCAGTTATTGAAAACCCTAGATCCACCATAAACCCTAGCAGATCTCTATTGGTGAACAACCGGGTAAGAAATGACTAGGTGAACATTTTTGGGTGATAACAAATTTTCCCCCATGTTACACTGAAAATTATCATCCTGACATTCTGCTATGTGTATGAGCTCATTATTACTCATACATCTCCCTTTGCAAGTCTAACATATCAGTTCCTCATGTCAAGCCTTGAAAATTAGAGAAAAGTTCCTGAAAGTATCCTAAACTTTGGTATCGCACTTTCTCGCTATCTTGCCTGTGGTCCCGCACCCAATGTTCAGCTATCCTACATACCTAAACGTAATTTCTCTTTTTTAAAAGTGCGGACCCCTGTAAGATAAAAAAGGTGCAAGTAATTTCCAAAAAAGCTCAATAAAAGTGAATTCTAGAAGCTTCCAGAAAATATCTTGCGGTGATAGAACCGCTCTTATGAGGTGCATGTATCCCTTACCTTATGGAGCTAACCCCTTGATGTTAGGAGCTTATCCCTTTGAAGGAGGATTCTATCCCTTCATAGTTGGAATAGAAAACCTCCTCTATTCTACTATAAAAAGAGGCATTGGGTAGCCTCAAAGGGAGTTGAAGCTTGAGAATATTTGAAGTTAAGTGCTGTTGAGATTCAGACTCAGTTGATTAAGACTTTTGTGAGGAAAGATTACATACCTTTATTCGTCTTGATTGGAGGAGTGCAGAGCTTATCAAAGTAAAGGAGATTCCTGCTTTAGACCCTGGAAAGTCCTGTGCAACATCAAGGCTCATGTTGTAAGGATTTTCTTCTTTTGAAATTAATACAAATATACTCATTTTTCTCAATAAGCTTTCAATAAATGGTTTATTTCATAGATTCCTTGATCACTATGATAATCATGGTTTATGATGATTTCTATACAGGTGCTATGTAATATTTTGCTTGTTTGTGACTGCAAGTTTACGAAGAAAACTCCTTCAAGCGCGCGAGGGACAACAACGACTTCAAACAAGCACTGGACAAGCGGTAAGTCCTTAACACCTCTATAGAGATTTTCATAGATCATATATGCTTAGAGAAAGATTATTCTATTTGGTTGTTTGTTGCTAGATACTTTTAGTACTAGGGAGATCGGTCTTGTCTGCAAGATGGATTAATCCTCCAACAAATTGGCGACTTCGCTGGGGAAAGAACTTGTTGTTTTTGGTTCTCTTTTATTTTGATTTGAGGAAACGTTTTTCCTAGTTTTTGATTGATAGACATCTGCCTGGGTAGCTTAGGTTTTCTCTGTTTTTGAAAATTTTGAGATCTTTTATGTTTTTCTCTAATTTTTCCTGGGACCGCACTTTGCCTTCTTTGCACAGTGCGGGTAGTTTCGCATTTTTTCTTTAGTAAACAGTGCGGTACCACACCTGTTACTTCTGCAAGCCTGCGGACCCTGTTAAAATTTTGAAAAAATTTGGATTTCTTTCTTTAGTTTATCTTTATTGTGATTTAGAGTTTTTTTGGTTTCTGCCCAGATTGATGATTGTTTCTGTCAAAAGCTTTATGAGAATGAATCTTAGCAGTATTGGTGTTCTGATGATTTTCTTGAAGTTTTGCGTTTTGGATTGTCTTTCACTTGGTCTTTGTAGTGATTTGAAGCATTGACTGTTTAAAATACTTGAGATTACATTGGTCCTTTGTCTTTTGCTGAATCTGTCCTGATTGTGAAGTCATCCTCTATTAAGAAATAGAGTTACCTGTTTCTTTGCAAACCTTCGAAAAGAAACTTTGTTATTGATTTTTGAATTTCATTTTTTATAAAAACATAATTGAGTGTTTTTGATCTGTTTGTTATTCTGAACGAATAGATCCTTAGTTTGCTGAATAGCTAAGTAAAACCTTCTTCAAATTTTTTTTTCTTAAAGCTTTAATTCAATTAGATTATTAAAATTTGTAGATCTCAGAATTAGTTTGACAGTTTTGAGTGTTTTTCATAGAATTTTGTAGATCTCTTTTGAAGAAAACTTGTTTTGTAGCTTCAAGTTTTTGAAAGTGAAAGGATTTTCTTATGAGCTTTGATAGTTTGTTTCATTTTTGAGTTATTGCTGAAAAGACAAAAATATTTTCTTTCAATTGCTCTTAATGTTTAAAGAAGGAATTGGTCATTAAAAGAATTGCATTCTCCAAATTTTCCTTAATTAGAACTTCATTGAAAGGAAACGATCTGATTATCATTTTTTAGGTGCATTTTTAGTGTTTTTGGAAGTCGAGTTTTCACACCATCAAAGTTTCATTTCCGCACCCATTGACTTAAGAAACAGCTCTTAAAAGTAACGCTTAATTAAAATTCATCTAGCAATCTTTTTATTTTCTAGGGCTCTTATCACCAACATAGCTTAGGCTAGTATCTTGGAGTAGGGAGTAATTAAATCTCCAAGGTAGTAAAACAAACAAGTAGACAAATCGTGTGGTAGGAAATAAACCCAATCGTAATTTCTATAATCTCGGAATATTCTCTTAAAGAAGTCAATCACGAGATCATATCCGAACCTTTGAGATAATAAATTCTGTTTCATTGGGGAAGATAGAAGATTTTGCGCGTATTACAAACGGTAAACCTTGGATTAACCATTGTCGAGAAGCCTGGGGTCACTTGTCGGTAAACCTTGGATTAACCATGTCGAGGAACCTTCAAGGGGATTGAGCTTTGTTACTCTGCCCTTGCGTGTGGGATCGGATCGTAGACTGTTCCCCCAGTTATGTTTGTTGCTATTGGTAACCTTAGTGTCCACAAACTTAAGATTATTTCCTAAGGTGACGGTGAAGGAAAGATCTCACTATACCTGGAGCAGACGTCGACTAGACTCACTTGGACTCTCTGGGGGGTTATCTTCACACGAGATGGTTTTGTGAGGAAACTTGTGCCAGTCTGTTTCATTAAGCAGGTTGTCGGGGTAACTGTTCCAACCACCCTTTCTGTATTAAATTTCTACTAAGTTGGATTTCATCACCAACTAGTGTTTTTAGTACGAGAAGTTACCGTTTGTGTGTGGTTTGAACTCCTAGATTTTTAAGCGTGTGATTCAGCTATTTGTTTTTTAGAGACTTTAGGTGTTTTCATTGAAATTTTATTTTTTTGCGTGTGATTAGTTAAATAATTAATCATGGCAGAATTGCCGAGACAATCTCAGAGACTACAAGGGAAACCCCCTGAATATTCACCAAGTCAGCTTGAAGGGCTTCGTGCTCTGGTATCGTCTAGTAGCAGTAGGATTAAATCAACAGAAGTTGGAACTTCATCCATAGTAGTTCATCCTGATTATCAAACACCCATAACAGAACACATTTAAGAGCTGATTTCAGTTTCTAAAGTTACTGGTAGTATTTATTCTGCCAGTGAATGGGCTGACGAACCTGAAATCTCTGAACCTGAAACTGAACCTTATGTTTTGGAAACATCTTCGGGATTTATTTCACCAACTTCCAGCAATCTTGGTTCACCTAGGGTAAGAAATATTGTCACTGACGATCTTCCATCTGGACTAATTTCTATTGAAGAACTCACTAATCCAGACGAAGAGTTATCTCTTCCCAATACCTCTCAGTCGTTAAATCTTAGGGAGCATGAATCAATTTTCTACAGCCCTATTCGAACTACTGCTTGGTACTTATCCTTAACGGATTTTTTAGAGAATCCGGGTCTTGCTTTTTCTCCACCTCGAGTTCCATTTCATCCAACACCCAGAGGTTATTATCCGTCATCCATTATGGTAGGAGAATCATCCATGTTTTCCCAGACACTGGAATCATTTTTACATGGTGGTCCTTCTATTCCTTCGGGATATCGGGCTCTGTCTGGTACTTTCTTGAGGGAAGCTCCTCAACTAATTGAAAGCATGTTATCATCTGGTTTAAGTTGAATTAAAACTGAAACATCGAACGAAGGGAAAATTTTTATGATGTCTAGTAATATTCCGAATCCACAACCTCAAGGCAGTCAGGTACCACCTGGAGGGCAATCTCAGGGAAATCAGTTACCGCCTGGGGGGAAACCTCAAGGTAGTTAGTTACCGCCTGGGGGGCAACCTTCAGGAAGTCAGTTACCACCTGGGGGTCAACCTTAAGGTATATTTTTCCCAGGAAAAACTGTGGAATCATATTATTTTGGGGGACAACCCCAAGGGAAGTACATACCTCAGGGTTACCAACCTTCAGGACATTACACACCCTAGGGTCAACCCCAAGCTCAATATGCTCCTCAGGGTCCTTATCAACCCCAACTTCAGTACGCGCCTCAGGGTTATCAACCTCAAGGTCAGTACCCAATTCAAGGTTACCAACAGCCTTCTGGTCAGTCATCTTTTAAAGGAGCCGGAAATTTACCACTTACTTATCAACCCTACGTTCAACTAGGTTATGGTCCTTACGTTCAACATTTTGCGGGACAGTACCCCGGAATGAATATGGTGTGGGATCCGTCCCAATATCAATAGCCTATGCAGCCTAATGTGCAGTTACCTTTTCAACCTGGACAGCCTTTGGTTTCTGGTCCAACCCAGCAACCTGTCTAGCCTACTATTCAAACTCCTGCACCTAGTTCTGTTCAGCAGTCTGCGCCTAGTACACCTCAAACTCCGCCTCAAACTGCTGCAACTTTTGTTCAACTTGTAACACCTATTTCTGGAGTATCTGTAACTCCGAGTTCGGCTATCCCTGTATCCGTGCAAATCCCTCAAGTCTCTGTACCCTAGTCAGGGCCTTCCATTCAAACTTCGGTTCATATGCCTGGAGGACAAGCCGGTACGAGTATAGTTGTCACAAGTCAATCGCAATTCACGTATCAACCGTACCAGGGATATCCTCAATTTGGTCCCGGTTCACAAAATCCAAATTATCAGTATCAACCGTACCCTGGCTACACTTATCAGTAGCCTCAACAACCCCAGTTTGGTCCGGTTAATCTTGGTTTTCCAGGAGGTTACACGATTCCTAACGCAAATCCAATTCCCAGTTATCTTGGGTATCCACCTCCTAGAACTGCTTTGGCTACTCAAGGTTTTTGTGACCCTAACCGTCAGTTACCATTTATTGCAACCTTGGATTTACCTAATTTGACGCGCCTTACGAATGATCCGATTTTCTATTATTCGTACTGGCCGCCAATGCCACATAAGTTGCCCAGTGATATACCGAAGTTTGAAGGTAAGTCAGGAGAGGATCCATCAAATCATGTCATGACTTATCACCTATGGTGTGCGTCTAATTCAATTATTGATGATTCGATTCGCTTACGTCTTTTACAAAGAACTCTTATTGGTCTTGCAGCCAAATGGTACATTGAGTTACCACGAGGCTCGTTTCATAATTTCAGTCAGTTAGAAACTGCCTTCTTGACTCATTTTCAGTTGCCTGTCAGATATGAAAATGGCACAGAATTATTAACTTCACTTAAGCAATCTATGTCTACGTATATTTCTGATCATATTCATGAATGGCGACGTAGAAGGCGTTTGGTGAAAGTTTACATTCTAGATCAAATTTTGGCAGAATGGTTTGTTAAATCATTGTTACCCAAGATCACTGAAGATGTAGCTAAGGCCGGTGTTGTTACTGAAGAGCAAGTGATTGCTCAAGCTCAGTACCTTGACCTCGTTTACACACAGTCAGGTACTTTACATGAAAAAATCCCCGACCTTCCAAAACAAGGTCAGATAGTTGCTGATCCTTCAGGGTCTCATGCTGCTGATGGCATGATTGGTACAGTCAATACGAAAAGTAGGAATAAATCTTCAAAGAATTCTTCTCCTATTATAACCTTACCAGATTCCCCGAAAGGAGAATCTTCCCCCGAAATTTCTGCCGACATTCATGTCGTAGAGACATCTACGGCTAAATCTAAATTCGGTGGTAAAAAGAAAGGGAAGAGTAAAAACAAGAAAAATTCGAAAGAGAAAACTGATAAAAATGAATCCAATGACGAAAAGCGCAAACCTCTTTACCCTTGTTACATTTGTGACAAGGATCACTTCACTAAGGAATGCCCACATCATGAAGAGGTTGCAAAATTCGTTAAAGGTTCACAAAAACCTGTTGTCTTGAAGGATCCTTTTCCGACTCAAGATAGCAAGATGGTTGGTTCTACTTCGACTGCTTCAGAAGAACCTATTTTGATGATGTCTCATGTAAGGATTGCGACGCGATCGCAAGATTATGGTACTAAGAATCCTGTTGATGGGAAAGAAGAAGAATCTTCTAATGCAAATGCATCAACTACACCTCCTCCTGTTTTTGGTCTGCTACAGATTGAGAAACAAATCCAGACTTAATAATAAAACCGCCTGCTAAAGGTGTTCTTCGTAAATCAGCTTTCAATCCACATGCGAGAGCTGCTCAGAATTACAACATTGTTGAAGACTTAGCTATTTCCCCTTCAGCAATGTCGGCTTTTGAAGTGCTGCAATCATGCCCAGCACAGCGTAACTTGATTTTGTCTGCTATAGGAGCTGTAGATGTTCAGGATTCTAATCTTATAATCTTCGATTTAGAAAATAGTACACCTCATCTACCTCATCAAATGGCTTTCCAGATACCAGTGTTAGTCAAAAACAGACTGATCTATCGGACTGTGATTGATGAGGGAGCTTCAACGTGTATTATGTCGATTCAGTGTTGGAAATCACTTGGTTCTCCTACACTCAACCAATCTCCGACAATTCTTAAGGCTTTTGATGGTTGAGGTTTCCACCCTTTTGGTATTTTGCAGGATTTACCCATAGGGGTCGAAGGTAAAACCGTAAGTCTAAATGTGGAAGTGGTTGATGCCCCTCTAGATTACAACCTTCTTCTAGGTCGCAGTTGATCTTATGCGATGATTACTGTTGTTTCTTCGGTCTTTCGACTCATAAAATTTTCATATCAAGGAAAGATTGTCACAATAGATCAGTTAACTTATTTTTCATCCGACCCAGCCTCTATAGAAACAATCTAGCACGTTGGTAAAGCGACTATCCCTTATAAGGATGTTGGAGTAGGATTAGTTAAAGATTCTGGTTTACTAGGAACTTTTCCCTCTCCTCCTCCTAATGTGTCGCCTGCTGTTGAAACTATTCACATGATTTTGTCAAATACTATTATGTTTGATGATCCTTGGATCATACCTTCTGATTACGAGTTAGATTCAATTGATGGCATGATACCTTTGAGTCCATTTGAACTTGCATACTAGGCCGTACAATTACTTTCCGACACCTCTTCAATCGGAATTGATCCAATGAATGGGATCCCTGAGGAATCACTTTCTATATCTAGTTCAGCCACAACGACATTTCCGGATGTTGTTCATACTGATGAGCAGATTCGTGAATTTTTTTCTGTTGATGATTTACCATGGGAAGATCTGCATCACCGATCTTCGTTTTTACCTGAACCAGATCATTTTGAAGATGATTTCGCTTCAATTTTTACTGCTGAATATGTCAAAGAACCCCAGAATCCATTGCAAAATCCTGATTCTGAGTTAAATTTGGAAAATATTTCTCGAACGGTTCCAATTGACATTTCAGTAAAACTAGGAATAATTGAAAACATTCATATAGGTGCTAGCTGTACTGAAGATGAAATTAAAGCTTATAAAGCCCTATTTAAAGAATTCCGTGATGTGTTTGCCTGGTATTATGCAGAAATTCCAGGAATTGATCCGTCAATCGTCATACATGAAATCAAGACTTACCCGGATGCCAAACCTATTCGTCAGCGTTTACGTCAAATACATCCTAGAAAAGCTGCTGCTATCAAAGCAGAAGTTGAAAAATTACTTCGTGTAGGTTTTATTTATCCAATTCCCTTGAAGGATTGGGTATCAAATATTGTTCCTGTGACTAAAAAACAAGGAACGATACGAGTATGTATCGATTATAGGGATATTAATCGAGCTTGTCCCAAAGACAATTATCCAACTCCCTATGTCGATCAGATAATCGATGATTGTGCCGGTAGCGAAATGTTTTCCTTTATGGATGGCTTTTCCGGGTATAACCAAATAAACATACTCCCTGCTGATCAGCCAAAAACAACTTTTATTTGTCCATGGGGGACATTTGCTTATCGCAAACTACCCTTTGGATTGAAGAACGCTGGAGCAACTTTTCAAAGGGCAATGCATTATGTGTTTCATGACATTAAGCACATTGTGCAGCCGTATCTCGATGATTTACCTGCTCATTCATCACGCAGGGACGACCATCTCACACACTTATGAGCTATCTTTATGAGATGTTGGAATTATAAAATTAGGCTGAATCCACACAAATGTGTTTTTTGTGTAGAGTCGGGTCGTTTACTAGGCTTTCTTGTCTCAAAATTAGGCATTCGCGTCGATCCGTCGAAGGTTGAAGCTATTGTTAAATTACCTCCTCCTTCGACTTTACGCCGACTCCAAAGTTTGCAGGGGAAAGCGAACTTTTTACGTCGGTTCATTCCTAGCTATGCCGAGCTTACAAAGGGTTTCACTTGGTTGTTGAAACAAAACATTCCATTCTTTTGGGACGAGATCGCTGATCAATCTTTCGATGCAATTAAACACGCGTTGACCCATGCACCGTTATTGCATCCTCCCAACTACAACCAGGATTACATTTTGTACCTCGCTGCTTCTCATTCCACCATTGGGATGGTGTTAGTTCAGGAAGATGAACCTCACACTGAACATGTGATTTACTATCTTAGTCAGAATCTGCATCCGACTGAGATCAAATACACACATGTGGAGATATTGGCATTGGCAGTTGTCCAAGCTGTCCAGAGATTTAGGCACTACATCTTGTTACGTAAAACCACGATAATTTCTGATTGCAACCCTATGATGTATATTTTGACCAAACAATTTCTAGGGGGCAAGTATTCCAAATGGATAGTTATCCTACAGGAATTTGGCTTGGAGTTTGAAAAATCCAAGGAAAAGAAATCTTTGGTATTTGCAGAACTGATGTGTGATTTTCCCTCTACTGATACTGAAACTGTGGCAGAAGAGCCCATTGCAGATGAATCTTTGTTTCTTATCAGTACTCTAGATCCATGGTATGGAGATATTATTGTTTATCTCCAAACCCAATCTTTTCGGCCTAAAATCTCACAATCTCAGCGACGGAAAATACGCTTCCAATCCCAACAATATAATATTATTGGTGAAACACTCTATCGTCGTGGAGTGGATTCTGTTTTCAGACACTGTCTTGTTCATGAAGAAGCTGAAAAGGTGTTAAATGATTGCCATTCTGGAGCATGTGGCGGTCATATGTCTGGGTATGCCACGGCCCAAAAGATATTGCGCGCTGGTTATTTCTGGCCGTCGTTATTCAAATATTGTATTTATGCAGTCTGGAAATGCCACAATTGTCAACTTTTTGATCGTAAGATGCGCGCGCCACCCGCTCCTCTTCATACCATAATTGTTGTTGGTCCTTTCGCGAAATGGGGTATCGATTTTATTACGTGTAACCCTCACTCGGCCGGGGGGCATGCATATATTATCTTAGCAGTAGATTATTTTACTAAGTGGGCCGAGGCGATGCCTACATTTTTGGCTGATGGCAAGACTGCTGCAACTTTCGTATTTAATCACATAATTTCTAGGTTCGGTGTTGCTCAAACCATTATTACAGATCATGGAAGTCATTTTCGCAATGTCATGATGACTGAACTGACAGATCAACTTGGCCTGCATCACGATAGTTCCACTCCGTATTATCCACAAGCCAATGGTCTGGTTGAAGCCATAAATAAAGTTTTGGTCACCATGATTAGACGAATTATTGGTATTCACAAAACGAATTGGCATTCCATGTTATTTTCAGCACTTTGGGCATATTGAACCTCAGTAAAAACATCAACTAGTTTCACTCCCTTTCAACTCGTTTACGGTTTGGAAGCTGTGTTGCCGATTGAATGCAAAATTTCGTCACCGAATTAGCCATAGAATTACTCCCAGCTACGTATGAGGAGGAGAAACGTTTCCTATACTTAGCTCAGCTGGATGAGAATCAACGAAATGTTGTAATAGCAAATGAGGCTCATGTTAAATGAATAAAAGCTCAGTATGATATAAATGTTACTCCTCGGAATTTTTCAGAAGGAGACCTAGTCTTAGTTTATGATCAAGCCAACGATAAGCTAGGAGCTGGGAAATTCGTGCCCATGTGGCATGGCCCTTTTATTGTCAAGCGAAAGCTAGCTAAAGGGGCCTATGAGCTGATAGATTTCGACGGTGTCACTTTAGATAAACCCAGAAATGTACTTTATCTAAAGCGATACTATGCTTAACTTGGTATGGAGATTTTTTATTAGATTAGATTTCTTTACTGCTGGTGTGTTTTAGATTAGAAAAGCGTACTTAGTTTAGAAGTGTGTTTTTATCACTATTCCTGCTTATCTGAGTTTTACTCTTGATATTGCAGATGTCGACGTCTCTTCAAACCTACATTGGTTTTGCTGATGGTGCTTGTCGTAGTACATGGAACATTTCTTCCGCAGCTTGGGTTATTTATTCACCCTCTGATGAGTTAGTATCCATGCATGGGCTAAGCCTTGGTCAAACAACAAATAACATTGCCAAGTACAGTGCAGTGATTGAGTTATTATCCAAATCCATATCATTTGGAATTCGGATTTTGATTGTTAGGTTGGATTCTGAACTTGTTGTATTACAATTGAACCGAGTTTATGCCATTAGAAATACAGTGTTATTACGGTTATTTTTAAGAGTTCGTCTCTTGGAACGTGAATTCGATTACATTGAATATCAACATATTCTAAGAAATTTAAATACGTTAGAAGACGCAGTTGCTTCTAGTATGATAAATCGACATTTGCAATAATCAAAGAAGTAAAAAAAATAACATCCATAATATGTATACAGATAGCCGGTAAATAGTGATATATCATAGTATAGAAAGTTTTCAAAAAATATACATCATCTTCGATCATAGGTTGGAAACACCTTATGATCGGCAAAATGGTAACAAAAAAATTCAAAAATATGAGTCTACAACACGATCATCCCATCACTGATGGTGATCACGATAAGAAACCACTGCCCGAGCCACCCTACACAGGAACCTTCTAAAAAGTCCTAGAACACCAATCACGTATCTTTGCAATCTGAGTGGGATCTCATCTATGTCCGTCTCTGGAATATCTAGAGTCAGACGCTCTAGATGATGCTCTAAATCAGACAAAATTTCTGCTGATTGGCCTACTAGGGCTGGTGCGGCTGCAACTGGTTGTCTTCTGTCATAAGGCTGGAGATGGGCTGGTCGCCGTGGACCCACATCTGCATTCATAAAAAACTTTTTGGTTATTAATTGATAAGACGATCAAAAAATAAAAATTAGAATTTAGAATTCGTTGAAAATGTTTTTACCTGATTCATCCCACTATTCCCCAGCTGGGAGAGTCATCTCCCGGTCGTCGCGGAAGTCTATCCCGGCATACGGAAAGTCCTCGATGACAAAAAGTTGGCAGTCCAGCCAACGAAAATACGAAGGAGGAAATCGAACAATCTTAGCGCCCTCAATACCGTGACGGGCCATCAATGCAACCCAACGAACCATCCTAGGTTCTCGGGGTCGACCAGCATCAACAGGAATACTTTGCGGAGCTAGCATGGGTACCCGCTCTAGAGCAAAAGTGACCACGATGGATCCATATCCAAAGTTATTTAGTTTTCCATTTTTCACTCTAGTCAGTTGGCCTTTTACATTGGCCAACACAGCTTCGCACCAGTTGAAAATGGTGCCTCGGAAACATTCTACAACAATACGCATCTGGGTACCAGTAGCCACATGCAGTGTAGCACTCCCACATAGTCTGGTAACAGTAAATGAAATCACTTTCAGCTCGGGATGGATAATAGTTTTTATATCAATCCGTTTGTCCCTGGGGTATATTTCATCATTACCATTAGGGGAATTTTGAGGTCTAAAATGGGCCTCCTAAGGAAATTATAAAATAATAGTGGAAAAAATCAAATAAGATTTGATGACATCATCAAATTTTAGAGGGAAAAATGAAAAAACTACTTTTTCAATTCATATTTTCAACTTATCTCCCAAATTTTTTACTCAAATTTCGAGCGGGAGTACTCATTGGATGCGGAATTTAATTCCCCATCCAAGGAGTACCCATTTTGCATACATTTGATGGGTCCTACTACACGAAAATTGAGAAATACATAAAAAAACGTGATTACAATCACGTTTTTATGTATTTCTCATTTTTCGTGTAGAAGAGTTCATCGAAAGTATGCAACATGGGTACTCCTTGGATGAGGAATTAAATTTCGCAGTATATCTCAAATTTCAGTAAAAGGCCGGAAGTTGAAAATCGAGTTGAAAAAGTAGTTTTATTATTTATTATTTTTTTAATATTTTTACCTTTTGGCCCCAAATGAGTGAATCATCCCCCATGGTTGACATCATCATCTTGAGATCCTATTGGTTGTTGTAAGTTTATTTTTGTTGTACATTTTTCATAGGAGGCCCATTTTAGACCTCAAAAGTCCCCTAATGCGGGGCATTCTTGTCGAAGACTAGCGACGGTCTGGCCACCTGGCCTAGTCCCAAACAAGGAAAGTTTTTCGCCCCTTTTGGACAAACCAGTTAGAAAATAAATTTCCTCCAGCTCAATTTTGAGCCGGTGGCCACCAATAATGAAACACTGGTCCTGCACATTCCACCTGTTTACCAGCCATGTCAGGAGGTCTACCTGTGCCCTCATGCCTTGGATGGCCCAGAATTTATACAAACCGCATGCCCTTAATGCTTTCATTGTGGGAAAATGGAGCATTGCGGCTTCATCTACTTCCTCATGTTCACGTTCTCTCCAAATCAACATCTTGCTAATCCTACAATGCATAAAAAGATAAGTTAGAACAATCTAATTTGAAAATTGTTGGGCGGGAAATCGTTGATTTTGAAATTCAATTCTTGCCCGGGGACATACTTTTCTTTCATGACCACACGGTGCGTGAGACGCACATGTTCTATGTCGAAAGTGCGGACCCACGAAATTTTTTTACATAGAAAAAGGTCGGGGTCCGCAGGTCATGTGTGTTGTGCCTGTGGACCCCCACGGGTAACTTCTTAAACATATTTTTCCCTTAAAAAATGAAAACTAAAGCCTAAAAATAATTGTAAATGGATGAAAAGCAATATTAAGATATCGTGGATTGCCTGGGACTGACGGTTCTCAATTTCGTCGGACGGATCTTCCGGAATCTTCGCAGGAACTTTTTACCAAAAAGCTTCTACTTTTCACTCTAAACTTGAACAGTAAAAATGAAATTGAAAAAGTCCTTTTTATAATTTTTTTCGAATAGATGAATTTTTAATTTATTTATTTTTCACTTTAAAGAGGGAATTTTGAAAGCATTTTTACTTATTTTAAACAGGTATGTGTAATGTTTCAAGTTTTTGTGTAGAAATTGGATTTATCAGGAGAATTGACCATTTTTCAACAAAGAGCATACTTTTATCACTTTTTTGGACTCTTTCAAAATTTTATGAAAAAGCGAAACATTGGAGTTCTCTTTTAAGCCATTTTCAGACTCTCTTAACACAAAAATATTGTCGAGTACTTGATTGTTCGAACTCCTGCAAGTAAATGAATGATCGTCCCTTCAGTATAAGTTTATCCCTTTTACGGACTGAAATGGACTATTTACGAAAAAGGAATACGTTGACTAAATCTGGTCAATAGAGTTCTCTTCCGCATTATTTTATCCTTTTTCGGGCTCGAGAGACTAAATTTACGAAAAAGTACACCCATGGAGTTTTCTTAAGTTTTTCTTCTGACTCCCTAAAACTGAAAAACACCGAGTTTCTCCTATACTGGACTCGTTAAAACTTAACAGTAAAGGACCTGTTTAATTTTCAACAGGAACGAACCACTCCTTCTTGGGGTTCGAATCTTAAACTAAGTTGGACTCAGCCGAAGGATGAGCTTATAAACAAGAAAATGTTATCCTCCTCAAGCTTGTCAAAAATAAAGAGGTACTTGCCAGAAATGGTAGGGGAAAAGAGAGAAAAATGACTTGTTTGTGGTATTTTGATTTTTTGAAAATCTAGTTAACCACTCTTGAACACGACACTTTCAATCACCTGGGTTGGGAAATCCTTTGCCTAACAGTTAATCGAACCTGATTTGAAAGTCTTCATCTGGTTTCTGGGTATTAGCTTTGGGTCAACTACTACCAAGCCATCTGCAGTGTCGTTATGTGTTCAAGAGGACAGTTCAAATAAACCATTCATCTACAAATTATCTGTCATCCATTTATGACCATCCCTGAGTCAGTCCTTGCCGATATATTTTCAAAACTGTATCTATGATTTCGTGTTGTGGGCTTGCCTATGACAGATCGCTTTCTATTGACGACAACTCATTATCTAGGAAGTTGATCCAGAAATCGTCAGTACCTTGAAATCTGCATGCCTCAATGGAAGGTTTCTCGCCTTCGACAATAGGTTGCATCATTGACCTTCGATCAAACGATTCCATGAAATGTTCGACTTCAGATCATTTATTCACATTCCACGGATTGTACTGTCATGGATTGTCTTGGGTACTTTGAGCCATTGACATTACTGGTGGTTACTCTCACACTTGTTAACAGTTTACATCATTGGCTGGTAATCAAGTGGTTTCTACCATGTTCGACTTCAACACATTAATTCACATGGATAGAATCGTACTAGTTCAAGATGCGGAAATAAAGACCCTGGATCTAGTTTCTACCATCCAGGTTGCGAGGAAATTTTTTATCATTTATATAGTGGACTATTTATAAACAGATGGTTGCATCCATACTGTGTCTATATACGTCTATATTGTGATGTACTCAAAATCATTCCTATATCAGAACAATTTGAATTAGTTTCTAGTTAGTTTTGATTTGACTATGGGAATGCCTACCTCAACGATGATATATATATATTTCATTGAATTTTTTTACAGTTTCTGACTAGGGTGTCCACAAGATGATCCTTGAAATGATAAAGTACTGCACTCTTCATATATGACAGACTTCAGCTTCATCTATTCCAGACTTTGCACTTTAGGGGGCAATTTGTTACACTAAAAACTGTTATCCTGACATTTTGCTATGAGTATGAGCTCATTATTACTCATACTTCCTCCTTTTGCAAGTCTAACATATCAGTTCCTCATGTCAAGCCTTGAAAATCAGAGAAAAGTTCCTAAAAATATCCTAAACTTTGGTATCGCACTTTCTCGCTATCTTACCTGCAGTCCCGCACCCAATGTTCAACTATCATGCGTACCTGAACGCACTTTATCTATGTTAAAAGTGCGGACCCATGTAAGATCAAAAAGGCGCAAGTAATTTCCAAAAAGCTCAATAAAAGTGAACTCTAGAAGCTTCCAGAAAATATCTTGCGGTGAAAGAACCGCTCTTATGAGGTGCATGTATCCCTTACCTTATGGAGCTAACCCCTTGATGTGAGGAGCTTATCCCTTTGAAGGAGGATTCTATCCCTTCATATTTGGAACAGAAAACCTCCTCTATTCTACTATAAAAAGAGGTAGTGGGTAGCCTCAAAGGGAGTTAAAGCTTTAGAATATTTGAAGCTAAGTGCTATTGAGATTCAGACTCAGTTGATTAAGACTTTTGTGAGGAAATATTACATACCTCTATTCGTCTTGATTGGAGGAGTGCAGAGCTTATCAAAGTAAAGGAGATTCCTACTTCGGACCCCGGAAAGTCCTGTGCAACATCAAGGCTTAGGTTGTAAGGATTCTCTTCTTTTGAAATTAATACAAATATACTAATTTTTCTCAATAAGCTTTCAATAAATGGTTTATTTCATAGATTCCTTGATCACTATGATAAGCATGGTTTATGATGATTTCTATACAAGTGCTATGTAATATTTTGCTTGTTTGTGACTGCAGGTTTACGAGGAAAACTCCTTCAAGCACGTGAGGGAAAACAACGACTTCAAACAAGCATTGGACAAACGGTAAGTCCTTAACACCTCTATAGAGATTTTCATAGATCGTATATGCTTAGAGAAAGATTAGTCTATTTGGCTGTTTGTTGCTAGATACTTTTAGTACTAGGGATATCGGTCTTGTCCGCAAGACAGATTAATCCTCCAACACCCCAATGTAAGAGTGTTAAGTGAAAATCATATGACCGAAATACATTGTATTTTTCGCTTTCATAGGACATCGAAGGGGAGCCAGAGAGAGAGAGAGAGAGAGAGAGAGAGAGAGAGAGAGAGAGAGAGAAAAATAAATTTAGACATGGAAGGAATGATAATGGAGGGGGGTGAGACCTACTAATGTGATATAAGGCTCCTTTTATTTTGGAGTAAATGGTATCAAATGAGGAGGGGGAGTCATAACCATACCCACAGAGATAACTGAGTACAAATAATAATGGTATGCCAAACAATGTGGGACTAAGATAAAAAGTACATGATACATGATATGTTGGCATCAATGGGATAGAAAGTCATACAATGATACAATGAGTCCCATATACATAATGTGCCTAGAAAATAAAGGCTAATACTAGATACAAAAACAATATATGATCTGAGTACATGAGACCTAATTCCCCCCCAAATAGGGGGGGGGGGGATCACAACTAAAGAATCACTGCTTAATAGGAAAGGGATCTAAAGATATGAATGGACCATATGAAGGAGAGATGCATGTTGTGGGATCTATAATCACTGGACACCGAGCCAGTTAAATCAATGGAACAACATCTGAGGCTAGACCATAATATTCTAGCGTCCAGGCAAGTGGGGGGCTACCTAAAGGGCCACCCTCTCATGAGGTATGGAACATCTTACACACACCTGGGAAATACTGGTACAATCTGCTGGAACACTAGACCATAAATTGTACAGTTCTCTATCGTGTGATAATGAGATGGAGTCAAGCAAGTGAGAAAATGCCAAGTCAAAGGGAAATGATGATTCCCTTTGCTTGATTCTAGCAACCGATCAATGATGAAGGTTGAAACCAAGGTACATCGCCCTTTAAACCACTCTTTTAGAATAAATGTGCTGAAGTAAAAAAAAGAGGGCCTGCTAGAGCTTAGGCAATGAGGATTCCTCACTAACGAAATGAGTTTCATAATACTGTGAAGGTGTTGAGGCCCCGAAAATTGGTGCAACAACATCAGGGAAACCACTCGATTGGGGACTTAAAAACCATCCCTTTTCTGTTTGGAATGGTGGCTCTGATTGGATTTTTGGGACCAGTTTCCCAGTTTAATATAATTGGGGTGAATGGATGGATTTATCATTGTGTGTAACTTGATAGATGGAAATATTAGCAATATTGCAATAAACAACATATCTATCTACTATGTATCTCGGGATGAAATCTATTCTATGTGCGATCTACAAAAATTACCTTTAAGTGGATGCAAATAAATATCATACATTCACTTAGAGATATGAAAACATTTGAGATAATTTATTTAATTAAATAAATTGAATAAAGCTTATATCACAACTTTTAAATTCCTGTATTGCTGTTGGGGCCCTTGTTTTGAAAAACCTTGTTTTGAATGTTTTGAATTTGGAACAGTGGCCAGATTTTGGGGTTGCGGAACAAGGACACACGGCAGCCGAAACCAAGTTGCAACCACATCAAATGGCAGAGCTACCAAGGTTGCGACGGAACAGGCACATAGCGGAGGAAACTAGATGCATAAGTGCATATAAGGAGAAGATACAACAGAAAGAACGCAAGCGGAACACACAGATAATCAGAGAAAAGCTAGAAGCAGCTGAAGAAGGACATAAGAGGAACTAACAGTTGCGACAGCGGGTGAATAAATAGCAGTCACCTGGATGGAAGGATGATAATGAATACACAGCAGAAGAAAGAAGAGAGTGACAAAAGGAGAGAAAACGCATGCTGCAGCAGGAATCCAGAGGATGGATGAGGTCTCTGTAGTTCCTAGGGTCTATTGATGTAGAATCTCTGTTCCGCAAGGCATTTGTATCAAATCTGTAAGACCATTGCAAAGCTATGTAACCGGGAGTTGGCCAAGAGCTTAATACAATTGCATGTTGCTGTCTATTTGTATGATTCACATGCATGTGTGTTTATTGAGATGCTTTAAAATTTTCATTTGCTTAATATCTGTATGTTCTCTGAATGATGTTGCGTACGTGATTCTATCCATGTAATCCAACCACTGATGAGAATGAGTTGCGAATCTATTCCTTGCCCCTGGTCTATTCCCCTTCTGCATGTGGTCGCAGCACGCCTCGGGTGAGACTTTCTACTCTCCGGAGTAGGGTGATAATGCAGACGTAATCCTAGACTACAACGGATTCTTTTGTTGGCCACAATCCCTGAACCTGGGTCTTGCCCATGAGACCTGATCACTCGCCAACAAATGGTTCCGTTGCCAGGACCCGCATGATATGAGGGTATTTAGACCATGGTATCGCGGATCTTCGAAGGGGAGATACGGCGATGGTGGGATAATCATTTAGACCATTTCATTGCTCAGCAAGCGGAGTTGATTAAGAAAGGGGAGGTAGCGATCAAGGAACTCGTCCTCTTCTCAGATTTAGCTGGTGATACGTACGAAATTTTCTGGGGAAAGTTCCCCACCGACCTTTACAATTGGTTGTGGAGGTTACAGACGAAGGTACCTAGAGATGGCTCGCGAAATATAAACTGCAGGTGGGCGCACGAAGACCTGGTGGCTCTGCATCGGTTGAACACCGAGTTGACCCGCGCGGTGGATTTTTGGGTGGAGAACATGGTGGAAGTATACATTGTGGAGTTTGCTACTGAGTGCTATCAGTCCTTCTCGAAGGCCGAGGCTACCTTCTGCTCCGGGCTCAGAGGGAAGCTGCTTAAGGAGATTCCGCTGTGGATTAAAGTGCTGATGGTGGATGAAGGGTTGATAGAATTCCGCAAGACAAGTATGGAAGCGTAAACCACCGGTGCTGGGGGAAGGGTTGAAGGGATCGATGCTATGTAGAGCGTGACGCGGGGAGTGGGGAATGGATGCTGAGGCCGCAAGGACGCTGAGGGAGCGACGTGCACATTGGTGGGCGCAGATTGCCGATAGGTGGCGACGAAGGGTGATGCGAGATTTGAAGAGACGAGAGATCGAGAGGAAGAATCGGAAGGAGGCGCCTCAGAGGGTAGGAAGTATCAACGCGGATACTCAGGGACGAGAAGGGACTGCTGTGGGAGTACGATGGGTGCATGGGAGCCCAGCCAAGCGAGCACGCGAGACGATGACTGACGAAGATGATGGAGATGCGCAGCCCGAGGAAAATTCTGATGGTGAATGGTACATTGTGATGCAGCAGTTGTTTCAAGAGCAGACGACATTCAGTTCTCCAGCCTGCCATACTCCTCCTAATCTGCATGACCAGGATCCCTACCTTCCCCTAGTACTTTATCAACCTTTGAGTAATATTTTCGTTAAATTTCAAGCATTGAGTCAATTGCAGAGTAGTTCAGTGTCAACGGCAACGCCCGTTAGTAGCGGTAGCACTAGTAGTATTGCGTTCCCGAGTGGAACAGTCACGCAACCAGGACCCATAGGATTTATCATGGTCAACCCGCCGCAAGTGAACATGGCTGGGTCTTTTACCCGATATCCCGAGTTCTCGGGCCAGGGTAATGATGACGTAGAGCAACACTGGTATCTGTGCGAAGCCATTTGGAGGGCTCGACAGATGCCAGACGCAGGGAAACTAATAGAATTCCAGACCACGCTCAGAGAGAGGGCTCTGCGATGGTTCATCAAGTGGTCCGAGGCCCACCGAATCCTGTCATCGCGGACGTGAAGTGGGATTTTGTATGAGAATTTAAGCTTCCCCAGACGGACCAATAGGGTCTGTCCGAGCTCTGGGAAATTAAACAGAAGGAAGGAGAAACCACATGGGAGCTAATGCGGTGATTCAAGGACGTGATCAGGAAACTTAGTTACCCGATCGACCCGAACCATCAGAGGGATTGGTTCATCAAGGCTTTGCTTCCTTTGACAAGAACCTCCCTCACCCAACAGAAGATCGACAATCTGTAGGACGCTCTGGAACAGGCCATGAAGATTGAGGCCATGGCGGGCTACCCTCAGGAATATAGGGGAGGGTCGGCCCCGCAGGATCCCTCCTTGGTGGGATTGCAGCATCAAATAGCTAGTCTAACCGAAAAGCTCAAGGAGATACAGCCGGTCAGACCAGCCAGGGCGAACATTTGGTGCACTCATTGCCTGGTTGAAGGCCATGTTGCAACTGAGTGTCCTCGGTTGCGTGGCACGGGGGTGGGACCCTCGGTCACAGAAATTCAGGGGGGGCCACCCACGGGTGGTGGTGCGGCATTAAATTCGTAAGGGGTATACCAGCTGCAACAGCCTTATGCGGGGTTCCCCTCCTAGCTCAACCCAGCCGCCATGGAGTATTGTGAGATTTTCCGGACGGTGGGACATCTGCCTCGGATGTGCTCGATCCTATAGAAGTATTCCAACGTGCCAAACAATGTGTATTGTGAGTTATGTGCCTCCACGACTCACAACACGGAGCAATGCCGGGCCCTCAACGCACTCGCGGACCGGTTGGATCGACCCTCCTATAGAGTGAATGAGGCTCCTCGAGGAAGAGGGGGCAGGGCGCGCGGAGGCCGCGCTGGGGGCCGCGGGTCGGTGAAATTCTATAACTGTGACCAGGAGGGCCATGTGGCTTGCGAATGTCCCCTCCCTCGCCGTCCGTGGTGTTCCCAGTGCCGAGTAAACACCCATGCGACAGAAGACTGTCCCGAGCTCATCAAAAAGTGGGAAGAACGTGCACTGCAGAGGGGCACGAACTTGGTAAACGCCGAGCCGCGGGTGGCCATGACTCCGGCCGTGCAGAACGTCGCTATTGTGACGAGGGGAAGTAAGAAAACAGGGGAGGATGCTCGTGGAAAGGATCCGACACCAGCTGTCAGGCCAGCCTCCCCGCACCAGGTAATCAGACGAGAGGTGCAGAAGAAGTATTTTCAGGAGGCGGTTGAGGCATTTTCTTAGCTACGCGAAGCGGAAGGCATGGAGGCCCCCCTGCTGACACATCCTGGGCCACAGCACGCCCCAGGAGCCCTGATTGAAGAATGGCTCCAGCTATTCCTCAAGATTGTTGACAGCGCTGCTTTGCGGCAGCAGCTCAAGTGTACTTTGGAAGGGGCACTACAGGGGATGACAGGATTGGGGGAATCGGTGGACCCAACCCCCCAATCAGTGCAGCGCATCAAGCGAAATAAGCGACGAACGGGTAAAGAGTTTCGGCTGAATACGTAGGTTGGGGGATTCCAAATCAGCGACACCATGCTTGATTTAGGGTCTGACGTCAACATCCTGCCGCGCAAGACGTGGGAGGCTCTCAGAAAGCCACGGCTAGCCTACTCGCCCATCCAACTCAGGATGGCGAACCAGTACTGCATTCTGCCGATTGGGCGACTCGAAGGTGTCGAGGTCGACATTGCGGGGGTAAAGACTTACACCGATTTTGAGGTCATTGATATTATGGGAGACAAGGATCCTTACCCTGCCCTGTTGGGCATTGATTGGGCCTTTGAGAATTATGCTATCATCGACCTCAAAAAGGAGCTGATGATCTTTGAAGATGGGGAGGTCCGGGTCACTCAGCCTCTCGACCCATATCAAGGCCCGAGGTATACCGAAATGGTGGATAACCGGGAGGATGCTCCGATGATGGACCACCTCTACAAGATGACTGCAGGGAAGAGGGAATACTATATTAACCCGACCGCGACTGGCTCTGTCAGTTGGCGGAGTGTCCAGAGCTCAGAGCTGGGATCCAAACTTGTGTGGGAAGACTGGCAGCAGGGGGGGTACGAGACCAGCACGCAGAGATGTGCCCATGTTGGCCGTGTCAGCTGGATTGGTGCTGAGTTCAGAGAATACCCCACCCTGTCAAACATGCAAGATGTCAATACCTTTATTACCAAGGTTGAGGACATCGTGCCGGAAGGAAGTAGACTACCCCTTTTGGACGTCGCACTACAGTCTACAGCAGCCCGGTGGTGGAAAAATCACCGCAGTACCTTGTCGCGGTGGAGTAGCGTGACGGACACGTTGCGGGCACAGTTCAAAGAAGATGAAGGCCCTCGCAGCAGGCAACAGTACTCTGGGACTTCCGATCCGCAGGACCACTTGCGGACTTGTGAGGAGCAGTGGCGAAGTATAGGATACCCGGAAGAGCTGTGGGTTCATCGGTTTGTCCACTCTTTAGACACCATCCCCCACGCATGGTACTTGGAGGAAGAACGGAAACAAGGGACTAGTTCTTGGATGGAAGTCGCGTGCAAATTTGTGCAGTGTTTCTCTTTTGCGGGAGACACAGAGTTGGAATCTCAGGCTTTGCATGCTATCAGGGCAGTACTATTTTTCCGCGGTCCGCAGATCGACTGCCGCGCACTGCTCGACCGTCCCAAGGCCGCACGAGAGTTGGTTTGCCAAAGGATTGACAGTGATCTAGAGGACGATGGTCTGGAAGACCTGAGGCACCTGTATTTTGAGGAGAAGGAAGGCGAGCGGAACGTTAACGAAGAGCCGGCCACCGAAGGGGTCCATTTACGACCGCTGAAGACAAAGAAGCTAAACATCGGTACGGAGGAGAAGCCTAAGTTGGCTACGGTGGGCGATTACTAGGACGAGGAGATGACCAAAGAGATCTTCAGCCTCCTCTAAGAATATGAGGATTTTTTCCCCTCATCGATCGTAGATCTGAAGGGCATCAAAGGTGACCTTGGCGAAATGCGCATCGTGCTGAAACCGAGTGCCAGGCCTGTGAAGCACTGGCCCTACCGGTTGAACCCACGAGTTAAAGAGAAGGTTAAGATGGAAATCGATAAGATGTTGGCTGCGGGCCTAATCTTTCCCATGGAGGAAGCAGAGTGGGTGAGCCCTATCGTCATCCAGAATAAGAAGGACAAGGCAGAGATCCGGGTTTGTGTCGATTATTGCAGTCTGAACAATGCCTGCATCCATGATTCGTTCCCCACCCCTTTCAACGACGAAGTGTTGGACCATGTTGCGGGGAACGAAGCCTACTCCTTCACTGATGGCTTTTCGGGCTACCATCAAGTGCGCATTGCGGAAGAAGATAAGTCAAAGACAACCTTCACCACCGAATGGGGGTCGTTCGCGTACCATGTCATGCTGTTCGGCTTGAAGAATGCTCCAGCCGTGTTTTCCCGGATTGTCATAGCCGCCTTCCGGGAGTACCTTCACAAGTTCCTAGAAGTCTACATGGACGACTGGACTGTCTACAGTTTATTGAAGAAACACGCTACCCTGTTGCGGGTTATGTTTGATCGGTGCCGCCAGCTGTAGATTTCCTTGAATTTAAAGAAATGTATTTTTTTGTTCCATTCGGCACGTTGTTGGGACATGTGGTATGCAAGAAAGGGGTCTGCGTCGACCCCACCAAGGTTGCGGTGATCTTACACATGGAAGCCCCCGAGACGGTGAAATAGTTGCGGGCATTGCTCGGGCACACGGGATACTACAGGAGGTTTATCTGCAACTATGCCAGGATCACTGCTCCGTTAGAACAACTTCTACGGAAGTCCACAGTCTTCCAGTGGACGTAGGAGTGTCAGGTAGCCCTGGACACCCTGAAGGAAAAGCTGGCGTGAGCGCCTATTCTAGTTCATCCCAATTGGGATAAGTAGTTCCATGTGCACATCGACGCTTCCAGTATTGCACTTGGGGCTGTCTTGGCGCAACCAGGCGATACAACAATTGACCACCCAGTATACTTCGCCAGCCACAAATTGTCCAATGCGGAGAAGAATTACACCACGAACGAAAGGGAGGCGCTGGCGATGGTGTACTCTCTTCAGAAGTTTCGTCACTATCTTCTAGGGGACAAGTTCAAGTTCTTCATGGACCACTCTGCCCTGAAGTACCTGGTCAATAAGCCTGTTCTGGAAGGACGGATTTGTCGTTGGCTTCTGCTATTTCAAGAATTCACGTTCGACGTAATCGTTAAGCCCGGGAGGTTGAATGTCGGGCTCGATCACCTATCCAGGTTGGAGATGGGGGAGAATGACGGCTCCCTCGATGATCAGCTGCCCGACGCTGACCTCTTCCGAGTCGAAGCTGTACCAAATTACTTGGCCAACATTTCCGCCTATCTAACCACGGGGCAATGCCCTCAGGATTACACCCCGCTGCAGAAACGACATTTGGTCATCCGTGCCGCCGACTACCAATTGATCACAGGGCAGCTATACAAACTGGGCCTCGATGAGGTTCTGCGCAGATGCGTCCTTGACCACGAACGGGAAGCGATAATGTGGGAATGTCACAGCGGTGTTGCGGGAGGGCCTGTGGGCGCGAAACCCACCGCAAGAAAGGTGCTCCAAGCTGGCCTGTGGTGGCCGACAGTACATACCGATTGTAAGGCCTATGTGAAGCGGTGCGACGTCTGCCAGCGGACGGGCAGGCCCTCTCACCAGGACGAGCTTCCGTTACACCCAGTGCATGTGCTGCAGCCGTTTGAGAAGTGGGCTGTCGACTTTGTGGGGCCCATAGCTCCGGTCGCCAGACACTCCAAGGCCCGGTACATCATTACCGCCACGGATTACCTCACCAGGTGGGCTAAGGCAGCCGCAGTACGCGACTGCACAGCGGATACCGCCGCCCGGTTCATTTTTGAGCACATCATTTGCCGGTTTGGCTGCCCGCGGAGTTTAACCAGTGATCAGGGTACGTACTTAATTAATGACACAGTCAAAACACTGCTGAACACCTTCATGGTTCAGCATCACAAGAGTAGCCCGTATCACCCGCAGGCTAATGGTACGGTGGAAGCCTTCAATAAGATTCTTGAGAAAGGCTTGACTAAGATTTGCAATGCCAAGCGTGATGATTGGGACGAGCGCCTATCAGCGGCCCTGTGGGCCTATCGGACTACGGTGAAGTGCTTGACCAATCAAACACCATTCCAGCTCGTGTACGTCCGGGAGGCTGTGATCCCTGCAGAGTTTATAGTACCAAGCCTGTTGATCGCCACGTCTCTGAAGTTTTCGGAAGAGGCCTCCCTCCAGGAGCGCCTCCATGAATTACAGGAACTGGATGAGGCCCGCTTCTTGGCCAAATTCCACCAGAAGATTCAGAAGGACCGGCAGAAAGCGTGGCACGACCACCACATTAAGAACAAAACCTTCCAAGTTGGTGGCAGAGTTCTTTTATATGACAGCAGGTTCCAGACATTCCCGGGAAAGCTACAGATGCACTGGTTGGGACCCTACTTCGTTATCGAGATTCGCGATTCCGGAGCAGTTCGATTGGCACAGCTGGATGGTACGGTTCTTCCTGGGTGGGTGAATGGCGCACACCTGAAACCCTACCAGGAGTAATTACCTTTCGTTTCTCATCAATAACTCTCGCACTCGAGATCACCCGTAGTGTAGCGTAGTTGAATAACTCTCCCGCAACCGGGATGAGAGTAGGACATATTCTCTGTCCATAGGTAGTGTGTCAATAACCACTCAGTTGCGAGGTCCGCACCGCAACCGACTGTGGTCGGGGTGGCGTCGGTCTAGCGTGTCATCCCTGTAGGATCCATCCCAGTCTCCACGTCAGTCCAGTTCAGTCCTCCCACGTACTTGTGTCAGTCCGTAGGATCGCCTAGATCTGCAACATTAATTACCATACTTGGCAGCGACCACGCCGCCATCATTTGGCCACCACCCTCAGTAACCTCAGCCGTCGCGTCCACCCGTTTCCCCATGCCACCGTCAGCAACTGTCATAGCACTCATTGGAATGCGATTGATCACACGATTATCGCAGAAAGAATGTCAGCAGGAATTAATTCGTTAGAGGGTCTCATCGACTCCACTCGTGCCAGGTGCTAACATAACTTGCATGAACACCAAAAGCACGAGAATTCCGGACCCGTTCGAATTAGCAAGTGCAGCTGCACCAGAGCCATTGCATTCCTAGAACGCATTGCACCAGGAAAGGCGCCTAAGGAAAATTTTACAGGTCTATTAGCGCCGGGCCCAAATGCCGAAGGCCGTTCCAACCGTCGTTGAACCAGAGCTTGACACTCGGATTCACAGGACCGAGTCCCTGGTGGGAAAGTATGATAATGCTTCCTTGATTGATGCCAACCTCTCAAATGCTGCTGAATTTCTGTCCCTCCAGCGGCAGACATACATGGAGAACTACTGCACTGCAGTCGGAAACCCCGCCAGCCGCCTGTTGCATGAGTTCAGGGGCCTTCAGACTTTGTCCCTGATGAACTTAAGAAATCTCCCGGTCTTTGGCACCACCGGACCAGTTCTGCAGTGTACACGCTTCCTCTTCAACCGAATTCAGAATGGGTCCCTGTGACTAGCCCGGGAAATTCCCATTCATGCTGAAGATATTCATCGCCTCACAGGGCTTTCGCAGATGGGTGCCGACGTCTCAACGGTCGGCCAAACCTCCTCCAAGCGCGCATGGAAGTCGGGCGATGCAGACTTCTATACCAAGTATGGCACTCGCAGGGGGGGGAAAGGAGCCAAGATCGACCTCATTAACAAGCCTGAGATCCGATTCGCCTGTTACCTCATTGCCAGCAAGACAATGAGGAATTACACAAAGGGCAAATGCACTCTTGATACTATTTCAATTGCTGAACGTTCTGTCCAAGGCACCAGACTGAATTGGTGTTTGTTCTTGTTAAAGGAGTTGTTCGATGCGTGCGAGGAGAATTATAAGCACGCAACTAATTTTATTTACGAATATTTTATTATTGCTTTTGCCATGTGGAAATGGGACACTCCACACATTCGGTTCCCAGCAGAGATCCCCGAGGGCCAGCCCCTCATGATGAAATTCACTCCATGGTAGGTCTCAAATGACCCTAGTACCAAACTGGTGAATGCCGATGCATTTCGGTCATGGTACCGACTAATGACGGATGTGGTGGCATGCCAGCAACGGGTGCCCAGGAACCTGTTAGAGGACTATAGTGAGCAAGTATGGTTCGAGGTAAGTCACAAGCACACTTACCTCCGACCCGCTTGCGTTCCGGCAGATACCTTCCGAATGACGCCACTGAAATTTCAGTTGGACGATGCTACCTTCCATCGTGAAGTCTGGTCATGGCCGGGGGTCACGAAGCACATGCGGGATGGGCTCCCCAGATACAACTTTGACAGGATGGCACCGGTGCAATAGCCTGCTGAGACGGCAGTGGCAGCACCATCACAAGAACTCCCCGAACCACTCATCCCCATCGTCCGCCACTTCAACAATCAGGTACGAAATCTCAACGTGGCGGCTCAGGTTATGTCTAGCGGTGCTACCCCATTTCCTTTATTTTCTGAATTTCAGCTCACTCGCTCCACTTTGCACCCCCATACCGCTCCACTCACCTCCCCCATCCCCATTGTCCTGTTTACCTATGCTGATCCACTCACGACCCCGATGGGCGAGACGAGTGGGCCTAGAGATTCACCCGAGGCCCCCCAAGCTAAGAGGGCCCGCACCACCGAGGCAAATCCGGTGGTGGACCTCACTGCTGATGATCCACCACCGCCCCCAAGCACCGTGGTGCTGATTACTGAAGAACCCCTCATCGACCCATCCGAATTCATCAATATGTGATTTCCACACACCCCCACCACACTCTCCACTGCTCCATCCACCGTTCCTCTGCCTGCCACCTCATCTGCCTCGTCTAATTCCTCAGCTACGGTGTCTGACCCCATTATCTGGGAAGTCATGGGTGGGGACCGCGAGGCTGAGGTTGACTCTGGTGCTGCCACAGTCATACCATCGATCGACCCAGTGGTCGAACCCCACCCTCCTTTCGCTGATATATTCACACAGCAGCTACACACCGGGTCTGATTCTGCCGAGGTTCTACCTGAGGCCACAGTTCCTTCACGACCGTCTCACCTTGATCAGCAAGAACCGCTGGATCTGAATATGGTTTACACTGCACATCCAGAGGCCACTCCCTTCTCACCTCCTGGGCATGTCAATGGCACAGTTGCCGGTGGGAAACCGTTGCAGGAGAAAATGTCGGCGCAGAGCCCTTCTGGGACAACCACCTTCCAGCCTGACAATCCCGCTCAACTGTATCTGCTGATTCAAAGGGCGGCCCAGCAGGCCGAAAGATTGCATTTGGGACTCCAGTGGCAGTATGCTGAGCAGCAACACCAACTTGCCGTGCTTACTGAACAGCGCGACCACCTCCAAACAGCACGAGAGCAGATGGAAGCAACGATCACCAATGTCACCCGGATGTTCTCCAAGTTCTGGCCCTCCCTAGGGCCTCATTACCCTCTGCAGCCTCCTGAAATTGCTGCGGCCAGCCTCTTTGAGCAAGCTATCCACCTCCGCATCGCTGTTCAAGAATTACACCGGGAGAATCATGAGCTTCGGGCAGCGTTAGCAGCCCATGCCGAGCCGGCCAAGCCCGAGGTCGACTATTCAGCCCAAGTGGCCGCCAAGCAGAGCCAAGCAACTCAGATGTAGGAAGCACTTCAATCTACGGCACGAGAGGCCCGTGACCTCCTGAAGGGCCTTCAAGAATGCTCCCTGGCCCTCACTGTCAAAACCCAGCCGATTTCAGCCCAACTCTAGCAGGTTTCCAGGGAAATTCAAGAGGCTAATGACCCCGCCCGCCTGGATCAATTATACGCGCAGGCCGATGAGCTTGAGGCACAACTCCAACACACAGAGGCCTATTTGGCGGAGGCCAAACGCGTCATTCGTGAGCTCCAGCCGCTGCTTCAATCTAGCGCCCGGGCCATCCAATAGCTCATAGCAGCATCCGAGACACAGATTAGCACAATATTTGGCGTTGTCCCAACGCCCATTGAGGAAGCTGCTATCACCAAGCTCGCTGAGGACACGGACTCGCTCATCCAGGGGTGGCAGCAAGCCATGTCGGCGTTCACTGAGCTTCGAGCTACAACGTTCCAAAGGGTTCTGGAGTTGGGGCCCTTGTTTGAACAGCCACCCGACGACGCACAGCAAGGACAGGAACAAGCTGAAGGTGCACAACAGGAACGGGCACAGGATGAAAGCGCACAGGGCGAACAGGGCACGGGGTCAAGCAGGGAAATGGAGATCGAAACCGTAATTTGTGATTGACTCGGGGACGAGTCAAAGAACTGTGGTCGGGGCCTGTTGGGGCCCTTGTTTTGAAAAAACTTGTTTTGAATGTTTTGAATTTGGAACAACGGCCAGATTTTGGGGTTGCAGAACAAGGACACACGGCAGCCGCAACCAAGTTGCAACCACATCAAACGGCGGAGCTACCAAGGTTGCGACGGAACAGGCACATAGCGGAGGAAACTAGATGCATAAGTGCAGATAAGGAGAAGATACAACAGAAATAACGCAAGCGGAACACACAGATAATCAGAGAAAAGCTAGAAGTAGCTGAAGAAGGACATAAGAGGAACTAACAGTCGCGATAGCGGGTGAATAAATAGCAGTCACCCAGATGGAAGGATGATAATGAATACACAATAGAAGAAAGAAGAGAGCGACAAATGGAGAGAAAACGCATGCTGCAACAGGAATCCAGAGGATGGATGAGGTCTCTGTAGTTCCTAGGGTCTATTGATGTAGAATCTTTGTTCCGCAAGGCATTTGTGTCAAATCTGTAAGACCATTGCAAAGCTATGTAACCGGGAGTTGGCCAAGAGCTTAATACAATTGCATGTTGTTGTCTATTTGTATGATTCACATGCATGTGTGTTGATTGAGATGCTTTAAAAATTTCAATTGCTTAATATCTGTATGTTCTCTGAATGATGTTGCGTACGTGATTCTATCCATGTAATCCAACCACTGATGAGAATGAGTTGCGAATCTGTTCCTTGCCCCTGGTCTATTCCCCTTCTGCATGTGGTCGCGACACACCTCGGGTGAGACTCTCTACTCTCCGGAGTAGGGTGATAATGTCGGCATAATCCTAGACTACATCGGATTCTTTTGTTGGCCACAATCCCTAAACCTGGGTCTTGCCCGCGAGACCTGATCACTCGCGAACAATTGCATATCTATCAAGTGATAACAATATAACATTTTCAGAAGTGATTTAATGTCAAACTCTATTCAAACTATTACATGAAACAAAACATCATAAGATAAATAAGTATTTATCATTTGAAGAAAAAATACAACACATAGGATAAAAGTACCATGTATATGTTCAGTCTGCTCATTTGAGAAAAAGTACTTGGTCCAACCTTTTCTATTCAGAAAAATTCAAGAGTACAAAAGTGCAACATTCGTAAAGTCTTCCTTTCAAAATTTTAGGACCCCTTCTTCAAAGATATGAAAGGGTTTAAATATAAAAATAAAAAGACTTAAAATATTTATTACAATAAAAATCTGAGGAGGTTTAGAACAACCCTCCTTAAAGTAAGTAGAATTTAAACAAAAATATAAATTAAAGGGGTGACTTGCTCAAGGTTTTCCTGTTGTCTCGTTTTCCATTTGTTCCTTCAGCTGAAGGATGTTAAGCATAGGCTTAACCTCTAGAGGTTGGCTTGGCCTAATGCGCATCTATCCAGTGAAAACAAAATCACAAAGTGGAGAAGCATGTAGGAGGATGTATCTGTGAGACAACAAAACATAAGCTATTGGTTGTGAGGCTTTACTAAACATCACCAATATTTCTCCCAATTCAGATTTTCCAGCTTCTTGATATGTTCTTCTTTTAACTTTGACACTTCTTGCCACTGTCTTATCAAGTCTTTCGCTATAGGAAATGCACTAGGAGGACATATGTCAATAAGGTTTGCTGCGATGAGATTTTTACTAATAGTTTCCACAATGTTAGTACCAACATCCTTTGCTCTAAAATGGCTCTTTCTGCATGCTTCCAATGTATATCCTAGTCTGTAAATAATATTTCTTTCTTTGAAACCTCGATCCTGGGGAGGTTGGCATTTCGACCATTAGTAGAATCATGTCAGGTGACAAACTGGGAAACCTTATCATCTATCTCATCAAAACTAATCCTCATATATGAAACATGATTCATCAATGAATCACTCTGTTCATACAATTCAAGAATACTTGATAATTTATGACAAAAAACAACATGTTGTTGTGCCAATAAAGTGTTTAGTGATAAGGCATCTTTTCTAAATTCATCAATCTTTTTGTTATCTTTTACTTGCAAATTATATAACTGCAATTGGTTAATTAGAGTTTCCTTTAAACTAATCTCATTCTGATGCTGAATTTTTAATTGGTCCATGCTCTCGTGGAGCTGTGTGATCTGTACCTATAACTGTTGATTGGCACTTTGTTTTTTTGCTTGTAGCTCTAGTTTAAGATGGCTGATTTTCTCATCCTTTTGTTTCATAAACTGTTGAACTTTTGATGTTTTGTCAATAGTTGCAGAGGCATAAGCTCCTGTGAACTGAGTTAAGTGAGTTAGATCTCGTGAAGGATCTTCTTGTGTGTATTTCCAAACAATATCCATTGATACATCTCCTTGGACAAGGGGTTGATATTGATCCGATCTCCTTCTTTTCTTCTGTCTGCTCATAACCGCTTTGTGTTTAGGACTGTAGAAAATGTCCAAAGGAGGAATTTTCTCAATGTTAAATAAAAATTTCGGTGGTGGGGAAGGTCGGGATGAATTCCACTCTTTCTGTGCTTACTAATATGTCAGAGGTCTTAGCAGTGAATGAGTCCTGAATTTTAGTTTGAGGAGTATGCACAATCTATTGCTGATCAATAACTATAGCTCGTTGGTCTTCCTCGATTTTTATATTAAAATCCTTCCAAACATCACTCAAATTAATTGGGAAATCCAAATCCATAGTTTTAACTTCGATTGATTTATCTTGGTTTGCTTCACTAAGGACTTCATTATCCTTAGATGTCGATTTACTTTCCTTTTCCTTCTGAGATAATGGTTGTGAGACATCCATCATTTTCAATGGAATTGCTACCAATCTCTTATTCCTGTATTGTTTAAACTTCAATAATTGATGTGGATGGAGGTGTAAGGCTGCCAATTTTTGAACTGCAGAATAATTATTGACAGAATCAAATAGGTCATCGAAATCATCGTCTTTGTGTACAAAAGGCCTAATCTTCACTTGGATAGTGAAATTATTAACAACTTTAATTGGGTCAGACTGTCTATTTGGAATTGTGAATAACTTCAAACATTCAATCTGACCAATATATACAACGACATGCTTGTAATTATCCAAACCATAAACACCACAATTAATTGGAAAGGAAGGCCATGATGCTTTCTTGGCATCCTTGAGGAACCTGGTTAGGCCATTTCCAACAGTCTGATACGCAACTTCTCTTGCGAGAAGCTTTTCAGGAACATAAAAGGGAAAAATGTGAGGTCGAGCTAAGCTCCCAAATACTCGGACATAGGTGAACATATTTTTCCTAAACCTTTTTCCTATAGAGAAAAGTTAGCTTGGGCCTCTTTTGACCGTGTGGGGGCTTTCTCATTAAAAACAACTTGAAACTGAGGGAAAATTAATCCATGGAAAATTTTGTAAAAATGGTTCTCATACTTAGATTCCCACAACATACTATGAAATATATGAATAGGTACAAGGTCTTGGGTAGTCCATTTCTAGCCCATGGTTGGAAAATCCGAGGTAAAACACACAACATCCATGATATAAGCGCTCATATAGAATAGTGGAAAATTTTTGGAAGAAATGGAGCGATTTTTCCTATATTATAAAATCTGAGTTGCAATATTATTAGATAGAATATTTCCCCAATCCATAACATAGGATTCTACAGCTTCTTCCATGAGAGGGACCCATTCTACTAAAAATCGAGTAGTTTCAAGCTAACCAAAAAGCATAGACATCACCACTAGGACATAACAATAGGGGTTTGTAAGGGAGTCAGGAGAGTACATACCCATTTCTTCATTATTGTGCTTATTGGGATTGCTTCTCCATTGCTTGATTGGATTTGATTTGAGATCATTTTCTTTGGAAAAATATGCAAGAAATTATTTATCATAGACCTTTTCAGGGTCTGGGATAGGGTCATCAGCTTCAGGCCTTCGGCTTTGAAGGAACCAATCATCATTCCTTTGCTAGTTAGAAATTTCCTATCCTCGATATTGGGATTATCAATGATCCATATTACCATATTAGTGTATGGTAAGATTTTAGGTTGCACAAAAATTTTATGTAAGAAATAATTAGCTACTTCTTCAATTGTAGCTTCATAGGAATTGGGAGCATCAACAGTTGCCTTCCTTTGAAATTTGTGAGGTTTTTCATCCTCGAGTAGTTTTTACATGGATTCCCACGAGGAGGATTCACTTTTTGGTCCACATGTAGTATTTGTAAACATAGGAAACATATTTTTTCTCTCGGTTGTAGCGGGTGCAGGAATTACAGGGGCCATATGCTTCTTAGCTTTCTTAAGAGCTTTAGACATCTATGGAAAATTCTGCTTATCGGGCTTGCGTCCAAATAAATGAGAAAGGATAAGCAGGAACTGGGAAATTTTAGTTTTACAAATGCACAAGTACCATAGCAATAGAAACTTTTAAATGGATGAGACTTGGCACGTTGATAAGATATGAATTGAATGCTTCTTATAGTAAAATTATTATGGAGGTATGGGTGACAAAACCATTAATTTATGACATTAATAGTTGATATGAGTTGTTGTGTCCATATAATAATTTCCACATTAAAATGAGATCTGTCGCGTCGCAACATTGCTCGTGTGAAAATATTTATTTAATACTGATCGACTTATTTTTCTACCGATTGCGATATCACAATCAAAATATCAGCGAAAATAGATGGAGTGTGAAGTGTTTAAGTTGACAAAAGTGCGATGTGCGATTTGTGATGGACTATATTGCATCAGTGAACATGGTCGGGGGAAGAAGAGTGATTATTCTTGTGGGAATGCGATGTGATGGAGTATATCGCATCGGGGAAATATGAGAGGTGACAATAAGACCGTTGGGGCAGGATTTGCGAAATGCAAAATTCGATATGTGATGGCTTACGTGGCGGAAGTGGGTCTCGCAAGCTTTAGAAAGGGTGCCATTATTTTCTAAGGTAATTATTGCTAAAATAATGGGGGTTATTTATTAGCACAACAGACTGGTAGATTGACACCAGGGATGATGATGGGAAAATAAGGTGAGTGGTGGATGGAAAAATTCTTTTGTTAGAGCATAATATGCATGGTTGACTTGGCAACAACTAGCTTGATTCTAGATGGGATGGTCAATTACTCATACATAGGCTTTCAAATATAATTCAGTGTAGTTAGAGGCAAAATGTGAGTGAAATGGGATGAATACGACACAAACATGGATGATGTACTATAATTGGATTTAGTGGGACTCAAAACTAACTCCATGGATGTAAGGATGACTCATCTGATGCTCTGAACAAGGGTGTCTCTATGATGCTGCCACATGGGGGACGTCCAAAGGGGACCATAAAAAACATGAGTAAATAATGGTTACTCATGAAAAAAATTGACACATAGTTCAACAAGTGCAAAGGGGAAGTGGTTCCAGAGTACATGTGACTCATATGAAGAGATTAAATTTTAAAAGGAAACAAAATCATACCTCATGGAAAAAATGGCTTCCTGGCGAAGTTTCCAATTACCAAAAACGAAGAGAGATTCATTACAATAGTTGGTGAGGGCTTTCCAAAAGTGTTGATGGTTCATCAAATTGAGCTACAGTTTGTTTGTAATGGTCAATGAGAAAACTAGGGTTTTTCTTATAAAAGGGATTCTTGTCCCCAAATCCAATTCATTTTCATATTGATTTGTTGGAGAATTTGGAGAGGAGGAGGAGGCCCTAAATATTAGCGATATTATAGTGGATAATCAGATCATCAGAATCTGGATCTACGAATTTCAGGTAGGTGGCCTAACCCTACTCATCATTTTCTGTGGATTATATTGATATATTATGGATTCATTGGGCTAATGGAAACCCTTTCTCTTCTTCATAGTCACAAAAAACCTATTGGGACTTTGGAAAGTGCACCCAGCGTAGTTTCAAGAGGAAAAAATGCACCCAGGACCTAAGGGAAAAACAATGTTGAGGGTCTCTTGAAAGCTAAAGTTGAGGTATGAGCACGTATATTTTGACTCTGAACTGAAAAAATATGATGATATTTTGCAGGTATGGCAGAATTAAGTTTGGTATGGTGGGAGCGAGATTTTGATGATCTTCACATTGATATTTAGGGGATCCAAGCTATGAGAGGGGCTCTAGCACGGTATCGGCTGCTCAAGTTCTTGGAGAGCCCATTTATGAGGGGGGGTGAACCATTGTTATCATGGATTGTGAGCTACTATGACCCATTTCAAGAGGTGTTTATGATATAGGGTCATATGAATGAGATCGCTATCTAGGACATTTATTTCTTGACAAGATTTCCACGCTTGGGGGTGGTGTGAGAGATACACCAATGCTACCTTGTGGGAGGAATATTGGGGAGTTTCTTATGCGTTACTACATAGTAGGTACTGAGGTAAAGGACACAAGTATCCCAATACATAACCTGGAGAGATCTGAGACATGGGCGACAACCACAATAGTGGTGTTGATATTGGGTATCCATGAATTCCACTACATCACTAGAGGGCAAATGATGCTAGTAGAGAGTGTAATGGGAGGGACCTACTATGTATGGGCCTAGATGATGCTGACATAATTGAAATGTTAGTTAGGTCTATGTAGGTGCTGAAACAATGATAATTTTTTATTTAGGACAATTTTTTTCACATTCTTCTTTGAGAATATCTCCATCATATGACCACATGTGTAGATCTGTGATGGGGACCCATAAAATCCAAGGATGCACCACTGGGGACAACTATTATGACGGGCTAGAGGGGGATCAGTCATGTGTGTTGTGACTGCAATTTTTTTATCATTGGGATAAGATGCCACTCTACATAGACCACTATCCATATAGTTGTATGAAATTTAAAAGTGGTCCTCTTCTATCACTTCCACTAGGATGAGCATGGTGACGAGATGGTAAGTGATAGTTGCTATATTTTGATTTCATGTATAGTTTAGAAAATATATGTATGTGGTACTAATTTTAAAACTTGTGGCATGAAAATATAACATCGACGAAGGTGACAGGATATGTAGGACAAGCTGTAGTAGCTAGAGCTATAGATCAGAGGGGATCGACATCAAAACAAAGGCCATATAACAATGCATTACTAGAGGATCTCCATCATAGGTTCGAATTGGTAGTGACCATGGTGACAAAGCATAGGTGGAACAAGCTGGAAGATCAATATACAGATGCGTGTACGATTATTCCCTCTGAGTGGCGAGCTATCATGAGGAATGAAGCTATGGACGGTCAGACAGTCAAAGACTTATGAGCTGGGGGAGTGGCCCCATTGGCACGAGACCCTACAGAGGATAGTGATTAGTAATAGGGGCATAGGTGCCCCCATTTTTGTATGTATGGTGATAAGATGCTATGGGAATGCCAAATGTATTTAAATTAGTGTACTCCAAACACTATATGATGGATATTTTGATACATAATATGGTTATGCATTTATTTTTATGATGTGGTTCACCATTTTTTTATGGATGCCTTCTTTTTTATGCATTTAATTGATCTGAAAATGGAACTATTTGTAATGCTATGCAAAGTATCCATTTTCATATAATTTAGTGTGCAAAGTGTTCTCCATGACTTGTAGGTTAAACAAAGTAGTTTTGGTAATGTGTCTGAGTTTTATGTGCAAGGATTTGTTATTTAAATTTACTGTTTAACATATCATAGCAGAAATACACAACAAGTAAAATTCACCATAACATAATACAGCAAAATGTTGAGGCATTTCACCCCTCCTGGGCTACATCTGTCGGTCCAAGGCTCCCCAATGGCATGTCCTTGCTCTATTAAATTGCTCAATATGGTTACACGGTGAAAAATATGCCTAAACGGGCAAAAAAAACTATAAATTAGAATTTAGAAGATAGAAAATACCTATAAATGGCTTTTGTTTCACCTTAAATAGTGAAATACAACCCAAAACAGTGCTTCCTCCATGATGGCCCTGATGGCTCCTTCCTCTTCCTTGAAGAAAAATCTGTTGTATATCGCCTATTTTCACTCTAAAACCTATTCCAAAATCTCCAAAAGGTCGAAGAGACCCAAAATTGACTAAAATTTCATCTTGTTTGGTCGAAAATTGAGAGAGTTATGACCAAAACAATTTTTTCCCAGTGTCCCCCAAAATCCTCCTCCAAAACTGGAGGAACTCTAGTTAACTCGATAAAAATTCGGTCAGGTTGGAATTGGCGAAAACCACACTAGATTGGCGGAGGCATTTAATGTTGGAGGGTAGATTTGTTAGTGCGTTCACATGCACATTTAGTGCTAACTGCTAATTGTTGAGTGGATAAGTCTTTGTCGTGCCCCTTGGTCACTGCATCATGGTTCTATGAACAGGGCTAGCTCTGAGGGATATCCCCTTAAAATTTTCTGCCAGATTTCAAAGCGCTTAAACCACATTTCCTAGCTCGAAGTCATATTGCAATAGGGCTGGCTCTTGAGGGGGCTGGTCCCCAAATTCTCCGCCTACCATGACTCGTCTCTCCGTTTACTCCACCCAACTCATCAATGCCAACCCGACTCAATTTTTACTGCTCGTCGGACTCACCAAAAACAAACCCTAGACGGGCCGGTCGGGTCCCTCTGCCTGAGTAGTTGGGTCAGGGATTCAAACCCCATGAACCCAAAAAAATTTGCGCATGACTTTTCAACCTACGGCTTGGGGTCACGTAGCAGCCTCCGGGCAGGCCACATGGCACCCACTGATAGTCCCAAAATTTAATAATAAAAATTAACTTTGCCCATATAAATATATTTTTTGAAAAAAGGCTACTTCAATTTAATTAAAAAGTCTTGTTTTGGAGTTCATTGGACGATTTCAAACCTCAGTAAATTTCACATACGACCTCGATTTTTAGAAACATTCATGGTGCCAGAATTGTAGCGATGAGGCCTTTCCAGTCGTTCAAATTTCAACCATTTCTGATAATTTCCATTTTTTGGCAATTCTTTAACTTGGACATGATCTCCTGATCACACCTCCCCAGTGGGAAGCTTTTGGACCCCAAAATCCTTCAATTACCTGTTCAGAAGATGAGGGTACATACCCCTCACCTTTTCCACCTCCATCCATTTTTCCTTAATCAGTTTGTTTCCTTTTAGACCAATCCTAAGATAATTGACACTTCCCCTCTTCGAATTGTGTGTCCTCCTGTCAAGGATAGCATCCTCTTTCAGATCATCCAAATATTCTAGCAATAAATCCTCTATGGATGGCAGTTGAATGTCACTCTCATGATCAGCAATTAAAGGAGGTTCATATAAACGTAAATTTTCCACATTCATAATGGAATACATTTGCATATATGAAAGAAAATCTAGTTGAAAAGAATTATTTCCAACTTGTTTAAGAATCTTGAATGGACCTTAAAGAATAAGTTTCAACTTTTTACCTTCTCCTTGCATTATTTCCTTACTAATATGCAGCCATACCTCATCTCCTTCTTGAAACTTATGATCAATTATGTGTTTGTCATGCCTCTCCTTCTACTTGCCTTGACTTTTTTCAAGTTGTTCTTGAACCTGCTAATGTATGAGCTAAATTCTTTCAATGAACATGTGAGCTTTGTCAATTTCACTATTCCCATCAATGGCATAGTGATATTGACAAAGCTCAACACCCTTCTCTTGAATGAAATCTAAAGGTGACTTAGGCAAATACCCAAAACAAGCTTCAAAAGGTGAAGTATTTGTAGAAGAGTGCTTGGCTCGATTGTAAGCATGCTGAATGTAATGAAAATACTCATCCCAAAGCTTGGGATGCTTGCTGCAATAACCTCTCAAAATATGTACAATGGTTCTGTTCACTACCTCTATTTGGCCATTTGTTTGCGGATGGAAAGCAGTACTCTTCTTCAACTTGGTGTCCATCATCTTCCATAAATTGGACCAAAAGTTCCCAACAAATCTGGAATCCATGTCACTAACAATAGAAGTAGGCGATCCATAATGAACCCATACATGTTGAAAATATAAGTCAGCAGTTTGTTCAACAATTATAGATTTCTTACATGGCATAAGAATACACATCTTACTGAATCTATCAACTACTACATAAAGATAATCATGCTGCTTTCTAGACAATGGTAGACCTTCAACAAAATCCATAGAAACACTTTCCCATGGTCTAGAAGGTTCTGGCAATGGCGTATATAAACCAAGCTTCCTATTGCTAGGCTTTCTTGTAGCACATAATGAACAACCTCTAATGAAATGTGAAACACTATCTACCATGCGAGGCCAATAACAATACCTCTGTAAATGTGCCACCGTTTTGCTTACCCCGAAATGTCCAACAATAAGAGAAGCTGAATGAGCTTCTCTCATGACACTTATTCTCTCTCCTTGTGGTATACATAACTTGCCCATATGAAATAGGAAATTATTATGCAATTGATAATCATTCTCCTCAACATGATTCCCTTCACTCAAGTTAGCATACACATCCTTAAAATCAACATCTGATGCATACTATTCTATGTAACTCTCATGTACAATAGAATCATTCTTAAGTAAAGTAGTAGCACTAATAATATGCCTTCAAAGCATATCAACAACTTTATTGAAAATACCTTTCTTATACCTTATTACCAAGTGAAATTGTTGTAGGAAACCCATTCATCCGAAATGTCATGACTACTGCAATTTACTTTGTGACTGTAAGTACTATAAAGGCCGATGGTCGGTATGAACAATTGTCTCTTTGCCCATCAAATAGTGTTTCCACTTTTTGACACTTTTTATGAACGCATACAACTCCTTATCATATGTAGGATAATTCACAAAAACACCATTAAATGTATCAAAATGAAATGTGATAGGCTTACCATGCTGTAAGAGAACTACACCCATGGCATAATCATTAGCATCGGTCTGAATCTCAAATGGTTGTCTCAAGTCCGGTAATGCAAGGACTGGAGCTGAACTTATATTCTCTTTCAAAGACTCGAAAGTTTTCTATTGCTTGCCTCCCCATTGGAAAGCACGCTTCATACTTGTCACGGCATGCATAGGAGCTGCTATGGCAAAGAAGTTAGAAATAAACTTCCTCCAATACTGAGCTACACCCAAATAGCTTCTTACCTCTGTAATGGATTTGGGATTAGGCCAATTCACAATGGCTTCTACTTTATAAGGATCAATTCTCAAAGCACCTCCTCCTACTATGTGTCCCAAATAAACCAAAGAAGTCTCTCCAAATTCACACTTTGACATTTTAAGAAACAATTGATTATTCTTCAAAATATCAAGTACTTTCTTAACATGCATGACATGCTCTTCTCTAGTCTTACTGAAAATTAAGATGTCATCTAATTAGACAATAACGAAATCATCAAGAAAATGACGTAAGACATCATCCATTACCCGCATGAAAGTTGCAGGTGCATTGCATAAACCAAACGACATAACAAGCCACTCAAAGAGTCCCTGTTTGGTTTTAAATGTTGTCTTCCAAATGTCACTTTATGCAATTCTAACTTTATGATAACCACTACGTAAGTCTAACTTAGTGAAAAATTTAGCATCTTTCAGCTGATCTAAAAAATCATCTATCCTTGGGAGTGGGTAACGATTCTTTACCATTATTTTGTTCAATGCCCTGAAGTCCACACACATGCGCCAAGTTCCATCTTTCTTTGGAATCAACACTATCGGTGACCCACATGGAAAAGTGCTTGGTCTTATGAAACCTTTGTCCAACAAGTCCTTAATTTTCCTCTTTATTTCAGCATCCTCCATGATAGACATGCGGTACATGCCTATGTTAGGAAGAGGACAATATTGTTGCAACTGTGTTTCATGTTGAATCTCCCTTTTAGGAGGAAAACCCGTCGATTCCTGAAACATCTCACGATGTGCATCAACTACATCATACAAATATGATTTTAACTTGGAATCACAATTTTCAAATGACTCATGATTCACATCAACCTTAGGCTTAACCATAAGAATTACAAAACTCTTACTAGAATTCACTAGCCTTTTTACCTGTCCCGCATTTACCATCGCTATATTTGTCTTCTTGCGATGTGCTCTAACAATAAAATCCTTGCCATCTTTGAAAAGATGATACTTATTTTCATGGAGATGGAAGATCGCTTTCCTTTCAAATAAGTAAGGACTTACCAAAACAATTCCTGATATATCAAGTGGCACTACATCAAGTTCAACTGTGTCAATAAAGTGTGCAATTATTGCAAAACACAATATGCACCTTTTTGAGACTTGTAAGTTTGCATCCTTGCATATCCAACCAATTGGATATGGCTTTGGATGTGGAATGGTCACAAGTTTTAGGTGTTTGACCAAGTCTTCTGATATGAAATTTGATTGTGACACACTGTCAAACAGTGTGTCAATTTTTGTATGTTTTGAGATTACCCTCACATGGAAAAATTCAATTCTTTCTTCCTCATTTGGAGCTTGTGCATGACAGTTTGAAGTACTAGTGCTTGGCTTAGTTTCAATTTCTTTTCCCTTCATACTCTTCAAACCCATGGTTGTAATTTTGGTTTTGTCACCTGAATCATCACCTAAGTCTTTTTGTGTAGTTGTAGTAGCTGCAGTTTTCTTCTTTCCTTTGTTTTTGTTAAACTGAGTTCTTTTTTTAGGATGAAGTTTCCAACAATTGTTCTCTTCGTGGCCTTCTCTTGAACAATGTTTACATATCACTTTCTCACCCTCCTGTTTGACACATGCATTCTTTTTTCCTTTTCCCTTAGAGGTTTTATCTTTGTTTTTCCCCTTAAAAGGTTTGTTTCTACCCTCTTCAAAAGTATGTTTCCCTCTAGCCTCTAAATGTGTGGTTTGTACACAAACCTCGTATAGACTAGTAGGATTAAACATTAGGATAGTATGTCTAAGGTAGCTGTGCAAACAACCTATATATTTCAGCAAAGTGTCTTGAATTTGTAAGTCTACCCCTAATAAGAGTGCTTTTCTCCTAAACTCTTGGGTGTAGTCTTGTACATTTTGTCCCTTAAGTTGTCTAAATTTTTTCCAATTCATGATAACCTTTTGTAAATGAGCTAATGGATAAAATTTCTTTTTAATTTTAGTAATAAATTCAGCCCATGATAAAGTGATCTTACCATGTTTTTCAATTTCATCCTTGGTCTTGGATTCCAACCATACCAATGCTTCTCCATCCATTCTCAAAGAGGCTAACTGTATCTTGGTGTTGTCATCGTGAAGGTTTTGTATCCTCAAGTAAACCTCCAGCTGCCTTATCCATTTGTCAATTTTCTTTTCATTGACTTCTCCATTAAACATAGGCAACTCAAATTTAACATCAAGCTTTAAAAATGGAATTTTACCAGTGGTTTTAGACTTGTGAGATTGATTCACTGAAGTAGAGGATGAAGATGGGGATGGTGGATCACCATTTCCTCCATGTCCTTTTATTTTTCATCACTTTTATTTCCTCCTGAAGAACCCTCTCCTTCTTTCTGATGTGTAGACCCTTCTCCTACAAGCCTGTTATTCCTTTCTTGGTAGAGTATCCTCACCATCTCCGTCATGTCTAGGAAAGCCTTTCGGAACACCCTGTTAGCAACCTATAATATAGGGGTCATAATTTTGACTTGACTGTTGATAATCTTGTAAATCTGTACATACTTTTCCTTCTGCAAGTTGTATTTACATATTTTTTGAAAAATCCAAAAAAATAAAAAAATCAAAAAGAGGGTAAGAAGTCCTAAAAGAACAATCAAAGGGCTTAGAAAAAATAAAAGACCCCAAAAGAAAAATGAATAAAAGATGAAAGTGTGCAAGCATAAATGCCACTACTTTTTACTTTTTGACTGTGGCAGAGTGTCAATAAATGCCATAGTCCATGATGAGTTAAACAGTTTAATCGTAACTTGTCATTTTTCAATTTCACTTGTTGCAGATAGAGAATAATGAGTTGTCATACAGTTTAATCATGAAAATTCAATAGTTAGGTAGAGAAATAAAATGAATCCAACAGTTTAATATAGATTCATGGATGAAATAAGTGTAGAATTAGATAGTTTACTTGCTTTCAGAAAGAATAAATGCTATGAAGGTTGCTAGCTCAAATGCAACTCACTATAAAGGAAGAAAAAATGTTAGCATGGTAAGCCAGGAAGGTAGAAGAAGGTAAAAAGTTTCAATGTAAATATCATTCATCATGAGGTGCAACATAACTAACTTCCTCTTCCCATAGTCATGAAACATTCTAAACTATCAGTCAGAAAGGCTCAAGGCATTTCCTTGACTTTTGTTCGGACCGGACCCAAGGCTCTGTGACTGATCAGTTAAAAGTGTGAAATGTCTATATTAATCCCTTAAACTTACATCAATTTCCATTCATGCATTCACCCCCTGAATAATCCTAAGTAAAACTCTATTTTTACTTGAAGGCATTATAATTCCCATTTGATTAACTTTCTACATCATTTGAAAACATTAAGCCCTCAAAATAACATTATATCATAAGTTGAGTGATAAGATCAATGCAAATTATCTTTTAAACCTCACTTTACTTGTTATGTTTATGTGTTTTGAGTATACCTTGACCTATTTTCATATTAACTTTAACTTATGTATTAATTTCCTATAGAAATAACCTTTTCCTATAGTATATAACTCCTTTTTCTATAATAAACCCAAAAACCCACTTATTATAATTTTAGTCGAAGTTTATAATCCTCACATGTTTAATAAAAACCCACATTATAACCCCCTTTGTGTTAGGTAAACTTGACTCGGGATAGAGTCAAAGTTGACAAGGGTAAATAGTAATGGTTTTGAGGCACATGGTTTTGTGCACCCATGGTTTTAGACCCATGGTATTGCATGTAATAGAGCCTATAAAAAGGCTGGAAAGACTTCATTGTAAGGCAAGGCCTGGAGGTGAGTAGTGAAGGCTCACTTGGCCAGATTGGCCAGGGTTTTGGCCAATGTTTAATGAAATTTGATTGGTTGGGTTTTTCCCTGGATTTGGGGTTTTCTCGGATAAACATCTGTGTTTATGTTTATGATTTGTTGCTGCGTTATTTATGTTTATTTCTCTCTCAATAAATTATTTAATTTATGCGGTAATATCCTAACAATTGGTATCAGAGCTATGAAAATCTAAAATCTGAAATGAGCTGCCAAGTTTAATGATTTTGCTAGTTTGCTGCTACTGCATGGAATTTTTTTTTTTCTCCTGGATAGATATACGCAAAAGGAAAAATCTATGTGTGAAGGCATTAGATCTGAATAGATCTGCATGTGAACATGATCGTGCATAGATCTATGTAAGAGGAGGACGGGTCTGCATAAAATCTAGTTCGATCTACTTATGGATATGTCAGATCTGATGTTTGAAGATCTAGATATGCATGTGAAGAAGGCAGATCTAGTGTGGATCTACCATTGATAAAGAATATCGATGAGTGGAATTGGTTGGTGACAATGCCGCCATTCGAGTGGGAGCAATGGCGGTTCCCTGTGCTGGATGCATTTCATATCTACTTGCAGCTAGATATCTTGATCCGAGTGCTGAGACGGGATGGACCCAGTTGCCCGCGTCAACCGAGTCCATGGCAATAGAACATATGAAGGAAGAGGCATCAGACGAGGCCGAGGATCGATCCTTGGACATGGGCGCCATTGGAAATCACTGGATGGGCACCTTCTTATGTGCCGGCGGTGTGACTCTGAGCGATGAATAGAAGTTTGGTTAGGACAACCACTTCACCTATGCCAGCAGCATGTTGCCTTTATTAGGCGCAAGAAGCAATCGCCACATCAACCTTTGGAAATTTATTATTTCTCCTCACCATCCTCGCTACAGGGACTGGAAAAATTTCTTAGTCGTGCTAGTGATTTACTCTGCGTGGGTTTCACCATTTGAATTTGGATTTATCGAGGAACCGAAAGGAGGTTTAATTGTTGCAGACCTCATTGTAGACAGTTTTTTTTTGCAGTTGAAATTATTTTGACATTCTTCGTAGCTTATCTCGACCAAAGAACATACCTGCTGGAGGAAAGACGCGAGAAGATTGCTAAACGGTATATTTGCACATGGTTGACGTTTGATGTCTGCTCAACAATATCCTTTCAGGCAGCTAGTCTAATAATCAGAGGGAAACTTGGGATAGGGCTCAATCTTCTTAATATGCTGCGCCTCTGGCATTTATGGCAAGTCTAATGGCCAGACATGGTGTGCACATGTCGCATTTGATATCCTAGGAGGACATGTAGTGTAAGCGTACATGTGCATGAAAAGGCTCAGAGATCCATGAGATATGAGAGAATATGTTCTAGAATAGCAAGTCATTAGCTATGTTAGGAGAGCAAAGTGTTTGACAGAATGTGTCAATCAAATGTTTTGAAGAATGTTAAAATGAGAGAGGATATTTGCAGGTGGATTAATTAATTGATGAACCATGTATCTGAAGAGAACTCCTAGAGGACTGGCGGTTACAGAGGCTGGTGACCCATGTAATCCGGTAGATGGGTTCTTTTTATATGGACATTGATTTCATATGTACAAAGACAACAACAATGAAACAAAAATATATATTATGATGGAGTTAATTTATTACATGTGAATGGGCATATTGCTGTAAGACCTGGTATGGCATGCGTACCCCTGGGTAATCACTAGTAAAGTCTGGGTTAGACCTAGGTGATAGGGGGGATGACAAGTTAACAATTACCCTGGGTACAAATTTGAGGGGGGAAGAGCTAGAGTGAGCGGGGTTGGTTTGGCTGGATTTAGTCAATAATCCCCAAGTCAAGTTTAAGGGGGAAATTGTTAGGTAAACTTGACTCGGGATGGAGTCAAAGTTGACTAGGGTAAATAGTAGTGGTTTTGGGGCACATGGTTTTGTGCACCCATGGTTTTCGACCCATGGTATTGCATGTAATAGAGCCTATAAAAAGGCTGGAAAGACTTCATTGTAAGGCAAGGCCTAGAGGTGAGCGGTGAAGGCTCACTTTTCTGGATTGGCCAGGGTTTTGGCCAATGTTTAATGAAATTTGATTGGTTGGGTTTTTACCCAGATTTGGGGTTTTCCCAGATAAACATCTGTGTTTATGTTTATGATTTGTTGCTACATTCTTTATGTTTATTTCTCTCTCAATAAATTATTTAATTTTTGCGATAATATCCTAACACTTTGGCTAAAATATATCTTTATATAGTTCCCGCCCCTATGGTAATTAAATCAGCTTGGTTTAATTAACATATAAATAAAAAAATATATGAAAAAACCTTTAAACATGTTGTATATGTGTTTAAAACCAAAATTTCCTGAAGTTTCATTTAAACTAAACTTCTGCGAAAAAAAGCCCTATCTCCTTGTATATTTTCCTTCCCCGATTCCCTTTAACCGAGGTTAAAACCATAACTTGAGCTAAAATCCTGATATATATCCCATACCCCAATTCTTAACTTTAGTTAAATCCTAGTTTCAAACCTCTCTCGATCATTTTTCCAATGATTCTGTATAAAACTTAACCAAGTCCCTTTAATCATTGGGATTAATGTCAGCCCTCCGATCCCCTCTATCTATTTGATCCAACGATTAAAAATCAACGCGACGGTTTAAAACATTCCCATCCCTTCCCATATCGTGTAGCACAACAATCTTTGTATTTCCCATCAGGTCCAGATCGGACGATCCATATGCAACCCGATGATATCTTTTCCCCGCACCTTTCCAATTAATCTAGGCCCTTCGCTTTTAAAAACCAAATCCAACGGCGCCAGTTCATTTTCACGCCCATAAAGTAAACGACCGATGTTTTGTGAAATTCACGCGATATGGGTTGTTTTCCAAAACCACCCCATATTGACATGCCATCAAATAATTGGATCGCGTTCGAAAAGCCAATTACCACTTACCGGTCTGGAGCTGTGTGAATATCACCCAGTGGTATTCCAAAACCACTTCTGCTTAAACTTCAATTAATGTGATTTAAATATGATTCAAACTGTGGTTTAAAACATTAGAACTTAATGTTTTTATCACATTTTCATCTATTCGCACCTTTTAACTTGAGAAACCTCCGCAGAGCCTATTTTCATCGAATTTTCACCATTGTGCACTAGTAAACCTTTGAGAGCCTGTGTAAAGCCCTTTTCACCATTTTCGAACTTACCAGTGAATCATTTGCCATTTTAAAAGCCAATTTCGAAACTGTGAACTATTTAAACTACCATTCCTCTGCAAAGATGCACCATACCCTCTGATAGCCGAATTCAGCATAATTGAAGACTACGCACAATCGTGAAACCTTTTTGACCGTAATTATACCTTTTTAAAGGTAATTTTCGTCAAACTTATCCACAAAAAACTTCAATTTCAAAGGAAAAAACATTATTTACCATCCATTTCCTTTTTACTGAATTATTCATAGAGAGATTACAAAAAACATCCAGAGTACAGGGGAAACTCTGTCAAATTTTCCCCAGAATCCTTCATTTCTGTTTTTTCAAGTTTTATCCATTCCCTGATCATTTTCACTGCTGGAATTGATCATAGCCTTTCATTTGAGAATTAAAACCCTGTTTCCATCGAAAACTCTACTCAGAACCCTATTTTACCAGAGAAATTCTCGAAATTCCCTTGTTTCCAACAGAAGAACTCAACAAACAGTCTAAGCTTGCTTTGTTCAGTTAAAAAATGACAAAGAAACAAGTAACCCCCAAATCAGGAGGCCCAAAACCTCAGAAGAAATCCTCTGCTAAAATCCCTCAGCCTGAGTCCTCTAAACTTGGTAAACCAACCCCTGCACTCACTGCTGATTCCTCAGAAGTTGTCAGGCCTGTCCAACCTCCAGTTACTTCACAAGAAAGTAGTCCTCTAGTTGACCTTGATTACAGAATACTGGACCCTTCAGTAGAGTTCAATTTACTTGATGTCTATAACTGGTGTTTTGGAAAATCTGTAGAGAAAGGTGATAAAGATATACCAGTCTCGGATTCCAATCTGCTAAAGTGCATTGTCCCTCTTACTCATTCAGCCCCTGACTTTGTCAGATTGTGTCAGTCTTATTATCTCCCAGACCAAAGATGTATTTTCAATAAAGATAGAGAGGTTATATTTTACATCAATGCAGAATCCATAAACTCTATGCTGCAACTGAACCCCGACCCCAATGTTGCTTCATTATCAATAGAGGATTTAACTCAGCTTTACCTAGAACTAGATTTTGCTTCCAAGTTCAAAATCTTCCAAACTTTTTGTCCCAAACAGGTTGATATCCCTAAGCTCAATCCTCCATTTGATACCTTTGATTTTCCAAATGAAACTAGGCAGATTGTCTCCATGCTATCATTCATACTGGGATATAACAGTGATGAATTCACTGATGTTGCTATCCTAGTTTTTCTGTCTACTCTGAGTCCTGGCCAGTCTCCATCCATTGTGTACAATTTTTCCAAGTTCATTGCAGAAAACATGCACTACCAATTGTCCAGATTGTCAAAAGAAGGAGTCTTTAGATATAATTCATATCTACTTCACCTCTTTTTGTATTATCAAGTAGATAAGTTTCCTATTGAGTTTCAGAAGATATATCTAGAAGGAAATGTACTTTTAGTTGTGTTTTGGTCACCAACTCTGAGAAAATGGAACAGGGAATAAAACTATGCAGACTTTAATGACTTGTTTTTAGTACTTGCTATGAATTTACTGAATAAAGAACAGACCCCTAGAATTAATGAAGAAACGAAGAGGATCTTACAGCTATCTGAGAGATCTAAGACAGGTGATTGGTACTTATACAAGAATTACACAGATATTAGAGTATATGGTGCACTCTTGGCCCCATATAAATTACCTAGATTTGTGACAACAAGGATATTTGCCTTAGAATATTTGAGGCAGCTGTTGAATGCAGATGAAGTCAATTTCATAGCCTCCAGGAAAAAGACTCAGTTCAAACTGAAAAATCAAGTTGGGCCATTTATTGTGAATAATATAGAAGCATCAAATGAAATTAATGTCAATTTGAAAGAATATAGATTCCCATAAATCTTTATGTGGAATTATGATCCTCAATGTATTTTAAGTCAAATCAGATTGAAATACAAGTTGTCTGGTTTCTTGCATGATCCCAAGCCCCAAATTGAAAAGTATGCCAATAAACTTGAATGGGAGCCAAATAATTTATTTGATGATGACTCACAGGGCATGCATAAAAACAATGGAAAGGATAAACAGGTTGATCAAACACAGGTGGTTACAGTGAACAAAGAAGCTGAAATTGTTCATAAAAGGAGCAGAAAGGAAGATAGTTTCACAGCTGAAACTATTTTAGATAAAAGATTCAGAATTCCCTCTAGTAAGAAAAGTAAATTGACTGATGAAGAAAGGGATAAATCTATTAATATTGAAGATAACAATGGTCATGAAAATGATGATGAAGCAACAAGGATAGTAACTGAAACACTCAAAGAGCTTCAAAATTTCAAACTTGGAGCACAACAGAAAGACACAGTCATGGTGGATAAACAAACAAAGGTTGATGTGCCCTCTTCATCTAAAGAACCTGACAACACGGAGTCAGATATTCAAATCAGGTTTAGACAAATCAAAGAAAAGAATGAAGAAATCAAAAGTGAAGCATATTCCAAGTTCCTTAAATAAAAGCCCGGGAATAAAGATAGACTTCTCTCTACTTTTGATTATTCTTCTAACAAATTGGTATTGTCATTTTTCAAACCTACAGTGGTTGATCCAAAGTCAGTAGCAGACTATTCAAAGACTGATTTGGAAGTAGATGCAGATGTTGTCCATGAATTGGACCAAATAGAATTCCACAGGAGCAATACAGAGATGTTGTATTCTAAAATAGTCAATAAGAATATGAATTCTATCAGGCTTGAGAAAACACTGATAAACCTTAAAAATCAAATGAGATTGGATAAAGCCTCATTATATGCCAATAAATTGAGAATCAAAGCATTGGAGGACATAGTAATTGAAGCAGGATCTGACCCAACAAACATTGAAGGAGCAAAAGTTATAATTAAACTGAAAAATGAAGACATAGTTGCCCTCATAAAACAACTAAAATTGCCTCAAAGTGAAAATCCCCAGGCAAAAGAAATATTTCAGCAGAAGACAGAAAATTATGAACTAAAACAACTTGTTCTAAAAATGATAGCCCATATAAAGGAAATGGAAAGCCAAATAGAAGCTTTCATGAAAGAAAATGAAAATATGAAGAAATCTCAACAAGTTTTCATTCCTACAGTGATCCCAACTGTAAGTACAGTTGTTCCATCTACATTGGCAGAACACTTAGCACCGCAAGGATTATTGGCAACTGCAGTGCCAATCACTTCTCATGACATCTCTGCCTCTTCTTCATCAACCTCACAGATAAACAAAGTATAGGACAAAGCTGCAATAATCAAAGCCATGGAAGATATGTCTTTAAAACATAAATAAATACTCAGTTTGAAAGGCATCATTAAAAATATGGAAACTTCTAAAAGAGATGCCTTAATTACTTCCAAAGGACATGGACAGAGGGCTGATAGATTACAAGAACAAGTAAAAATTCTTCAACAGCAGGTGAATCTTACAGATCAGGTTGCATATATAAAGAATCATTTATGGACAGAAAGAGTTGCTACAGGCTGCAAATGTAGAAATTGATAAAACTAAGAAAGAAATTGAAAATAAGCCACCACAAGCAGTTCAACTCATAGCATTTTTGAACAGCAAAAATAGGGAAGAATTAGAAGAGTTGAAAATTGTTGACAGAACAGAGGCCATCCTTCAAATTAAGAAAGTCCTGAATAAGAGAAACATGATGAATAATTTGGAAGACATGTGTAAATATATGAAATTGGCCATCACAAGATTTTGGGCCAAATACAAAGTATTATCAGAAGCAAGTTTACCAGATATTCATGCATTGAATGAGAATTTAATGCCACAAAAGGACTACGACCAGAAAATTAGAGCTCGTGCTAAGGAGCAAGCTAAACAACCTTTGCCTCAAGGATCTCCAAGTGGCAAAGTACTACTTCAATATTTTGAAAATTTGTTCTTTTTGGAAAACGAAATCAAGCATATGTTCATAGTAAAGCCAAACTTTGCTAAATATACAAAGGCTGATGAAAGTTATAGGAAACTAAAGAATATGAAGATCCCCACTGCTGAATAGTGGCAAGAATTCACAGATCTGATGTGAATTTGACAGGTAAAGGGAAAGAAAATCACATAAAAAAGTCATATTCTACTGTTACTTTATGGTAAAAAAATCAGTGTCAAAGTGTATCAGGGTCAAAGTGTATCAGTAAAATCACATTTTTGCATCTGGTCATTTTTCAATTACAACAGTGAAATAGTGAAAAGCATAAATAAAGAGTATCAGAGTTGAAAGTCAAATAAAGGAATGTTCTACAACCACCTTCCACGAGAAGATGCACCTAATGCCAGCTATGCTCACAGCACATCAAAAATCAGTTTAAATAAGATAAGCAGTTCTATTTTTCCTTGTAAAAGAGGACATCTTGCAAACTGTTTTGCTGTTGTCCCTCTTCTTATGTTCTCTTTCCTATTTTTCCTTAAAACATTATCTCAAATTTTGAGATATTTTGTAAACAATGTATGTGTATAAATACTTCATCTTTTGAAGTATTCAATGTGGAATAAAATAATCAAGATTACTATAAACGTTTTGTTGAAACATTGGGATTTTATGTGAGTTAAATTGAAGCAGCAGGCTGGAAACTGAAGCAAATAGACATCATAGCTAAGGATCCATGCGATGACTAGATGAGTATAGTATTTTCAAGTTTTCATTGTGTATCTCTTTAAGTTTCATTCATACATCCTGTGTCTATTTCTATCTTAAATGAAAAACTAGGAGGAATATTACAGAATTAGTGTAAAAAGCTGTAAAAAGCTCTATGTATTAACTAGTTTTCATTTTTATGTTTTCTACTAATTTCCAGACTTTAGAATTCTTAATTTCTCTTTAGTCTCATTTGAACTCAACTTCCCTCTTCCTTTTTTGTAATCTAAATATTCTTAACTGCCCTTAGTCTGGATTTCACCCACTTCATCAAAATAGCCTTTTAAAACCCTCTGAAGGTCATCTATCTTGCCCTTACCATATTTGCATCTTTTGGCCTAGTTTTTCTAGTCTTGTTTGCTATAATTTGACTCCATTTCCCAATGGTTAGGTAGATATTTCTATGGTTTTTCTTGTAGTCATTATTCCTACCAACATTCCAAAAATCAAAACAAATTTTCCATTCATAGCTAGCCTAAAACCATTTACCAAAACAAAGCTAAATATTTAGGATAGATCCCTCTCCAGATCTCAGAAAGGCTAGATCCTGAATTCCCAAAGCGGTTCTTGGTTACCCCCGGTTTTCTTAACTACAAAATCCTCATCCCACAACCTGAGAATTACTAGGGTGATAACACACCCATTCTTCTTCTTTGGGATCAATGTCTTCAGGAACTTCTCCTTCTCTTGAAGACATGCTTGAGGATTTTTCTGGGGCTCTTGGTGGTGAATTAGAAGGTGGAGTTAATGGCTCTCTGGCCCTCCCTGGTTGAGGGTTATTTTGAGCTCTAACCAATTGTTCTTCCCCTCTCTTGAGCTTAAGCCTAGTAAGCATCAAAACTTGCAAATAGTCAACTATATATTTTCACAAGAACAAATGTAGAGTAAAAATATAGCTCTAATACCAACTGATATGAAAATGGAACTATTTTTAATGCTATGAAAAGTATCCATTTCCATATAATCTAGTGTGCAAAGTGTTTTCCATGACTTATAGGTTAAACAAAGTAGTTTTGGTAATGTTTATGAGTTCTATGTGTGAGGATTTGTTATTTAAATTTACTGTTTAACATATCATAGCAGAAATACACAACAAGTAAAATTCACCATAACATTAGAAAGCAAAATGTTGAGGTAGTTCACCCCTCTTGGGCTACATCTGCCGGTCCAAGGCTCCCCAATGGCATGTCCTTACTCTATTAAATTGCTCAAAATGGTTACACAGTGAGACATATGCCTAAACAGGAAAAACCAACTGTAAATTCGACTTTAGAAGATAGAAAATAGCTAGAAATGGCTTTTTTTCACCTTAAACAGTGAAATACAACCCAAAATAGTGCCTCCTCCATGATGGCCCTCATGGCTCCTTCCTCTTCCTTGAAGAAAAATATATCGTATATCACCTATGTTCGCTCTGAAACCTATTCCAAACTCTCCAAAAGGTCAAAGATACCCAAAATTGACTAAAATTTCATCTTGTTTGGTCGAAAATTGAGAGAGTTATGACCAAAACAAATTTTTTCCCAGTGTCCCCCAAAATCCTCCTCCAAAACTGGAGGAACTCCAGTTAACTTGACAAAAAGGCAGTCAGGTCAGAATTGGTGGAAACTGCGCTAGATTGGCGGAGGCATTTAATGCTTGCGAGTAGATTTTTTAGCGTGTTCACATGCGCATTTAGCACTAACCGCTAACTGTTAGGTGGATAAGTCTTTGCCTCGCCCCTTAACATTCTCCGCCAGATTTCAAAGCGCTTAAACCACAGTTCTTTGCTCGAAGTCATATTGCGACGGGGTTGTCTCCTGAGGGAGATGGTCCCCAACTTCTTCGCCTACCATGACCTGAATCTCTGTTTACTCCGCCCAACTCATCAATGTCGACCCAACTCAAGCTTTACTACCCGCCCGAATCACCAAGAACACGCCCTAGACATTCCGGTCAGGTCCCTCTGCCTGAGTAGTCGGGCCGGGGGTTCAAACCCCATGAACCCAAAAAAATTTGCACATGACTTTTCAACCTACGGCATGGGGCCACGTGGTAGCCTCCAGGCAGGCCACGTGGCACCCACTGATAGGCCCAAAATTTAATAATAAAAATTAACTTTGCCCATATATTTTTTTTTTGAAAAAATGGCTAAGTCAATTTAATTAAAAAGTCATGTTTTGGAGTTGATTGGACGATTTCAAAACCTCAGTAACTTTCACATACGACCTCAGTTTTGAGAACCGTTCATGGTACCAAAATCACAGTGATGAGGCCTTTCTAGTTGTTCAGATTGCAACCATTTCTGAGCATTTCCATTTTTGAGCAATTTTTAAAATTGGACATGATCTCCTGATCAGTGATAAATTCTAATCTAGGATATTGTTTGAAATGGTATATACATAGTTATTTTGCGCACTAGGAACACGATTGAATGAAATGGATTCAAATTCACATGCAAAAATCTTAACTCGTATATATTTTCTAAATAGGATATAATTAAACACATTATAAACACCATTCAATTGCATGACGAGTAACAAGGAATCGAGACAAACACAGAGGTGAAGGATGCGAAGATCAATGGAATAAAATAACACACCTATCATTGCATCATATGTAGCCTAATTATTTTTGGAAGATCTAATGCAGATGCCATTTGAGTGGACTAATGAGTGCAAAGGGGAGAAAATTGCCCAAGTTGCAAAGGCTAGATTCCTAGAGAAGATACTTGCACCATCGACGTAACTAATATATGGTGTGGATGATGGATCCATCTGAAAGGCACAAGAAGACAAAAAATGAGATAATGGGAGATTTAAGATAATTAAATTCATAAAGAAAAAATAACAAGATGCACTTTGATGGGAAATGTTATGGGTATAATTTATTTAGGTAGAGTGCATTGTGAGGGTTGGGGAGATACTCGCCCTATGGATCCTCTATTAGGTATGCCCCCTTCCCTAAGAATTTAAAACTGATATAAGGGTCGTGCCATAATGGTTCAAACTTCCCATCCCCAAGACATTGTGAGCTTGGTTGTAGACAAGAACAAGGTCACCTTCATGAAAGGTACATGGTGGACTTTACGATCATAATTAGATTTGGTGCATTTTTTAACTGCTTCAATGGTTTGCAAGGAAACACAATGATCTTCATTGGCATGCTCTAGGATGATGAGTATTTTTTCTAAAGGTTGGGTGTCTGAGAGGAGTTCAAAAACAAGGTGGAGGGAGGGGATTTCACATTTGATAGGTAATACTGCCTCCTTTCCATAGACAAGGTGGAAAGGAGTGAACCTAGTGGCGGTTTTGATAGAAGTTTTGTAGGCCCACAACGCAGGGAAGAGCATTAGATGCTAGTTTGTTTTGTTTTTATCACCATTTTTTGAAGCATAGTTTTGAGAATCTTATTGAAATCATGAAATTTTACATTTCCTTGGGGGTAATAAGATGATGAATATCGGTGTTCAAAACCCAACAACGAGTATAGCTTATGCCAAATATCATCTTCAAAGTTTTGACCATGGTAAGAAACCATTTGTTTCAGAACCCCAAATCAAGCGATGACATGGTTAAAGAAGAGTAGGGTTGCAGATATGGTGTTACTGAAATTGGCCATGGATTCAACCCTTTTGGTGAAATATTTGATGACCATGATAATATACTTATGGTTATTAGTGTATGGGAGTCAACACTCCATAAAATCGATGGCCCATTTGAAAAAATGGCTAGTTGCGATGACAAGATGAAGGGAGCGGGCGAAGTTCATGCCTTTGGGATGTATAAATTAAAATTATGACAATGTTTGACTACCTAAATGCAATTGATAAAGATAGAAGGAAAAAATTAACCGACACACATGATTTCTAGGCAGTGTCCATTCCTAAGAAATGACCACTGCAAGCACCACCATGACAGGCATTGAGCACTTGATTAACTTCAACATGGGTGAGACAACGAAGAAGGACAATATCAAGACCACGATGATAAATATTGTCACCAAGGAGGAGGTATTGAGGGCATTTTTGTCGAATACATCATCGATCATCACGAGTGAGATGGGGGGGGAATTTATAGGTTTGAAAATAGGTGAGGATGTTTCCATACCAAGGATCATAAGAGGTTATAGTGACCAAGTGTTCATTTGTAAGGTCATCATTTACCAGCAGATAGGGCACACCTATAGGAAAGTTAGAGATGAATTCAACAAGGGCTAAACCTTTCTTACTCTTAGGCATGACAAATTCCAAATCAAATTCTTGGAGGATAATGATCTAATTAGCATACTTCCCATTGATGATATTTCTACTCAATAGGAATTCCATGGGGTTGGAATAAGTCACTAGCTTGGTGGTATGCATAAGGATATAATAACGAAGTTTCTAGATAGAAAAATCGACAACCAGGGCTAAATTTTATTCATGCGAATAGGACACAGAGGGTCTGTTAAGGTTCTTATTGACATAATAAATGATGTGCTCATTTCCAGTTCCATTTTCCTATATTAAGATCCCAACAACCAAATAGGTGGAAGTTGAAACATATAAGATGAAATCCCTTTCAAAGTTAGGTGGGATGATTAAGGGAGAAGAAGTGAGGGTACATTTGAGAGCATCAAAAGACTATTGATATTTATCATTCGAAACAAATGGAATGTTAGATTGAAGGATTTTGAGAAACCCATGAGAAATGGTGGCATAGTCTGGAACACACCAACGAAGAAACTTGGATTTTCCTTGGAGGCTTTGTAGATGGTGAAGGTTGCAAGGAGTAGGAAGTTCAAGAATGGCTTGAACTTTAAGAGGGTCAAGGGTGATACCATCTTTGGACACAATGAAGCCCAAAATCCATTCAGCAAGAACAAAAAAGACACACTTAAGGGGATTGAGGCGAATGTTATACTTGTGACATCAAAGGAATATGGTGTGTAAATCATTAAGGTGTTGCGACCAGAGTTTGGAATGAGTCAGGAGATCTTTGAGATACACAAGGATAATGTGAGCCAGTTCGTGAAAACAATAGAACATGGCACGCTGAAAAGTGGTCCCAACGTTCTTCATACTGTTACACAACAATTTTTCACCTTCCCTGCAATCCCTCGCCCCGCATATTGGAGGGTCTTTCGTGTGACATGTGAGCAGTGTCATACCCTAAAAATACTTTCTTTGCATCCTTCTGCATAAGGATATGATTTCTCCTGTTGAACATTTCCTTAGAAAGCACCCAAAAACCCATGTTTTGGCATTGGCGTAAGTAGCCAGTTCATCCATTGCACCAATGGGGAAAATATACACTAGAGGTCGCGCCAACTGGCACTCTGTCCCTGTGTTGTACAAGCACCAACCTATTTTGGAATTTTTTTTAACAAATTGGAGGCGGAAGTTTCCAATAACCACCTCGGGAATGACTCATTGCAAGTGGTTAAACTCGATAAACCACAGATCTCTACCTTTAGGAAATGGTTGATGGAACATTATAAGAGGATAGAACTCCCCCCATGATTATAGGGATCCTAACTTATCCTTCTCCCTCTATATAAACAAGCCTTCTCCCTTTACATCAGCTAGCTGAAATAGTAGCTGAACATATAGCCAAGAAGATGTGCTTGGAGAAGATATTATAGCCGAGTAATCGTTATAGAGAAGGTCGAACCAAGGAGGATCCCGTAGAGAGAGCCCCATCTGAATTCCTGACGAGCTTATGAGACATGCTTCGCTGGAACCCTACTGGAGGAGATCGCAACATTGAAGCGCTGGTTGTACTCTTCCTTCTTTAATTTAATATACTCAACTATAATATTGTTTCCATCTCTGTGTTATGTTTATTTAATGCATGTGATTTAGTCTTCTTCGACTGACTGATATTTATGAATGCGAAATAGTATGTTGTGTATCGTCTTCGTCTCTTGTGTATGTGAAAGTATCCGGGAGTGAGAACGAGCGGTTCGTGATCTGCCAAATTGGGAGTGGGAGGCAGCTATTCTTCCGGACGACACAACAGTGCAAGACCTAAGGTAGGTGATCTGCCGAGTCTTTGTCCATTCTTAGCTAGGAATTGATGTCATAGCCTGTTTCGGTTGTGGCTAGACCCACCCTAGGGCTAGTGGGATCAGCTCTATCCGTAGAGGGGATTTACTTCACCAACAAATTAGCGACTCTGCTGGGGATATCAGTGCGAGTTTTTATTTTTTCTATTATATCTTATTATTGGTCTTTGCTTGCTTAGCTTTCCTTTCTGGATTGTTTTGCTTAGTCTTAGGCCTCTGTTCAACCCTAGAGGATCAGTTTTGACCTCTGCTTTTCCAAATTTTCATCTTTTCATAGTTGGCTTGATTGGTGCAGTTTCCAGCCTAATAGTCATGCCCAGTGGCGTGAGTTGCCAGTTTATCACCCGCACCATCCCCTGTCTGGCACAGATTACAGCCAAACATTCGCGCCAATTTCTGTAGGTGCTATGGTTTTCCTTGTTTTGGGATTTTTGGTCCATCCTGGTGTCTCTGTGTGTTTTCTTCACTTGTTTTGAGTGCTTTGGGTTTGTTTGTGACTGTGACCAGCGTTCTCCTTTCGGTTGTTCATCCATTTCTTTCAGCATCTTGCCTTTAGGGCTTTCTAGTGCTTTGGTATGTTGAGCCTTCTGTTGGAGATTGGGTCTTTTGTTTCGTGGTCACCTTCGTTATTTGCTTGATTGCATTCAGCTCCCTGGATCCATTTTGAGTGGTTGCTTTTGGTGAAATGAGTCTTGAGTGAGTCTTGTCTCTTTCATTCAGTTTTTCTTTCTATCACTCCAAGCATAGCTCACATTGCTTGTATGGGTTCGTTTTGACATCTTTCTTCGATTTTAGAGATTGTGACATTGGTTTGAGTTCTTGTCTTGTTTGCTTTTGAGTTTCTTGAGCTACTTTGTTTCGAATCTTGCATTGGCATTCTCGAATTGTGTGAAGATTTGTTTTTCATGTTATTTAGTGCACTGTTTTCTCTATTACATTGAAAAAATCAAAAAATTTATTTTGTGCTTTCATTTGTTTTGTTTACATTGTAAAATTGAAAAATCTTTTGCATAACTAGCATTCGGCATTTTAGGAAAGATTTTTCGTTCTCATTAGTTTGCATCAGGTTCAGTAGTGAATAATTCTATGTGTTTTCATTGTTTGCTATCGCTTGAAATTCCTAACCTTCTCGTAGATAGCTCTTCATTGAATGAAATGGTATTTTATGGCATGTATCTTGCATTCAGGGATTTGTGAGATCCAACATTCGGTAGGACCTTGGAATTAAAACATAAATACAAGATCAACTTAAAATTTATTCAATTAACCTAAGGCAACATTGAAACTTAAAAAAACATTTAGTGTTCTAAGTTAGAGATGTGTTCCAGCGTTTTAAAAACTAGCAGCTTTCGCTCGCCATTTGGCTTCAGACAGCGCTAGTACGGACTTGTGCTCCCTGTACCTTCGAGTATATAAAGGGAGACACCTATAGGTTGTGTTGGGGTTCCCATGTTTTGGCCAGATTGGCAAGAACAAAATATGAGAAAACATCAAACCACTTTCAGACCACGGGATCTAGCCCTCCTGGGTCCAGAGAGGGATCTCTCTATGTGAGCAAAGGTTTTATGTGTTTGAAGCTCAAAGTTTAAGGTGTTAGGCTAGTTATAGGCACATGGTTTGTTTTTTTGGTTGCTGGTTATCAGGAAATAAGGGTTCAATGCAAGACAAGGATGAGTAAAGAGGAAAAAGGCAAAGGTGAAGTATTCCAGGGAGCAGTCAAAACCATTGGGCAATGGAGTCAAGAAAGGATTTGCTTACTATCCAATGTGCAAGCTTTCAATTGGGCTAGTCATCTAAAACGTTGGATCTTAAAGATGAATGTGTGATATGAAATGTTAAGACAGGAGGAACAATAAAGGTTTAGAACACAAAATTAAAGACTAGCTGGTCGTACAAGAATCCTAGTGGACAGGGCTAACTCTAATCCCCAGTGTTCCCAAATCTTCCAACTAAATCCTTAACAAGAAACATCTAAGAACAGAATTCATTTGATTCATAGATCAAAGAGCAGGAAATAACATCCACTACATTGGTTAAATCAACTAAAATCAATTCTTAGATAACACATTCAGAAGAAAAACATTAATGGAAAGGAGAGCAGAAACATAGGGTACCTAACAGGGGTAAATCTTATGCCAATATTCTGATGCAAGCCAGTAGAAACGAAATGAAATGAATTAAAACACAGATATAGGAAAACATCACCGCTGCTTTAGATCAAGATCCAAAGAAATGTGCTTGTCATATTAAATAGTAATACCAGTCAAGTACAACATTGCCAATAGCTGAATACTCAGTCTGAAATCATATTCCTCAGCCTATCTAACACTTTACACAGAGACTGTGTCTCAAAGAAACTACTCGCGATTCTCTGATAACTGATCAACAACCTTTACAATGAGTTTCTTTATGAATTTATAGCTCCGGAGGAGCAGAGATGGTAGGTGAAGAACTAAGTGCAGCATTAAAAACTTCAGAAGAGGAAGAAGGTCGAAGCCCACTCTGTATAAATTCTGTGCATTAATCTAGGACACCCTTGGGTGAAAGAGTGGTCTTCGTCAGGTTTCAATTAACTCCAGGTATGTCTCTGATGTACTTGGCTGTAGTATTATGTAGTACTTCTGGTGAATTGAACAAAAATAAATCGATGATTCAAGTCTGCCACGCTGTGCAACTAATGCTTCTGATAGCATAGGACTATTGTAGGGCTGGAAAATCTCTCTTGGACATAATGAATACTGAGACCATAATGTGTACTGTGTCCATGCTTAGGAAGAAATATTTTGCTGATTTGAAACCCTGATGATATGGTTTTTTGTGTGTTGTACCCTCTGTGTGATCCATGACGTCACTAATCTGGTGCTTTGCCTCTAAATCCTTGAACATAAGGCTTATATATCTTCATTTTTGTGCCTTAAGCTCTCTACTGCTTAATTTAAATCTCTGACTGTGAAATATGTGTGTTAATGGCGCCGAGAAATTTTTACAGGGTCAAACCCTATTCTTTTAATGAAATTCGTGTCAGAGCACTATCCCGGGCTTTTCTCCATGATACGATCTCTGTGCACGCTCTTCCCTGCGTTTTTTGTCGCTGTGACAGAAACCCTGAATCATGGCGGCCATTTACTGTTGGTAACCCTGCAAAACATGAAAACCTGTTATGAAAAACATGTATGGGGGTGGGATGATGTGGACGACTGCGAGGATGATAGTGGGACTACGGATAAATGGCGAAAAAATGCAGAGGAATGGTGGAGAAATGCTCTGGTGATGGTTGGCGAAAAATAGTGGGAGGTGTCGAGGCAGACGTTTAACGTAAAAAACATTAAAATTTTAATCTTTGAATGGATTATAAAGGGGACATGCAAGAAAAACGATGAAGATACGTGGACGAATGACATGGCGGGCCTGGGTCAACGGCGGGCGTGTGATTTAATCTGGACCGTCCGATCTCGGTGGAGATCAACGGTGAAAAATGCATCAGAGGGAGATGGAAAGTGGGCCAGGGGTACGGTTTCCTCGAGTTAAACCTCGCGCAGCTTCGTTGAGCGATGACCGTTGGATGGGCAAGGACAGATCTGACGGCTAAAAGCGATATTTCTCCGCGTCCTGTACCGAAAGATAACGTGCGATGAGCAAGCGGTTTTGGAACAGTGTCGCTGCCACGTGTCAAATGCTGAGTGGAATCGCTGGGCAATGGGAAAATACCGCTTACTGCCCAAAGGCGGTGCGATAGATATCGTCGGGTTTGTGAACAGTGTTTGTGACGTGGACCACTGGGACGGACGTACTGCGGACCGTCGGATCTGCAGGTAAATAGACAGCGATGGCGCGATCGGGGTGATGAACGGGGTAGACCACGGGCGCTGCAGAGTTAACACGGACCGTTCGATCTGCGCCAATCGACGGTTGATATTGCCTCCGATACCAATTGAGATAAGCACCCTTTTGGTTAGCGTCTAGTTTTGGCACCCAGGTCATAAGGTGGAAGAAAAGCCGAGGGGGCTGGCCGAAAGGTGCTAGCCCTATTATAATGTTTAAAGTGGGTTTTTAACCCATTTCGGTGCATTTTAAAGCCAAAGGAGGGTAGCGATAGGGAACAAAGGTGACAGCGATAGGGAACAAGGTGAGAATTAAAGGTGAGAATTTAGCTAGACAAAGGGTGAAGGTGGGTTTTCAAGGGGATTTGGGGAGATTAAGGGGATTTTGACAAAGGGAATAAGAGGTGAAAGGGACACTTTGCAGGGATATAGGGGATAAATATAGACCTTTTGGAGCACAATTTCTGCAAACAATGATACCTTATAAAGGGTGTCAGCAGAGGGAAATTTATCAAAGGAAAAGGCACAGGAGACTTCAAGGATGATGTGTCTTCAGGGGAGATGCATTCCTTGAAGGCTCAAAAAACAATTTAGCCCCCTACTTTGCTTTGTCAAAAATTTATAGGGGAGTGGCTCCACATGGGGATGGCTTCTTCTTAAAGGAGTCAAGAATTCAGAAAATGATCTTTGTTGTAGGCCAGATGCCTGTTGCTTTAAGCCACCTTCTTCTTTGATTTTCAGCTGCCACAATTGTGAAGACATCAATTTAGCAGAAAAAATTTCCCAATCAATCTACCTACCCACACTACAATCCTAGCATTTTTTCTTCTTCTAGGGTGCATTTGAGCTAGCAAACCCTTTACATAATTTTATTTTTTACAAACAAGAAAATAAACCTACTCTATTTCTACTTTTCTGGTCCAGATTTTGGGCATGTTAGGACCGGCTGTTTTACTTTCTTTGGCTCAGGTTTTGAGCTTATTAGAGCCAATATTTTGCACATCAGAGGTTCATGTTTTACACATGTCTGAACCTCTCTTTTTCCTCTGTTTTTTGAAACATTTTCTCTTTTTTCTTGAAAATAAAAAACTACAATGGTATGTACAATGGTAATGGAAACTGGAAATTGTAAATCAGCAGAAGTAGTGTTTGAGCATCCTGCCATTGACAGGACCCCCAAACATCTCTGTACCATCTAATTCTTGTAGGAAGAAGGCATTTGGACCCACAGTGGCCTGGATGATGTATGGACCTTGCCACAAACTGTCAAACTTGATGTGCTTTCCTTTATCCTCTCTTCTTGAGTCCCACTTCAGAACTTTATCCCCAATTTTGAAATCAACAGCTTTGGTTCTTTTGTCAAAAAATTTCTTTATATTCTCCTGAACTTTCAATGCTCTGTCGTAGACCTCTTCCCTTGTTTGCTGGAGATGAATTGTTTGGTTTATTCTTCTCACCATACTGTCTTCTTCTGTTTGAATCTCTTGGACCAGCTTAATCACTGGTACCCCAAGGCTGGTAGGAAACACTGCTTCTGCACCATAGACAAGCTGAAAAGGTGACATGCCAATGGATTTCTTTGTCGTAAGCTGGTCAGCCCACAAGGCATGTACTAACTTGTTATGCCATGACTTTTTTTTCTCTTCCAGCAGCTTTTTGATGATGATCACCAGGCTCTTGTTTGATGATTCAGCTAATCCATTACCTTGAGGGTAATAGGCAGTTGAATGACCGAGTGCTATTTGATACCTGTGACAAAAATCAACCATTTTCTTGGATCCGAAAGTAGTAGCATTATCAATGATTATTTTTTTTGGGCAGCCAAAACGAGAGAGGATATGACCTTCTAGGAAACTAATGATGACTGAATATGTGGCATTTCTAGTAGGTATGGTCTCTATCCCCTTAGTGAAATAGTTTGTGGCTATTAGGATCCATTTGTGTTGTGCAGAAGAAGCAGGGTGAATTTCCCCTATGAAATCTAGGCCCCATTGCAGAAAGGGACCTTCAACAGTGATGGGTTGTAAAGGGAGGGGAAGGAGTTTTCTCTTGCCTTCAAAAATCTGGCATTTGTGGCGGGAAATTATCATCTTACGGACATCATTGAAGAGCGTGGGCCAATAGTAGCCAGCTCTGAGTATTTTGTTTGCAGTGGCTTTCCAGCTCAGGTGGCCTCCACACTCTCCTACATGGAATTATTGTTTAATCCTCTCTGCCTCATTTTCAGGCAAACATTTAAGCAATAGGACATTTCGGTTCTTCCAGTATAAGCAGTTCTTCAATATGAAATAGCTCCTGGCTTTTAGCTTTAAGAATCTGGCCTTGGTCTTTGATAGTTCAGGAGGGGCATTGAGGTGTGTAAGCACATACAAAATGTCAGAATACCAAGGAGAGCTCTGAAACTTTTCCTCAACAGTGGGATCAGGAAATTCTTGTTGCTCATCCAAGGTATTTACCATGTTAATGTCTAGGGCTTGTAAGTTTGATTCAGCCATTAATTGAGCTAGGCCCTTACCTTTAATCAGTTTGGTAGGTTTTATCTCAAGGTCATATTCTAAGATCACAGTAATCCATTTTCCCCTTTTCCCATCTGGGTCCTGGGACAAAATGTCTTTAACCACTATATTTGGCACATAGGCTATGGTGTGGGAATGCAATATGTACACTCTAAAGTCTTTCAAGGCCTTAATAAGAGCATAGGCCTATTTTTCCATGATGTTGTATTTCAAGGGTGCATCCCTGAGTGCTTTGCTAAAGAAAGAAATGGGTTGTTCCATTCCCTCTAAATTTTTCTGCAAAAGAACTGCAACTATGGTATGCTTGGATGCAAATGAAAAAATCAGAAAATATTTTGAGAAATCTGGGCTGATCAGAACAGGAGCTTGGGTGAGTGCAATTTTTACTGATTCAAAAGATTGTTTAGCTCCAACAGTCCATTTAACTCCCACACCTTTCTTTAGCATGTTAGTCATATTCCTAAGGTGTTCAGCTAGGTTGGGAATAGACCTCCTAAGGAAGTTAATCTTCCCAATGAAGGACTGTAATTATTTGATGTTTCTTGGGTGTGTGATCTGTAGTATTCCCTCGACTCTTTGTGGGTCTATCCTGATTCCCTTTTCTGATATAATGTGTTCAAGAATATTTCCTTCTTGCAGCCCAAATACAATCTTTTTGGGATTCAATGATAGACCAAACCTTCTACATTTTTCAAGCACTTTTCTCAGATGTTTTAGGTGTTCTTCTTCAGTCTTAGAATAGAATGTTATGTCATCTAAGTAAATAACAATGAAGTGTCCTATCTCATTTTAAAAAGATATATCCATTGCCCTCTGGAAGGTTGCACCAGCGTTCATCAGTCCAAAGGGATTTTTTACAGACATAAAGGTGCCCATGGAGTGGTAAAGGCTGTCTTGAGTTGGTCTTCTAGGATTACTAAGACTTGGTTGTAACCTGAAAAACCATCCAACAAAGAAATCCTTTTTGAGCCTACTACTCGCTGTAGAATGTGTTCCATTTTTGGCAAAGGGTAGTTGTCTTTGAGTGAGGCTCTATTAAGATTTCTGAAGTCTATACACAATCTGATTTCCCCTATTTTCTTTCTCACAGCCACTAAGTTTGATACCCAATCAGAGAACCTCACAAGAACTATTATGCCTGCCTCATACATCTTTTTAATCTCTTTTTCAACTGCAGGCAGTTGTTTTGGGTTTATCCTACGAAGTTTCTGCCTGAAAGGTTTCTGATTTTCCTTTAAAGGTATTTTGTGCTGTATAATTTTCGTGTCATAAGCCTTAAAGTCTTCGTAGCTCCAAGAAAACACGTCAATAAATTTTTGAAAAGGTCAATGTATTTCTTTTTCATGTTCGCAGGAAGAGACTTAGCCAATTTAATTATTTTGGGATTATCTTTTGTGCCTATGTTGCATTCTTCAACGTCCGAGTCCGCGTGCTCTATGGTGGGATTTTTTGCCACATCATCGAAGTCAAAATGGTCTTCTAACGGCGCCAGACCTTGAGGTATGTTCTTATCTTTGGCCTGCAGCACCTCTACTTCTTCACTGTCTGCGTTTTCACACTCCGTGGTTGAATTTCCAGTTTCTTCATTTAAAGTGTTTATTTCTACATGTGGGGTGTAGTTTCTTCCTCGTCCGAGGGTTCCTCACTTAGGCAGCTATCACTAGACGTAGAGTCTGAATCGGAAAACTCAAAATCATTCCTGCTATAAAAAAATATTCAATTTCTTTATCCCCCTCAAAGACATGCCAGTATTTTTCGTTATCCGGCACTGTGGGTCTGAATTTGGTCTGAATGATGATCTGTTGGTCGCTTGGAGTCTTAGGGTATGAACTGGCTAGGAAAGCTAATCCATTTGCAATGGCGTTCTGATTTCTAGGAACAAACACTAATTCGTATTCAACAAATGTTTTCAATATATCCAAAGCATCGTTCCTATATGCTATCAACCTAGGGTGTTTGGCTGTGTATTCACCGTTCACATGTTTGATAACCAATTCAGAGTCTCCCTGCACGGCTATTCTACGGGCTCCTATTTTCTTCAACAGATTTAAACACAGGATAAGGGCCTCATACTCTGCAATATTATTGGTACATTTGAAATGCATATTGCAGGCATGGCTTTCTGGGTAGTTTCTCTCTGTGTTACGTAGCCAAACCCCAGCTCCGACAATTCTTCTTGTGTAGGACCCATCGAAACTCATTTCCCACCGGGGTTCACTCTCGTTTTTGTTATCATTTCTTTCCCTACAGCCGGGTTCACCATTATTTTGCATTATAGGGTCTGCACTAGGCTGTGGGATGTTTAGTTTTTCGTTATGGGTGTGGAAGTCAGAGAGGTGACTAGTTGGCTGGTCGCATTCTATTTCTAGTTCATTTTGCATTTTTGTTTCAGTGCACTGTTCAAAGTTTTATACATCTTCCTCCTCTGAGTCTAGGGTAGCAATTATGTTAAAATCCATTGGCTCTGTTTCATCATGTGTACCTTTGCTTTTATGTACGTTTTCATATTCTGGTCCTCCCAAAGATTCATCATTGCAGAAGATAAAGGAATCCAGGTCTGTATGTACAGAGTATAGAGAATAATTTTCAGGCTTTTCAGGGCTACTAATCAGGAATTTCATTTGTGCTTCCCTGTACAGTCTTCTAAGTTGGCCAAAGATTGGGATTGTGGCATAAGCCCCATCCATCTGCATTGTTCCTTGCAGCTTGTCTCCCCATGATCTTGACAATAACATGCCATACTTGGGTGGCACATCCGCCACAACAACATCCATGACCATACATTTTGCTGGAATCTGGGTAAGGCTCACACATAAGTCTTTGATCAGGCCTAGACACTTTACTCTACTAGAGTAAAATGAATATAGATCTTTATAGGGATGGGTTATCTCTAGGCCTAATCTTTCCATTACTACTTTAGGCATCAGGTTGTGTGATGCTCCAGAATCATGCATTGCATTGTGGAGAATCTTATCATGGATATTAAGACTAATATAAAAAGGGGGCACTACCCCTTCCTGAAACTTTCCTTCTATCTTTGGACCAAACAGAAGGGCATGTTGATCATCACTCAGGTTTACAGTGTCACTATTCTCACCTAAATTTAATGCTTTCAAAATTTGGCCTTTATATACATCCTGAGTGGCCAGCTCAGAGAGTGGGATAGAGATTTTAATTTTTGCAATCTCACTCTCCAAATTGAAAGTGGACTGACTCTTTGGAATGTTCAACTCTGTTTTGTTAGCCGCTACCTTAGTAGAAGGCTCAGTGTGCTGATTCTCGTTATGTACAGTGTTTGTGACAGTTTTATCAGGAGCACTAACTACTACGCTAGTGCTGCTTGTTGGTTTACCTTGTGTATCAGTGTTTTGGTTGTCTTTTTCTTTGTTCCTTTCAGAGCTCTTAGCTGCTGATTTGTTGCTTTCAGCAGTTACTTTAGAAGTTTTCTCAGGTCTCTTCTTGATGGTGACCTCGGAAGCTTTTGGTTTGGTAGTTTCTAAGCTCTTTTTTCTTCTAAGTTCATATTGTTCTCTGACCTGCATCATGGCATTTTCAAACCCTAACCTGTAATATTCAGATTCTAACCATTCCTCATCCCAATATGAGGGTGAGGGCTGCTCTTCTTCTGAGTAACAGTTATGGATTGAATCCTCTATTTCAAACATATTAATTGTGTTTCCCTCAGACTCTTCTATGATTCCCTCATCTTCATCAAGAAAATTCTCTTGGAATGGGGGAATAACTTGCTGATCTGATTCTCTTTGTCTGTTGGGAGTGGCATTGTTTCTTCTAAAGTTCTGGTTCTGGTTATGGTTTTGATTTCTGTTTTGGTTGCTCACTGTGACAACCATTTTTTTTACCATTTGTTGTAGCTCTTCCACATTTTTAGATAGACGGTCATAATTGGGGTCAGATGTGGAAGCTATATTGTCATCTCTGTATGTCACCCTCCTCTCAGCTCTCAGTCTCGCCCTTTTCTCAATCAAGTTGGCTTCTATATTCACTACTCCTTTCTGCATTTCTTCCAATGTGTTGTACTCTTTATCCCTAAGCTGATAGGCCATGTCAGCATCAAAGCCTTCAGGGTATTTCGCTAGGGCCATACCTTGGGGAGGTTTCATGTGTGGAGGTAGAGCATTGTAAATGCTATTAAATCTTGTTGTGTAATCATGGACACTCTCCCCTACGTTTCTTTTAAGGCTCATATATTCTGCTAGGAGTTGGCGAGGTTTGGCCTTAACTTCCCATTTGTTTATGAAGGTCTGATATAGAGCTGGGAGGTCATTTATGCTACCCGGAGGTAGGCCCTTAAACCATTTCTTCACATCAACCCCTAAGCTCTGAGTAAAGATTCTCATTTTGACTGTATCATCATCTATCTCCATGTAGTCAAAAGAATATTCCATCCTATCTACATGGTGTTGGGCTGTGGTAGACTCTTTTGCAGTGAAGTGAGGGATCTTTGATTGATAATCATTGGGTAAGGGTACTAGAGGCTGAGGTAAAACTAGAGGTGCATACCAGGCTTCCATGATAATGTTTTGATGAGGAAAAGGGTTGACCTGAACAACTGGTATATGGATGACAGGGATATTGTGCCCAGCAGAAGACTGATGAGAAGATCTAGGGTGACTGAGCCCCAAGTTTTGAAAGAAGTGTATCTCAGGAGGTGTAGATGGAGGGGTCTTTCTAATCCCAAGGTACTTACCACTTGTTAGAAAAATTAAATATTACAGAGCAATGCAACACATAAAATATGTGGAAAATAAAAGCACACTAAACACATAAAACTAGAGAGACACAGATATACGTGGTTCACCCAGTTTGGGCTACGTCCACCCCAAACATCCAGTCCTTGATTTCTATTATCTAGCAAAAATGAAGAGACAAAACCTACATCAGATCCACTGTAATATCCTCTGTTCCCTCTCACAGTCTCCCTCTCTGTTTCTCGCTCCGAGAATACACATACCATACACAGCCGCAATACAATACCCTCATAAAAGCGAGGGGTTGCCTTCGAGGGAAAAAAACCCTAATCTAAACATAACTTCTACCGTCAAATCATTTTCCTAATGAACAACCCAGATTGACTAGAAATTACTATACTTTTACAAGGAAATTTTACATCTGTTTGTAGCTTCGAGGGCATTGCCCCCGAAAGCCCCCCACCAGGGGGGGGCTCCGAAAAGCATTGTCGCCCCCCCTGGACCCCCCACAGTAGCGATTAATTATGGGCAGTGTTGCCGCCCCTTTTAAGGTACAGGGGTCCAATGCTGTGATACAAAGTAAACAAGATAATCAGGCTCCACACCCAGCAATCTCCCACTTGGAGACTGGTTGTAGCAACTCCACCGCTGCTTCATTTGTTGGACAATGACTCCTCTTTGGACCTAGCTATTTCTCATCTTCATCCTCATCCTTGAAGACCAATTGAAACTAAGCATGTTCTCGGTTTCTACCTGGTTACAACTTTTGTTAGCATATCTGCAGGATTCTGGCTAGTGTGTATATTTTCCAGCTTCAACTCTCCATCTTCTAATACTGACTGTATGAAATGGTACTTGAGATGTATGTGTTTAGTCCTGGAATGAAATGCTGAGTTCTTTGCAAGATGAATGCCACTTTGGCTATCACTGTATAGCGTGCCCATATCATGCTTCTTACCCAATTCATCCATAAACCTTTGTAACCAAATAATTTCTTTACTAGCCTTTGTAGTAGCAACATACTTGGCTTCTGTTGTTGAAAGTGCAACAACACTTTGGATTTTTGAAACCCAACTGAAAGTTGTTCCACCTACAGTAAATACATATCCTGTAGTGCTCCTCCTGTTATCTCTGTCACCTGCCATATCTGCATCAACATATCCCTGTAGAGCAATGTTTGAACCACCAAAGCATAATTCTTTATTTGTGGTACCTCTCAAATACCTAAGAATCCATTTTACTGCCATCCAATGTTCTTTTCTTGGATTGTTCATGTACCTACTTACAACTCCCACTGCATGTGCAATATCAGGCCTTGTGCAGACCATTGCATACATTAAGCTTCCAACTGCTGATGCATATGGAACTTTAGACATATAATCCATTTCTTCTTGGGTCTTGGGGCACATCTCCTTACTAAGTTTGAAATGGATAGCAAAAGGTGTACTAACTGGTTTTGCATTCTACATATTAAATCTTTTCAACACCTTTTCTATGTACTCATTCTGAGACAGTGTTAATTTGCGATTTTTCCTGTCTCTAGTTATCCTCATACCAAGGATTTGTTTTACAGCTCCCAAATCCTTCATTGCAAATGAATTTGCCAATTTTCTTTTGAGCACATTTATTTCCTGCATGTTAGACCCTGCAACAAGCATGTCATCTACATACAATAACAGTATAATATAGCTGCCATCATTTTGCCTTTTCAGATAAACACAATGATCAGAGTGACATCTCGTATAACCTTGTTCAGACATAAACTTGTCAAATTTTAGATACCACTGCCTTGGAGCCTGTTTTAAGCCATACAAGCTCTTCTTTAACCTGCACACCAATTTTTCTTTCCCTTTTACCTCATATCCTTCTGGTTGCTACATGTATATCTCTTCCTCCAAATCTCCATGGAGAAATGTTGTCTTTACATCTAACTGTTCAAGATGTAAATCTTCCGCTGCTACAAGACTTAAAATAGTTCTGATTGAATTCATTTTAACAACAGGAGAAAATATTTCATCAAAATCAATACTTTTCTTCTGTGCAAACCCCTTCACCACAAGTCTAGCTTTGTACCTCTGTTTTCCTCCATCTTCTTCCTTCAGCCTGTAAACCCATTTATTCTGCAATGTAGTTTTACCTGCAGGCAACCTGACTAAGTCCCAAGTCTAGTTATGCATTAAGGAGTCCATCTATTCTTCCATGGCTAGCTCCCACTTCTTCCTGCTTTCAACCTGCATTGCTTCTTCATAACATTCAGGTTCACCAGAATCAGTCAACAATAAATAATATAATGAAGGAGAGTATCGTTCAGGGGGTCTACTTATCCTGGTAGATATTTTAACACCACTTTCAGGTGTTTGAGGTGCCTGTTGCTGTTGTGGTGGTTGCTGCTGCTGTGGTTGTTGATTATTATTATTTTCAGGCACCTTTACTTTTTCAGTTATCTCATCAAGAACCATGTATTCCTTGCTTTCTTTTTCCTGTTTCTTTTCCTGCAATTGATTCTTATACAAGACCTTTTCATTGAATATTACATCTCTGCTCCTAATGATTTTGTGATTTTCATAATCATATAAGCGATAACCAAAATCATTAGCACCATATCCAATAAAGGTACATTTCTTTAATTTTGCCTCAAGCTTTGTTCTGTTTTCTTTATTAATATGGACAAAGGCCTCACAACCAAAAGGATTTAAAAAAGAGTAGTTTACCTTTTTACCTGTCCATGCTTCCTCTAGAATACCACCATCCAAGGAACTTGAAGGCCCTCTGTTTATTAGATAAACAACAGTATCTACAGCATCTGCCCAAAATTGTAAGGGCAATCCTACATGCAATATCATGCACCTTGCATGCTCCATGATTGTTCTGTTCATCCTTTCTGACACACCATTTTCTTGTGGTGTTATTGGAACTGTCTTCTCTCTACGAATTCCATGCTCTGAACAGTACCTATCAAACTCTTTTCTGCAATATTCACCTCCATTTTCTGATCTGAGACACTTCAACTTCTTTCTTGTCTCAATCTCAACCAATGCTTTCCATTTCTTGAAAGTATCAAATACATCATATTTATTCTTAATACAATAAATCCATGTTTTTCTAGTTGCATCATCAATAAAAGTAACATAATAATGAGAGCCACCGAGAGATGATACCTGAGTAGGTCCCCATACATCTGTATGCACAAGCTCCAATTTTTCGCTCTTCTTTTCTTTCCCAACTCTGAGAAATCTGACTCTCTTTTGTTTTCCATAAATGCAATTCTCACATAAATCCAAATCAACATTCTTCAAACCTGGCAACAAATTTCTTGAGTGAAGAATCTTCATTCCCTTCTCACTCATGTGTCCGAGCCTATGATGCCATAATGCTGCATCTGCTCCTTTTGAAGTTAAAGCATTAACAGAGTTAGAAATACCATTGCATAAATACAATGTACCAACCTTTTCACCTTTTTCTATTACCAGCGCTCCTTTGGTGACCTTCCAAGTTTTATCTATGAAAGTTGTCACACAACCTTCACTGCCTAACTGCCCTGTTGAAATCAGATTTTTCTTTAGATCTGGAACATGCCTTACCTCCTTTAGTAGCCATTGGTTTCCATTCTGTTGTTTTACAAGAACTTTACCCATTCCAACAATTTCACAGGGTTTATCATCACCCAAACGAACTTGTCCAAAATCTCCTTGAACATAGTCATGAAAATATTTCTTATCAGGTGTGGCATGGAATGAAGCCCCTGAATCTACAACCCAAGAATCAGTAACATTTTCGAAAGAAAGAATAAAAGCATCTTGTAACACATCACCTGTCACATTTGCTTCATGATTGTTTTCTTGCTGTGTGTCTCCTTTTCCCTTCCGAGATCTACAGTCTTTCTTTAGGTGTCCTTTCTTTCCACAATTCCAGCACACTATCCCTGATCTGGACTTGGATCTGCCTTTCCTTGATTTACTGTGATATCTCGAGCTCTTTCCTCTTTCCATTCTTCTTCCCCTAGACTCTGCACTCAAAGCATTACCTGATGTCTCACCGGAGCTTTTCCATCGCATTTCCTCGCTAAGGATAGCACCAAAAACATCATCAAACTTTAAAGTACTAGATCCAGAGACAGAGTTACTAATGGCCATTACTAAACCATTCCAACTCTCTGGCAATGAGCACAAGAATAACAGAGCTCTAAATTCATCATCAAAGTTTACCCCTACAAAACTTAACTGACTGGTAACTGTATTAAATTCATTTAAATGGTCTGCAACAGATCCACCTTCCGACATCTTCATATTAAATAGTTGTTTCATAAGAAATACCTTGTTTGAGGCCGAGGGTTTTTCATATAGTTTTTCCAATGTCTGCATCAAACGCTCTATTGTTGTTTCCTTCGAAATATTGAAGGCAACTGATGTCGCAAGACACAACCGTACTGTTCCGAGTGCCTTTCTATTGAGAATGTTCCATTCCACGTCTGTCATAGTCGTCGGCTTCTTTGTTTTTCCGCTCAATGGTAGGTACAGATATTTCTGATACAGATAATCTTCCATCTGCATCTTCCACAGCGGAAATTTTTGGCCGTTAAATTTATCGACCCTAAACTTACCATCGTCCACCATTACTCCCACTCGAACCAGGAACCCTTCTTTCCTGCGAGTTTATCAGCCAAATATACCTTCGGCTTTGATACCAATTATTAGAAAAATTAAATATTACAGAGCAATGCAACACATAAAATATGCGGAAAATAAAAAGCACACAAAACACATAAAACTAGAGAGACACAGATATATGTGGTTCACCCAGTTTGGGCTACGTCCACCCCGAACAACCAGTCCTTCCTTTCTATTAGCCAGCAAAAATGAAGAGACAAAACCTACAGTAGATCCGCTGTAATATCCTCTGTTCTCTCTCACAGTCTCCATCTCTATTTCTCGCTCCGAGAATACACATACCATACACAGTCGCAATACAATACCCTCATAAAAGTGAGGGGTTGCCTTTTAGGGCAAAAAACCCTAATCTAAACATAACTTCTACCGTCAGATCATTTTCCTAATGAACGGCCTAGATTGACTAGAAATTACTATACTTTTACAAGGAAATTTTACATCTGTTTTTAGCTTCGGGGGCGCTACCCCCGAAAACCCCCCGCCAGGGGGGGGCTCTGAAAAGCGCTGTCGCCCCCCCTGGACCCCCCACGGCAGTGATTAATTACGGGCGGTGTTGCCACCCCTTTTAAGGTACAAGGGTCCAATGTTGTGATACAAAGTAAACAAGATAATTAGGCTCCACACCCAACACCACTTTGAGGTGGTGAACCAGGGAGCTCAAGGTCAGGCTGGTCTAGGACACCGAATGACCTATTTCTAGGTAATCTATTAGGTAGGTCTAGGTCAAGGTGAAAGTGTGATAGAGCTGTAAGATCTTCTGGTGCAGAGTTAGCTCTATGGATGTGGCTTGAAATAGTTGGTCCTTTAGGTGGAGGAGCTCCCTTGAGGATGCTCTCAGGGTTATCAACTATTTCAAGTGCGTTTAGGTTGGGATAAGCTCTTGTATGAATGGTTCTTGAAGCCATAATGTTGTTTTCTAACCAAGCAGCTTAACCCTACTTGTTACTTCTATTGTGGTTGATGTTGTTATGGAGGCTGGTCTCCCAGTGGAGTCTAATGTGAACCAAGATAATCAGCAGGCCTACTGATCACCAGTGGAGTATTTAAAACATTTAGGGAATATGGAGTCACCAGGTGGAAAGGTTTAGGATGTTTTTGGAGGGTACACTATCCACCATAGTGCTTATGATATGTCCCCTTTCAAGGATATATTCCAAACACAGCAAACTCTAACCAAAGATTGACTGGGAGGGAATTTACTAGATATGTCACCTCTGAAAGAGTGTGAGATCTGGAGGCTACCTGGCCCTTTCCAAAATCTGTCCAAGAGTATGGGAGAAAACACAACAAATGGTATAGAGGTTGATCTATGAATAAGAGTGTTTAACTGCCAACCTAACCAGAGATTGTAGGTTTATGAGGCTCTTATGATGCAGTAAGGTGAGGAATACTCAAATTTTCCCCAGTGGAGTCGCCATTATGTTGGGGTTCCCATGTTTTGGCCAGATTGGCAAGACCAAAATATGAGACAACATCAAACCACTTTCAGACCTCAGGATCTAGCCCTCCTGGGTCCAGAGAGGGATCTCTCTATGTGAGCAAAGGTTTTATGTCTTTGAAGCTCAAAGTTTAAGGTGTTAGGCTAGTTATAGGCACAGGGTTTGTTTGTTTGATTGTTTGTTTGGTTGTTGGTTATCAAGAAAGAGGGTTCAATGCAAGACAAGGATGAGAAAAGAGGAAAAAGGCAGAGGTGAAGTATTCCAGGGAGCAGTCAAAACCATTTGGAAATGGAGTTAGGAAAGGATTTTCTTACTATCCAATGTGCAAGCTTTCAATTGGGCTAGTCATCTAAAACGTTGGATCTTAAAGATGAATGTGTGATATGGAATGATAAGAGAGGAGGAACAGTAAAGGTTTAGAACACAAAATTAAAGATCAGCTGGTCGCACAAGGATCCTAGTGGACAGGGCTAACTCTAATCCCCAGTGTTCCAAAATCTTCCAACTAAATCCTTAATAAGAAACATCTAAGAACATAATTCATTTGATTCATACATCAGAGAGCAGGCAATAACATCCAATACATTGGTTAAATCAACTAAAATCAATTCTTAGATAACACATTCAGAAGAAAAACATTAATGGCAAGGAGAGCAGAAACATAGGGTACCTAACAGGGGTAAATCCTATGCCAATATTCTCATGCAAGCCAGTAGAAACGAAATGAAATGAATTAAAACACAGAGATAGGAAAACATCACCGCTCCTTTAGATCAGGATCCAAAGAAATGTGCTTGTCATATTAAATAGCAATACCAGTCAAGTACAACATTTCCAATAGCTGAATACTCAGTCTAAAATCATATTCCTCGGCCTATCTAACACTTTACACAGAGACTGTGTCTCAAAAAAACTACTCGTGATTCTCTGATAACTGATCAACAACCTTTACAATGAGTTTATTTATGAATTTATAGCTTCGAAGGAGCAGAGATGGTAGGTGAAGAACTAAGTGCAGCATTAAAAACTTCAGAAGAGGAAGAAGGCCGAAGCCCACTCTGTATAAATTATGTGCATTAATCTGGGACACCCTTGGGTGAAAGAGTTGTTTTCGTCAGGTTTCCATTAACTCCAGGTATGTCTCTGATGTACTTGGCTGCAGTATTATGTAGTACTTCTGGCGAATTGAACAAAAATAAATCGACGATTCAAGTCTGCCACGCTGTACAACTAATGCTTCTGATAGCGTAGGACTGCTGTAGGGCTGGAAAATCTCTCTTGGACACAATGAATACTGAGACCATAATGTGTACTGTGTCCATGCTCGGGAAGAAACATTCTGCTGATTTGAAACCTTTATGATATGGTTTTCTGCATGCTTTACCCTCTGTGTGATCCATGACGTCGCTAATCTGGTGCTTTTCCTCTAAATCCTTGAATATAAGGCTTATATATCTTCATTTGTGTGCCTTAAGCTCTCTGCTGCTTAATTTAAATCTCTGACAATGAAAGCTATGTGTTAATGGCGTCGGGAAATTTTTACAGGGTCAAACCCTGTTATTTTAATGGAAGTCGTGTCAGAGCACTATCCCAGGATTTTCTCCATGATACGATCTTTGTGCACGCTCTTCCCTGCGTTTTCTATCGCTGTGACAAAAACCCTGAATCATGGCGGCCATTTACTGTTGGTAACCCTACAAAACACGAAAACCTGTTACGAAAAACATGTACGGGGGTGGGATGATGTGGACGACTGTGAGGATGATAGTGGGACTACGGAGAAATGGCGAAAAAATGCAGAGGAATGGTGGAGAAATTCTCTGGTGATGGTTGGCAAAAAACAGTGGGAGGTGTCGTGGCAGACGTTTAACGTAAAAAAAATTAAAATTTTAATCTTTGAATGGATTATAAAGGGGACAGGCAAGAAAAAATATGAAGATATGTGGACGAATGACGTGGCGGGCCTGGATCAACGGCAGGCGTGTGATTTAATCTGGATCGTCCGATCTCGACGGAGATCAACGGTGAAAAATGCATCGGAGGGTGATGGGCAATGGGCCAGGGGTACGGTTTCCTCGTGTTAAACCTCGCGCAACTTCATTGAACGATGACCGTTGGATGGGCAAGGACAGATCTGATGGCTGATAACGATATTTCTCCGCGTCCTGTACCGAAAGATATCGTGTGATGAGCAAGCGGTTTTGGAACAGTGCCGCTGCCACGCGTCGAATCCTGAGTAGAATCGCTGGGCAATGGGAAAATACCGCCTACCACCCAAAGGCGGTGCGATATATACTGCCGGGTTTTTGAACAGTGTTTGTGGCGGGGACCACCAGGACGGACGTACTGCGGACCGTCGGATCTGCGGGTAAATAGACGGCGATGGCGCGATCGGGGTGATGAACGGGGTAGACCACGGGCGCTGCAGAGTTAACACGGACCATTCGATCTACGCCGATCGATGATTGATATTGCCTCCGACACCAATTGAGATAAGCACCCTTTTGGTTAGCGTCTGGTTTCGGCACCTAGGTCATAAGGTGGAAGAAAATCCGAGGCGGCTGGCCGAAAGGTGCTAGCCCTATTATAATGTTTAAAGTGGTTTTTTAACCAATTTCGGTGCATTTTAAAGCCAAAGGAGGGTAGCGATAGGGAACAAAGGTGAGAATTTGGCTAGAAAAATGGTGAAGGTGGGTTTTCAAGGGGATTTGGGGAGATTAAGGGGATTTTGACAAAGGGAATAAGAGGTGAAAGGGACACTTTGCAGGGATATAGGGGATAAATATAGACCTTTTGGAGCACAATTTTTGCAAACAATGAAACCTTATAAAGGGTGTCAGCAGAGGGAAATTTATCAAAGGCAAAGGCACAGGAGACTTCAAGGATGATGTGTCTTCATGGGAGATGCATTCCTTGAAGGCTCAAAAAACAATTTAGCCCCCTACTTTTCTTTGTCAAAAATTTATAGGGGGGCTAACAGGTTGCAATCCTTTTATCCATAGGAAGCCGAGTCTATCACCTTGTAACCGTGAGACATCGAACACAAAATTCGAGGAGACTACTTGCACGTACGTCAAGTCCTTGGTTGATTCTTCTTTCATTTTATAACCAAGGTGTATATGGCATTTCATGGGAACCTGGTACACCATTTTACCTAGACTACCTGAGCAGTCATTTTTTATCTTTACTAACTCTATAAACTTGAAAATATCATCGAGCACTTTTCCTTTCGCGCTCGCTTAAAACTGAAAGAGACTAGAGTCATCTTTCACTGTTTCTTGACTCTTAAAACATGAAACAACAAACTTTTGTTTCAATGTGGTAAAATAAACTACCTACGATTACATGCCCATTAAAGATTAATTACTTGGCCTGTATTTTTTTTGCCTTGGTTTTGATCCAAGTGTCTTCATTTTAGATATTTTTCCTTTTCTGGTGTGCTACAGTCATAGTGGCGGAACCTTCATTTTCGTATACTAGCATTCCTTTCTTGGACGATTCGTTTGAAACTTCACAGATCTCTAGGTCTACCGAGCTTCAACAACCTGAAACCCCGTCTGAGTATCCCTTCAGGGAACCAGTTGAGTTCCATTGGCCTCTTTCAAATGCTTGGTTTGGATTTGGGTTTGGGGAACATTTCCACCCTCTTATATCGGGATCACCATTTTTGGCTACTATCATACCTCCTAGCCCCTATACTCTTTTGCAAGATCTTACGGCGGATTTAGACATGGATTCGTCTGGTCCTAATGGCAGTGAGGGTATTCTAGTTTCTGATGAACAATACCAAATCTTCCAAGAAGACATCCAAATAGAACCTGCTCAATCTTCTCACCTTCAGTGTCGCTTCCAGCCGGGTATAGGTCTTTGGGTCAGATTATGGTCGGTATTGCGTCCATGGCAACATCAACTCCGTCAACGGGTTCGGTCCTTCCATCCTTAGGGATGTTACCGACGATACCTATCTCATCATCGACACCTTTTGTCACGTCTATTCCCACTAGGCCCATTGTCTGTGTGGTTGCTTCGGCACTGGTTGTCACTGCATAGTCGTCAGGAGTTTCAACTACGGTGGAAACTTCGATTGCCATGGAAATCCCTGACGGCCTTTCATTTGAGGAGTATCAGTTGGTTGTTCAGTAGCAGAACTCCCAGACTTATCAGTCCCCCCAGGATCCTTATAGGTCTTATTTTTCTCATTATGGAGCAGACGGTACCCCGATTTATTCACTTCCGTTTCAGCATGACGAGCATGGAAACCCTATCTACTTGCCTCCTCTTGACGCCTATCAGTTTCTTTCTGGCGCTATGCATCCCTCTAAACAACAAGGAAAACCACTTCAGGGACAACCTTCGATTTAGTAGGGGTATGCTCATGACGAACAAGGGAAACCCTTTCAGGAACAACCTTTGGTTCAACAAGGGTATGGGTATGACCCACAAGGGAAACCCTTACAGGGACAACCTTCGGTCCAGCAAGGATTGTTTTACAGCCCGCAAGGGCAACCTTACAATCCTCAAGGTCAACCTTTTCTAGCCTAGCCTGTGATCCAACCAGGGCAACCTCAAGGACCAACTGGGCAGCCGGTATATCAACCCGGACCTTCATACGGTCCTCGGGGGCAAATTCATCCATCTCAACCTTTGGTGCAACCTAAACAACCTTATCTTCCGATTAATCCAAATGTTGCATAGCCAGAGCCCTCTTATGGTCCTACTCTAGGCCAACCTATTTATCAGGCATAACCTGGCCCACTGCAGCCATCAGGCCAACCTGCGTAACCGAGGCAACCTGGTGGCCCTCAGCCATCAGGCCAACCCGCTCAACTGGGGCAACCTGGTGGTCCTCATCAGACAGGTCAACCTGCCCAGCCAGGCCAACCTGCACAGCCTATTAACCCTGCTCAGCCGCCGCTCTACTCTATGCTGCAGCCAAATCAACCACTACGCCCCGACGTATCCAGCTCAGCAGAGCCCTACTTATCAACAACCTATCTACCCCAAGTCGGTTATTTTCCTCAAGGTCAATATTGACCGGTCTACAACCTGCCTCAAGGTTCTACTTATTACCCTAAACCGCCAGGATATACTTATACTCCGCAGTAGAATCCTTATGCTGCTCAATTGGGACCCTCGTATACTCAGAATCAGTATCCCGGTTATCAACCCCTGTATCCTGGTTCTTAGCCACCATATCAGCCGAATTATCTGGCTTATACCCCTTATGGTCAGAATCCTCCGAGACAGAACCAATAGGGGTAGAGTTATACTTAACCAGGGTGGAGTATGGGTACGGTTCCTTATCGAGGACCCGTCATGTTGTTTAATCCTAAATTACCTTTCCTCGCTACATTGGAGCTACCGGATGTGTCCAAATTTACAAATGATCCCATTCTTCATAATCCATCTTGGCCCCCGGTCCCGACGAAGGTTCCTGGCGATTGTCCCAAGTTTGAGGAAAAGTCTGGAGAAGACCCCCAAGCTCACGTCATGACATACCATTTATGGTGTTCTTCCAATTCTTGGGTGGACGACTCTGTTCGACTCTGTCTGTTCCAGCGCACTCTTACCGAAGTTGCTGCTAAGTGGTATATTGAATTTCCTCATGGAATCTTTAAATATTTCAATACTCTTGCTATGGCATTCCTTACTCATTTCCAGTTTTCGGTTCGTTATCAAGCTGGGACGCATCTCCTCACATCCTTGAAACAGGACCGAGCTACCCATATCTCGGACCATATTCATGAATGGAGACGACGTTGTTGTTTGATCAAGTTTGAGATTCCTGATCAAATTCTTACTCGTTGGTTCACTACCTCTTTTTCCAATCAGATTGCGAAAGACATCGCCATGGGGGCATGTGTAACCAAGGAACAAGCAATTGCTCGTGCCCAGTACCTTGATTTAGTGTACTCTAAATCAGGCATTTTGTACGACTTCTTGACTGAAGCTCCACGTCCTGGGACCTCTAAAGCGCCAGCTACTCCATCAATCGATGGCGTTATTGGTTCCGTATCTCAGACTTCACGTAAGTATTTGAATGGGAAGCATAAATCAAATTCTTCCAATAATTCTGCTCCTCAGGCTTCCCCAGATTCTAGTAAAACTGCGGAGGTCAACGCCGTTTAGGCCAATCCTGCAGACAAGACTTCCGGGGAAAAATAAGAGAAAAGGAAAGGCTAAATCCGATGCCCCAAAACCGGAATCGACTAAACCTCGTGCTGATGATGGTTCACACCGAAAGCCAAAATATCCCTATCTCATTTGTGAAGAGGATCACTGCACTAAGGATTGTCCTCGATGATCCGAGGTTAGTTAACTACTCAAAGGTGCTAAGGGAACTCCGGAAGTCCTTAAATAACCTTTCCCATCTTAACAGACCTAGATGGTCAATCAATCGGCACCATCTACATCATTCAGCTCTCAAGTTTTCATGATGAATGGTTCTACACCCGTTTCCATCACTACTCGGTCGAAGGATTATGCTAGATCACGCCATGAAGCTGGGAAAGAGGTCATTGATGGTCCTCCTCCCCCACCTACCTCTGGTCCCCTTGAAATTGAGAAGCCCAGTGCTAAATCCGTTATACAACCACCTTCCAAAGGTGTTCTCTGGAAATCTTCTTATAATCCTAATGCCCATGCTGCTCAGCATTACAATATTGTTGAGGATTTGGCATAGGCGCCTTCCGCAATGTCCACGTTAGAAGTGCTCCAGAGTTGTCCGTCTCAATAGAAAGAATTGTTATTCGCGATTGGCAGGATCGATCCTGTTGATTCTAGCCTTCTCTCTTTCGATCTAGAGAATTTCATCCCTCAACTTCCGCACTAGATTGCACTTTTTATACAAGTCGGTATTAACGATCTCAACATCCATAGGGCTGTATTGGACGAAGGTGCATCTACCTGTGTCATGTCATCTGCTTGCTGGAAGGCTATTGGCTCTCCAACCCTTAATTCATCACCCAATTCCCTTGAGGCATTCGATGGAAGGGAATCAAAACCCTTGGGTTTTCTCGCTACCTTACTGATTACATTACAAGGAAAGACAGTCAACGTTGAAGTGGAAGTTGCTGATGCCAAAATCAACTACAATATTCTACTCGATCGCAGTTGGACTCACACTATGTTGTGCGTTTCGTCCACCCTCTTTCGACTTTTGAAGTTTCTGCATGAGGGAAAAATTATTACTGTTGATCAGTTGTCATTCTTTACCTCATCTTCCGAGAACAACGTGCCATACATGGATTAGATTCCTAATCCCCCTGACAACATAGGGTCGGGTCTTTTCAAAGATCCCACTCTCATGGGTATTCTTCCCTTTCCACCACCAAATACCATTCAAGTCAATATGGTCTCTCGGTCAGATGACCCTTGGATCATCCCTTCACCTGAACAGGTTGATTCTTTTGGAGATTCGATGCTGCTTAGTCCCATCGAGATCAACTATTGTGAGCTAACAGCTACATCTAATTCTCCCCCTCCTGTAGCTACTCCTTTGAGCATGTCTCTCGACATGTATTCTCAATCCCCCTGGCTCGGCGATGCGGATTCGCTCGATCCTCTGAAAGAAGTGTTTCCATCCGACGAGGCTATCATGGAAATAATGTCTCTTGAGGATCTACCGTGGAGTGATGGTCATCATTGTTCCTCGTTTATGCCTTGCCTCAAGACCATATCTAACTGTCTTGAGTGCTTCGCGTCCCAAGTTCCTTCTTCGCCACTTTAGACGCCCATTTTGACTCATGAAGTATTTGCGGAAGGTAACATGGGGAACATTACTCAAACGATGCCTATTGACATCTCTATAAAACCGATGATCGTCGAGAACATCCATGTGGGAGTTACTTGCTCTTTTGAGGAAGTCCAAGTGTACACAAGTCTCTTTCGCGAATTCCACGATTTTTTTGCATGGTATTACGAAGAAATGCCTGGAATCGACCCTAGTATCATGGTGCACGAGATTCCCACCTACCCAGGTGCGAAGTCTGTTCGTCAACGTCTTCGTCCCGTGCATCCTCGAAAAGTCATTGCTATCAAAGCTGAAGTTGAGAAACTTCTTAAAGTGGGTTTCATTTATCTGATTCCCCTGACTGAATGGGTTTCTAATACAGTTCTTGTAGATAAGAAGCAGGGCGCCATTTGTGTTTGTGTTGATTATCGTGATATTAGTCGGGCCTGTCCTAAGGATAATTATCCCACCCCGTTTATCGATCAGATCATTGACGATTGTGCGGGAAGTGAAATTTTCTCCCTTATGGACGGTTTCTCTGGCTATAACCAGATTAACATTCTCCTATCGGACCAACACAAGACCGCTTTTATTTTCCCATGGGAACGTTCACATATAAGAAACTCCCGTTCGGCTTGAAGAATGCTGGGGCTACATTCTAGCGCGCGATGTCCTATTCTTTTCATGATATTCGGCATATTGTCCAACCATACCTGGATGACCTTCCGGCTCATTTAGCTGCATGGAAATACCACCTGGAACATCTTCATCAAATATTTCTTCATTGTAGACGCTACAATATTAGGCTCAACTCACACAAATGTGTCTTCTATGTCGACTTCGGTAGACTCTTAGGGTTTATCGTATCTAAATATGGAATTCGTCTTGACCCTCTTAAGGTTGAGGCTATTGTCAATCTCCCCTCCCCGTCCTCGTTACATCAGCTCTAGAGTCTCCAAGGGAAAGCCAATTTCCTATGTCATTTCATCCCAAACTATGCCGAGGTAGCCAAATGATTTACATGACTTCTAAAGCAGGATGTCCCTTTCTGTTGGGATGAGATTGCTCAACAGTATTTTGATAGATTTAAGACATTTCTTGTCAACGCCCCTCTATTGTATCCTCTAAATTACCATCGTGATTTCACCCTCTACCTAGCTTCTGCCTTCAGTACGATCGCCATGGTATTGGTCCAAGATCATGATGACGGTAACGAACATGTCATTTATTACCTGTCTCGAAACCTTCTCGACCCTGAAACGCATTACGCACATGTCGAGAAGTTAGCATTGGTTGCAGTCTAGGCCATCCAACGTTTTTGTCATTACATTCTTTTACACACAGTGACCATGATTTCTGATTGTAACCCCATGACTTATATTCTATCACGACAGTTGCTAGGGGGCAAATACTCGAAGTGGATTGTCATCCTCCAAGAGTTTGATTTGGAGTTCACTACGGCCAAATCGAAGAAATCACTTGTGTTCGCTGATTTGATTTGTTCTCTCCTTGCCGACTCTACTCCTTCTTCCTCTGAAGATCATATACAGGTTGAAACTCTCTTCCTGATCAGCACCCTTGACCCATGGTACGGTGATATCATCGTGTACCTCCAAACGTCTACTTTTAGGTCTGAGCTAACGAAAGATGCCCAACGCTGCATTTGGCATCAATCGCAACCTTATTGCATAGTTGGAGATACCCTTTATCGCGTCAAAGTCGATTCTGTACTCCGCCGATGTCTGACCCTCGTGGAAGCGGAGAAGGTTTTAAATGACTGCCACAATGGTGCCTGTGGTGGTCACATGTCTGGTTATGCCACCGCACAGATGATCCTTCATGCTGGCTACTTTTGGTCGTCTATTTTTAAAGATTTCATTGTTGCAGTACGTAAATGCCATGCGTGCCAGATTTAACAATGCAAGATGCGTGCGTAGCCTGTTCCACTACTTCCTGTCATTACCTTTGGCCATTTTAGCAAATGGGGCATATATTTTATGACATGTAACCCTCGTTCGGCCGGGGGGCATGCCTATATTATCATTGCCATCGATTAATTTACGAAATGGGTCGAAGTAATGCCTAAAATGGCCGAGGACAGTAAGACAGTGGCATAGTTCATATTCAATCACGCTATTGCTCGGTTCGGTGTCCCTCAAGCCATCGTCACTGATAATGCTTCCCATTTTCAGGATTATATGATGACAGAGCTGACGTCTAAGTTGGGTCTACGTCACGACAGCTCAATGCCTTACTATTCCCAAGCTAATGGCCAAGTTGAAGTTGTAAACAAGGTCCTTGTTACCATGCTTCAACGAACAATTGGGATCCACAAATAAAACTGGCATCTCATGTTGTTCTAATCTCTATGGGCTTACCTAACATCGATAAAAAATGCAACCGGGTTTACCCCATTTCAATTGGTATACGGTCTAGAAGCCACACTTCCGATTGAATGTGAAATCCCTTCACTTAAGTTAGCTGTGGAATTACTTCCTGATACTTCGCCTGAAGAAGAAAATATCCTCTATTTAGAGATATTGGACAAAACTCGTTGCTTAACTGCCTTGGTCATCGAAGCATAGAAGAAGCGAGTCAAAGCCCATTTTGACCAATCAGTTTCTCCTTGTTCTTTCATCGAAGGCAATCTCGTTCTTCTATATGACCAAGCTCATGATAAGTTGGGGGTAGGAAAATTCCAACCCATGTGGCATGGGCCCTACATCGTTAAATGTGTGTTGTAGAATGGGGCTTATGAGCTCATTGACTATGAAGGGTGTCCTTTATCGCAGCCCAGAAATGGGTTGTATCTGAAAAAATATTATGCCTGAATTATTCACGCATGATATGTGTACATAGGTGATTGTTTTCATTTTGTGTTCATGCTTTGGTGTGATGTGCTTTGTGAGATTTTTTCTGCTTATTTGGGTCTTTTTTCTATGTAGATGTCTATTTCCCCTTATGTTAGTTTCGCGGATGGTGCCTCCCGCAGTACCAGGAACTTGTCTTCGGCAGCCTAGGTAATTTATGATCCTGATGGTGAGTTGATTAACTTACAAGGTATTTGTCTGGGACCAGCCACAAACAATGTCGCTGAATATAGTGTAGTTTTGGAACTATTAACAGAGGCATTCAACCTCGGCATACGTGCATTTCTTGTTAAGTTGGATTCACAACTTGTTATTCTTCAACTGAATGGTCATTATTCGGTTCGAAACCCATACATTTTGAGATTGTATTTGCATATTCGTTTACTTGAACAACATTTTGATTTCATTACATATCAACATATACCAAGACGAATGAATACATCAACAGATGCAATAGCTAAAATTGTGCTAGATAGACATTTGTGCAATTTATAAAAACATCATCATATGTACATAGACCCATGTAGAAAATAGATGTGTTTATATATATATATATATATATATATATATATATATATCGTTTGTTTACAAGCTGTGTGCATCATAAAACCCACAAAAAATAATATATGTTTGTTTCGATTACATCATGAGAGAACATGTCTCTCCAAAATGTGAAGAAATAAAGCCTAAATGCCTAGTCGACGTGGTGCTCATGATAGCACATCACCGCCCATACCAACTGCCTCAGCAAGCAGTGGATACAGCTTGGCACTCCTATAGTGTGCCTCTGAAAATCTCGAGGTACATCATCAAAAAGGGCATAATCTGGGACCCCATGAGTGATTCCCTCCAGGTTCTACACTAACTCCTCGTCAATGCCCTCACCTTGAGGATCAAAGTCACGAGGAGTCCGCCTCGCTATTGGAGACATACCGGCAGGACACTCTAGGCCAACATCTGCATCCATATGATATTAACTGTCAAAACATGCATATATACCAAAAAATCATAAAACTCATAAAAATAACAATGAGTCTTACAAAGTTCTTTGTCCCAATCCTCTCCCTCCGGGAGTGGGAGGTTTGGATCTCTGGTAAAGTCTGTTCCGGCGTAGGGCCAATCCTCCACGACAATCAGCTATCATTAGAGCCAATAAAAAAACTTTGGCCTCCAGGACATCTGTTGGCCACCCCTTGCTCTAGGCATCAGTGCTGCCCATTTGGCCATCCGTCGCTCTCTCAGTGGTGGCTCCGAGACTATAGCCTCCTGGCGCTAAAATATAGGTAATCGTTCTAGGAAGAACGATACCAGAATCGACACATACCCAAACTACTTTAGTTTGGTCTTCTTGCATTTGGTGAGATGCCATTTGATGTTCATGGTTACGACCTTGGCCCAGTCAAATATGGTCGGGTTCATACACTCTGAAGCAAGAATTAATTGCGTCTTCGTGGCCTCGTGTGGTGCCTGTGATCCCGTAGCCCGCGTAATGGTGTGTAGCACTACTCTTAGTGCTAGATCAGGGACGGTCTGGATGTCTACTTTACCGCTCCCTGTTCCTTTTCGTGCCCCTGGGCACACCCTATTCATGACCATTTTCATGCTTTCCCCAAAAGGCCTGGTACCAGTCAGAATAGGGACTGGACCCCTGCATGATAGTCTAGTGATGAAATATACATATGATACTTCGAGCTCAAGCTCTTGATCCTGAAGTATGAATTTCTCCTGATCTTCATTCCAAATGCTGATAAGACACTGTATAAATTTAGGCTGAGCCCAGAGACATGGCGTCAGGAAGAACTTTTTGAGCCCACAATTCCTGAGGGCATTCATGCATTGCTCGTTTTCCATTGCTTTTTCATCCTCTTCGCTATGTTCTCTCTCCTTCCACTCGATAACGATATTTTTCACTTGGTACCTACGTCAATTGATCATGGGAACATTGTAAGCCCTCTTAGGTATTCAAATGTGTAATATATTGGTTGCATTTTTTTTTAATTTGATGCAGATTTTGAGTTGCAAGGTTGGCGTGACCCCTATGTAAAACTAGGCTGATTGGCGTGGGTCCGTGCCCGAAACCCAGGCCAACTGCGGAGCCCTAGATTTTTCCAATCCTCCCCTAAGGTATCTCAAATGGAAATAAAATGCAATAAGATATAAATTAAAAGATGGCAAAAGAGGTCGGATCTTACCTGAAACAGACAGAATTTTGATTGGTCCACTGGATTGTTCACAATCGACACCTGAAGATCGCAAGAGAAAAGGGTCATTGTTGCTCTGCAAAGAGATAAAAATTGAAAAGTAAATAGTTTTTACCACTGTTGGTCTTTTATAACTTTTCAATGTCCTAAAATAGGTTTTAAAACATATTTGTCAATATATTTTCATATTATTTTCGTGAAATATGTTTTACATGCGTCTTTTTGTGTAGCGACAGGTTTCTCATGTGGTTTTGACAAAGAGACGAGTTGTATTTTATACTTTTTCGGACTCGGTAAAAACACGAAAAATTCACTACTGGAGTCACCTTTCAGCTCTTTTCTGACTCTCTAAAACTGAAAATATTGTTGAGTCGCTTGTCGTTTTGAGCTCGTTAAATTGGCTGTGAATCGATATCTACCCAGTATATGTTTACCCCTTTTTTGGGCTAGGATAGATTATTTACGAAAAATGAATACCCTAGCCTATCATGACTAGGAGGTTTTCTCAGACACATTTTTCTACCTTTTCGAGTTTGAGGGACTATTTACGAAAAGGGACTACTGGAGTTTTCTTTTCCGCCTTCTTTTCAAACTCTCTAAATATGAAAAGATGTCGAGTTCTTCCTTTGTCAGACTCGTTAAAAACTGATGACATCGGACTCCGTCGCAATGACGTTACTCGATTTCCTCCTTCCTAGGGCTCGTAAAATGTACTAGGTTGGATTTGTCCGAAGGAAAAACTTACATCGCAAGAACATGCTATCCCCTTCAAGCTTGTTTCCAAAAATAATTGGGGTACTTGCCAGAAATGGTGGGGGAAAATGGAACCAAGATTGTAGTTGTGTTGGTAGTATGTCTCTCTTGAACATGGCACTTGTCTTCATTCATGTCAGGTTAGGGACATCTCATCTCGTTATCTGCTTGCTTCCATGGGTTTGGGTAATATATTTTGACCGCTCATCTGCTCTTTTCCGTGTCACCATGACCTCAGATCCCTTGATGTCAAATACTGCCAAATCCAGTGTCGTGCTGCCGATATGTTCAAGAGAAGTTTGCCTCTGCAGTTTTCAACCTCCCTCTGATTATAAGTTGGTCTTGATTCACAAACATCATATCCCTCTGTCTCATGTCGATGATGTGGGAAACATTATGGCCCACCTTCGATCAAGGTCCCTTCCTGACAACTCCAGCTCATTACCCAGGAAGTTGATCTAGAGACTTCCTTCAGGTACCTTGGAGCCTGCATGCCTCAATGGCAGGTTCTTTGCATTCGACATAAGTTCCACATCATTGGCCTTCGATCGATTGACTCTGCGGGTGTTCGATGTCAGATCATTGTTCACATGCCGTAGATTGTACCTTTTGTACCTTGAGAGCCATTATCATTATTGGTGGTTTCTCTCACGTCTGTTAATAACTTTCATCATTGGCTGGTAATTAGAAAATGTTCTTGCATGTTTGAATTTAGCTCACATATTCACATGCTCGAATTTGTACTATGTTCGGGTCAAGATGGAGTGCAAGACCCTGGGTTTTGTCTGATGAAATCCAGGCTGCAGATTCTTTGTGGATTATTGTGACTTATTGTGAATCCTTTGATTGGATGGCTGCGACCATACCTGAGTATATTTATTGATCCCTACTGCTGGATGGCTGTGTCCATACCTCAGATCTCATTGTTTATGTACTCTATTATGGATGGTTGTGCCCATACCACATGTCATATATCAGATATATCAATTGTATTCGTACTTGCAGGTTTTCCAACGACAGTGTTTAGGTTGAACGGGTTCTCATAAATAATTTCACCCCTCCCTCTCTCTCAGACCTCATGCTTTAGGGGGCATCTGTTACATAGAAATTTGTCACCGTCCTTGCAATCCCTCGCACCACATATTGGAGGGTCTTTCCTATGACCTGTGAGTAGTGTCATACCCTGCGAATACTTTCTTTGCATCGTTCTGCATAAGGATATGATTTCTCCTATTGAACATTTCCTCAGAAGGCACCCAAAAACCCATGTTTTGGCATTGGCGCTGGTAGCCAGTTCATCCCTTGTGCCAATGGGGAAAATATACACTAGAGGTTGCGCCAGCTGGCGCTTTGTCCCTGTGTTGTACCTGCGCCAACCTATTTTGGAATGTTTTTTAACAAATTGGAGGTGGAAGTTTCCTTTAACCACCTCAGGAATGACTCATTGCAAGTGGTTAAACTTGATAAACATGGTTGATGGAAAATTCTAAGAGGATAGGACTCCCCCCACAATTATAGGGATCCTAACTTCTCCTTCTCGCTCTATATAAACAAGCCTTCTCCCTTTACATCAGCTAGCTGAAACAGTAGCTGAAAATATAGCCAAGAAGCTGAGCTTGGAGAAGAGATTATAGCTGAGTAATAGTTATAGAGAAGGTCGAACCAAGGAGGATCCCATAGAGATTTCCCTATCTGAATTCCCGACGATATTGTGAGACATGCTCCAATGGAACCCTGCTGGAGGAGATCGCAACGTCGAAGCGCTGGTTGTACTCTTCCTTATTTAATTTAATATACTCGACAATGGTATTGTTTCCATCTCTGTGTTATGTTTATTTAATGCATCTGATTTAGTCTTCTTCGACTGACTGATAGTTAGGAATGTGAAATAGTAGGTTGTGTATTGTCTTCGTCTCTTGTGTATATGCAGGTATTTGGGCGTGAGAACGAGTGGGTCGTGATCTGCCAAATCGGGAGCGGGAGGCAGTTATTCTTCTAGACGACACAACAGCGCATGACCTAAGGTAGGTGATCTGTTGAGTCTTTGTCCATTCTTAGCTAGGAATTGATGTCATAGCGTGTTTTTTGTGTGGCTAGACCCACCCTAGGGCTAGTGGGATCACCATCTGCAAAGGGGATTTACCTCACCAACACATAACAAAAGGCATAAACCTATAAGAAAATTTTTGCCACAAAATAGTGAAGGAAGTTTTAAATTGATTGGGAAAGTGGACACATATCTGGTTGTGCCCCAAGAATCCATCCATAAATTAAAGAAACTCATTTCCTGCACAATCATCAATGATTTTTTCGATGGAAGTTGTGGGTAAATTGTCTTTGGGACAAGATTTGCTCAGATCGTGAAAGTCTGTATAGATACGAATGGTGGCTTGTTTTTTCAAAATGGGAACAAGGTTGGACACCCATGTGGTGTACTCAACGTGAAAAATGAATCTATCCTGATTGAACTTATCAATTTCAGCTTTAATAACATAACCTTTAGAAGGATGGATAGGAATTTTATTTTTACGGACAAGAATGGAATCAGGCCACCATGTGTCAATGTGATGTTCAACAATGGAGGGATCAAATTTTGGGCATCTTGAAATAAGACTAAATGAAAACATCATTAAATTCTTGAATAACTTAGTGTAAGCCTCAATTTCTTTCAGGGTACATTGTGCACCCAAGGTGATATTTTCTTAAACCTCTAGTTTAATTGAAATGTTAATCTTGATAATAGGGGAAATTTTGGCCATATTACCTTCTTTGAAATAATATGGTACGGGAATGGGATTTTTAAACCAATCGAGCTCACCATGGATGAAGTATTTGGACTCCACAACATATTGATCATGGGTTTGCTACAGGGGTGTTCATGGCTTCCATGATATCTTCATTAGAGTGAAATATGGGAGGATGTGAGGAAGAAGGACCACATAATGAAGATGAGCTACCTGAAGAATCATCATTAGAGAAGAGGTTCACATGCGCATCATTAGAAGGGTTGGATGGGTGACTAGTGGATATTACATCCATTAATGTTGAGACTGAAGTGTCCTCCAAAGAAGGTTCAAAATAAGCACAATAGGAAACTCCTAAAGAGTCTGAATATATCGATCTTATAGACGAAAAAAGGTATAGAATAGTGGATGAACTATCCGTCATCTCAATATCAGGAGGGAGAATCATGATGGTGGGTTGAGAAACATCCCGTCTTGGTGAAGCACCGGGGTCAGAACCCGAAGGTAGAGGAGGAGTAGAGTCACTATGAGGGACATCTAACTTGTGAAGCAATTGAAGTGTATCGCAAAATTATTCTAGATGGGCATAATGATGGAAATACTGTCCATACTTATCACATAAATCACAAGGGTGGTTCATGCGTAAGGATTTTTTTGCTAATCATGATTCCTGTTAGACTAAATCCCATAGGTGTTAGTCAAGGTAACCTAAGAAAATCCCTCTCATCCTAAGCCACCAAAGCCTTCTCCTCCATGTTATTTATTTGATGTTGTTAGGCATTCCACCAATGATTGTCCCAAACTTTCCCATATTAAAAATGTGGTCTCTGATACTTTTCCCGACCCTGACATTCTTGAGGTCCATGTTTTGATAATTCCAATGCTACTGAAAATAAAGTGCATAAATTGTAACTAGTACTAAAAATGAACAAGAAAATGAACAACAAATGTAAGCACACAATCCCCCACCAAAGAAGGAAATCAAGAAACAAGAAAAATGATGTAAAACAAGAAACTCAAAGACACAAAAAATGGCCAAAATATCTATTATGTAAGGGACTGGGATCTAAAGGAAAAAATATGCTGAAAATAATGTGTAAAACCAACAAAAGACAGAAGTGAAAGTGCTGGAAAATGTAAGATAGTGGGCTACAAATGGGAGGATGCACAAGGGGATCTTAGAGGGAAACGAAAACACAAGATTTTGAAGGGAATGGAGTGTTGTAAAAACTTGTCTAAAAAGACCAAAAAACCTTGGAAAAAGCACTGAAAAACAATGGCTGAAAATGATGCACACTAGACTCCTCAGCTCAACAATTCTCTTCCTAAATGATAGAGGTTTACTCCAAACCCTAGGGGGGGATTTTTCCTTCCTCAATGAGAAAAATAATAAGTGGACCCAAGTATAGAGATGACTCAGAAAAGAACATAAGACCTTCCTGACACACAGTCTACAGTCTCGGAAAAATATGAAAAAACTGAAAATTTTATGGAAAAAATGCAGGGTGAAAGTTTTGACCTGAAAAGTGCGCCAAATGAAGATGATGGCCTAAAAATTACATTGGGGGGCATAGTTTTGGGGCCAAAAAGTGCGCTCTATTCCTGACTCTTATGCTTGACATATATTACCCAGATTATGTTGTCTCCTATGCGACTGGTACCTATAACCTGCAGAAAAGTCATGGAAACCCAAGAAAAGAAAGAAATTTCCAGAAAATAAAATAAATATAAAAATATCAATTGAGAGAAATAAAAATATGGGAAAAGTTTGAAAATAGCTAAAAAAACAGTCACCAAGGTTCTAAATTTCTACGCAAGTATAGTTGCCATTTGTTAGTGTAAAGTTTTTGTAGAAGTGTACCAAAATCCATTACTTAAGTTATAAGCGACTTATAGCCCTAACAAAAAAATATGGTTGTGTTTATGCTTCAGATCTGCAACAAAATGTTAGAAAAAGCCTGTAGAAAAACATGGCATGCAAATAGAAACATATAAACAACAAAAATATAAGTGCAACAACCTAATGGAGAATATGAAAGATTAATTTTATTAATGAATAATAATACACCTGGTGAGGAGTGATTACATAATTGGGTCTGTAGACCCCCCTCTATGGGACGGGTCCTTCTTGACCTTGCGCTTCAGTAATGTGCTTCTCTCTCTTAATATGTGGTATGCAATGGGAAAAAAAAAACAAAATATGCTTGAACTCAAGTGGGAGCTCAAATGCTATGAGACGAGAATGGGGATGATTAAAATGGTCATGGTGAAGAATGGAGAGAAAACCCTCTATTTATAACAAAATATTGGAATAGATTTGGAATCAGAATACAATAAAATGTTAATGTCTAAATCAAAATCTAGTTGTTGTGAATACTTTATTATATTTTTTGAGAGGGAAAAGATATTCAAAATGGTCAAATATCTTTATTTAGAAAGCGGTTTAAATAATTAACAAATAAAAATTATTTATTAATCACTTTGTGAGGATTAAGTCAAATATGAATTTGAAATAAATATTAAATAATTATTTAACAATGATTTCATAAGTAAAATAGGGAATAAATAAGGAATAATAAATAAATAATGATTTATTTAATTATTCCAAGGTGATTAAGTCAAAAGTGATAAGAAATAATCATTAAACATTGCTTATAATTATTTGTAGAGAATATTAAATAAATAATGATTTATTTAATTATTCTTATAGGGTTTTTTTATTTTAATTTTGGTTTTATTCACTAAATTATTTCCTATGGGTAAAGTGAGTTTTACCTTGGTAAAATTCATCCTACATGGTGTATTTTGATCAACCTAGTAAGAAATGGCTAGGTGAAATTTTGGGTGATAACACCAAGGATGCCTTAATCTTCCCAACTTCATGATTGAATGAAGGAGCCAAAGTTTGGGGTGCTACATCTTCCTCTTAGTCACATTCTTTTAAGGACACATTAAATTCAGGATCTCACAACCGACTCCCAAATATCTCTCAGGTCCAATCTTCATTGTTGAACAAATACAAAATATTCCAATCCTAGAGGTGGAAGACTCCCAATCAAATTTTTCTTTCATGTCCTATGAGTAGAATGGCATCATTTTCCACTTTCATGGGTTCTAGTCATCCACATTTGTTCTCCAGGAACGGGTACATCAAAGTTGGTCCCCGAATAAGGATCTATATTTTTGTTCTAAGGTTTTCTTTATGGTTTATTTTAGAAATCAAGAGGGTCGTCGAAGGGTTTTTTATCAAGGACCTTGGTTTTGGGGCAGTTATGGACTCTCCTTTGAACCATGGTTTCCTACTTTCAACCCTCTATCCTTGACATCTCTAGCCACTCTAGTTTGGGTAAGACTCCCTAATATTCCCATTCATTTATTAACTCTAGATATCTTAGATTCTGTATGAAACTCTCTAGGTCATTTCATTAATATAATACAAACATGATTGGGAGATGTATTGTAACACTTTTCACATATATGTGTCAAAATAGATCTCAACAAAGGGTTGCGTGATGTAATTATCATCAATTGGAATCACCTATAATTTTTTTAGCTGATGAACTATTAAAACATAACTTTCTATTGTAGGTATTTTCAATAGCCAACTCATCTCCAAAATTCTTGCCATTTTTTCAAAGGCACTCTCAAGCCTCTAATTCTAAGAAAAAAAATCAAGGTTGGAAAAACCCAAAATATCCAAAAGGATCTAAGGATTTCTCATCTCACAAGTAAGACAACTTGCAACAACAAAAATCTTCTGTAACCATATCTTGTTCTTCAACCTCATCTCAACCCTACACAATGCCATCACTTAGACTCTGAGGTCCCTACCCCTCAGTTGCAATCTCCCCATTCCCATCTAGATCCCTCGAATGGTGAAGAAAGATACACAACCATGATCCTGGTCTTTTCCACAAACATGCATAAACACCTTCATGAATCAGATCACTTAGATAATGATAATGAAGCAACCATTGTTGTAGTCCCTACAAAAATGGGATCGACAAAGGAAACATAGCGATTGAATCCATTCACACTTTTGTAGACTTCATAATGGGATGGATTAATGTTAATAAGAAAAAAGGAATAAAATATCCTCAGGAAGCTCCATGATCATTACTGGCCTCAAAGACCATAATATTAGTATATGTATCTAGATGTTCAATATCAAGTTAGCTAGTCTTTATTTTTGGATTTCGTTGGATTCCCCCATGACCAGGAAATCTAAATTTCTTAATATGTCATGTAATCTTCTGTTCATAAGGTAATACAATTTTTACTCCAAAAAAAAATATAAAAAATCATATAATCACTTAATAATTAAAATAAATTATTTTTCTAAGTTATATATATATATATAATAATGATGATTCATATTTGTATTTGTAAAATGAGTTTACTTTGGTGGAAATTCGCAACATGATTTTAGATATGGAGGAGGAAGTGCACTTTAGTTGAAGATATAACCCTAATCAACATTTGTAAATTGAAACTCACAGTTGGATTCCTGAAACATGCAACACCAATTATTTCCACACCTAATACATGCAAACGATCAATCTCTATTAGAAAATAAAAACTCTATTGGGATGTATTCTAGTGGAGCACTGAAAGACTCAGCAAGAGTTTCTATTGTGCATTGACAAAGTTGTGCAAAAAGTGCATAAAATGAATGACAAAGTCTCAATTCTGGTAAAGAGGTTAGTTGACCTCATTTTCACTCCATCAAATGCTGATGCTCATCCTCCTCCTATTCATGTGGTCTCTCATTCTAGTTAACATGGTTTACAAATTATGTTTCGTAATGTAGTGATAATCCAAGAGGCTGCTTCTTCTAAGATGTGGTAGGTTTCTACATACTAGTTGTATAGTTTATTCTAGTCTAAATTGTGTCAATAACAATGAATTAATAGTTTTTGGATATACAATTTGGACTTTAAATATTTTCTATTAGTTTGGTTGCAAACTTCTTTTTGATGATAATATAAATCATCTAGCCTAAAAAAAAGGAAAAAAAACCAACAACAACAACAAAAACACCATAATATTTTAGAACTTATTGTTTAAATTTAGTTAATAGAGATATAAAAAATTAACACTTACAACAAATTATTTTTCTAGGATATATATATTATGCTATGCATATCACATTAAAAAGTAATTAAAGAAAATTATAAAACATGTTAAAGAAAAATGCAATATGCATATTTATGTAGCTATAGATATTATGGAGGTTTCAATAAAATTAAAAATAAGAATATTTCCAAATATAAAGATGTAAAATTTAAATACAATATAAATAGAATTATAAAGAACCAATATAAATCCATCTGAACTCCAAATCTATTAACTATGGAGAGGGATAAAATCTCTAGATGTGCAAAACTTTCCTCAAGTTTTGCACTCAAAAAGAGGTTTGTGTCTTGAAAAATTTAATCTCTCTCAATGTTGTGGATCCATATTTAATATTAATATATACTAGTAAGTTACAAAGAGTTGTATTGGTAACAACAACCGCAGAATTTTAAAAACCTTAAGGGTTATATTGTTACAAATAACTTGAAAATGAAACTTAATGTCTATGTATGCAAATTAGTGCAAGAGAAAGTTGTTTTCATTTTCCCTTATAATGTTTTAAGTTAAGGCCGACACCTAATTTCACTTTAAAATTCCTAGGAATTAATTTTTACTTCAACAATATTATTTTCCTTCTTTCTATTATGTCATTAATAAATACCATATACAATCTACCATGTATAAGGTGTATAACATAATGTTTAAACATACACACATATAATAAACAATCTTATTTCCACTTTAATTTTTATTTTTTTATCATTAAAATGTTTGAGTTTGGGTTTATTTTTTAATTACCCTAAGATGTTTATGATTTTCTTTTTTAAAATCATTATTGAAATTTAAATATGGATTTATACCTATTAACTTATAAGGATAACATCAAAAACCTCTATCATAATTTTACAACATCCTTCTCTGCTTCCATTAGAAAGTTCTCTATCGAGGTGACATATAAAAAGAAAATAGAACTTCCAACCCTTGGTATGATAAGGATTGTAAAATTTATAGAAAAACAATTAGGGATGCTCCTAACGAATCTTTAAAACTTGATAAGCTAAATACACACAAAGCTCTTATTAAAAGGAAAAAATACACTACATAAATAAAAAAGTAACAACAACTAGTGAACCTATCTAAATATGATTATATAAGGTTTAGGAGGAAAATTCTAATTCATAAAAACTAAATAAAATAATTTGGTTCCCTTGAAGAACTAAATTTCTTACCTTAAAAACCCTTATGAATCCACTAATTCCATGGACACCATTTTGAATTCCCATATAAAGGATGATATATTTTCTTTGGAATACATTGATTTTGAGGTTAAGTGGATTGCTAATTGGAAAGATAAGGATATCAAAGGATACCAAGCTAAGATTTTTAAATTGGGAGGGCCTATCCTCATCCCTAATATACACAAGCTCTTCAATTTGGTAGTGAAACAAGGCTTCCCTAAGACTTGGACCTAGAACCTTGTTGTGCCTATCTCTAAAAGTTGGGATAAAAGAATTCCCTTTAATTATAAAACCATTATGATTAGCCACACTTTAGCCAATATATAGGAAATTATCTTGGAAAAGTAAATTATCATATGGAGAGAAAGCCATTGTAAAAGAGATAAAAAACCAATCTAGGTTTAGGAGATCTCATTCAACTATGGACTACCTTGGTACCCTCAGGATCAGAATGCCACAATAATAAATTTGATTTTTTATATTGTTTCTTTGACTTTATAAAATATTTTGACACCATTCCAAGGGAAAATCTATCAAAGAGTCTGGAAGAGATAATGGTTCCTCTTGAATAGATAATTATTGTGGCAAGGTTGTACAATAATGTAATTTCGAAGTTTAGGAACATAGAAGGTTGAACAAAATAAATTAAATGCAATATCAATGTCAAGGAAGGGTGTCTCTTATCTCCTACCCTTTCTGGCATATACATTGATAATATAGAATAGAGTTTGGAAGATGCAAGTTGTGTTGGTCCCACGCACAGTATTATAGTAATAAATATTCTCCTTTATGTTGAAGATATTGTTCTATTGGTGAGAACCATTACAATATTGGAAAGTAGTTAAGAAGATTCCAAATTTTTTTCTCCAAGATGGGGACGATTTTTAATACTGAAAAAACTAAAGCCATGGTAGTTAAATCCAAAAATATCACATAAGATACTTTCATATATGGCTAAAACTAATTGGAATTAAAAATAATCACAAGCTCACTTGGACTTATAACATTGAGAAAAGGATAAATGGAGGATGAAAAGCTTACAGTGGACTTGAAAGCAATTATAAGTCGGAAAATATTTGATATGGGATAAAAAGAAACTCCTCTTTGAGATTCTTGTCATTCTTGTTATTTTATATGGATGTGAGTTTTTGGGTTGTGATATCTCTAGAGAGTTGCGGAGGAATATAAAACATATCCAAGAACAGTTTGAATCTTATCCTGTTGATTGAAGCAAACCTTTCCCCCATTTAAAGAATGGCTATGACTAGGTATCTTATGTATAGGAATAAATTAAACAACATGGAAGCCAAAAGGTTTCATAAATTTGCTTCTAACTCTTTCCAAAACCCTCACCTTCGGCTCAAGCAATGATGGCATACATATGCCCAATATGTAATAACCCTAGTGTAAATTCCATGCAATACAAGTTAATAAAGGAAAAATAATAAACAAGGCCATGGGACACATATTCCAAGCTGAATGTTGGGAAAAAAAATCTAGTGTGGGTGTTCATATGGTTTATTATGGCTATGGAAATTGACAAAGGAAATGATTAAGGCTTTGGAAAGGCAAAGGGGAATTTATTGACATCTATTTTTTAAAATAATGGAAAATAGGAGAAAAGGGGGATGAAAGCTCACATGTTTTCATGTGAGGAGGAAAATGAAGGAAAATAATGGGAAATTGAAGAAAATAGAGGCCTCATTAATAAAAAGGCTTTTGAGGATCAGTTGGTAACCTTTTGTGAGTTCAATTTTGGAGTTCTCATTCTATTCTCTCTCTCTCTCTCTCTCTCTCTAAACTGTTGGACACAAATTTTCTTGGAGCACTCTTGAAAAGTATGGCATTCTTGGAGATTTCGAGCAAGAACGAAAAGGAAGAGCTGGAAAGCGCAAGGGGACATCGGGATAAAAAACTACATCAATTTTTTTTGCAAGTATCAAGTTGCATGAATGTTTTCCTCACTAGTTTTGGCATGCATGGCATATGCACGTGGTTTCTTGGTTATGATCTTTCATTGGCATGAGGGATTTCCTAGATTGAAAGTGGTTTTGCCTAGCCTTTCCATTTCTTGGATAGACATGGTGTTGTGGGTTCATTTCATTGTTTTTTTTTTCTAGTTAGTTCTCACGTGCCTTTGACTGTGGGTTGAGTTATTAGTTTCTGAAAGCCTTGACTATAAAAATGCTTTAGAAGCCCTATAACTGTTTGGGTTGAGTTACTAGTCCTGGAAGCCTTGGTTGGACAAACGCTCTGGAAGACCTTGGTGGGTTGAGTTACTAGTCCTGGAATCCTAGTTGGAAAAATGCTCTAGAAGCCCGATGACAGCTGTGGGTTGAGTTACTAGTCCTAGAATCCTAGGTTGGAACAAACAATCTAGAGCCCTAGAAAACTAGGGTAGAGACCGATATGGTGATAGTTAGTGATGTTCGATCGTGAGGTGGAATCACTGGTTGAGGGTTGAGGTGGTTGTCCTCTGGAAGCCCTAGTTTGGTTATGATTGATTTTTTTTATGAGATCCCACATTCATGCTTGGAATATGGCACAAGAGTGATTGGATGAAGATATATTTAGCTCAGCCATATCTATGGTCAGGTCGAACATGGAAGTCCCAGACTTGGTTGCATTTTGCTTATGAAAATAAGAGCTTTGTTTCTCTTGTATTTATGGGTAAATATGCTTGTTATTATTGGGATTATATGGATGTTCTATACTTGTCATTTTTGTTGTTTACATGCTGGTTATGAATGTGTTTTATTATAGTGATGATGTATGATTCTCATCATGTTTTGATTTGTAAATGAATGAAAAATGTATCTATGACCAAATATATGATATTAAATTAATGTGATGAGGCAACAATGCTTCTTAGTGATTCTCAAATAAGTATGAGACCCCTATGCTCATATATGTTGTTTAAACTTGTAGATTGCATATTTATGACATGTTTGATGAAATTTCTATCATGGCTAGTAGGGGTCTAGTCAAGTCCTTTTTCAAGTGTTTGCATTTACATCATTATTCCGCTACTATTTTTTAGTTCTGAAAGTGTCATGGAGTTCTAGGTAATTACTTGAGCTCTGGGTCTGAAAAAGTGGCACAAAAATTGGAGTCACAGGCTCAGAACTTCTGGGAAAAGTACCCAATATCATGCATACCCATGTTGTGCATGCGACTGGAGGTTTCCAATCACACTCTTGCCCATGTCAAGAGAGCGACTGGGGGATTGAAGCATGAAAATGTAAGGTTGGATCAAGGGCTAGCGTCCTGGAAGGTTGGGATGTCTCCTGGGTGTCCTGAAGCATGTGTAAAAGGTTTGTGTTTTTGTGTAGAATACATATATTTTCCCTATGAATCTGATGAGCAGCATGGTGTTGGGTATTATTTTGACCTAGCAGACACACTGAGAAGTGTGAAGGAGTAAATAAGGATTTGTAAAGAACATAATGACAGAATCATATAGGCACAGGAAAAACAAGCATAGGTCAATGCAATAATCCTTCAAAGCTTGTCAGAGTTGCAGCGACAAGGACCACTTTGGATAACCTATGGACATGAGGATGGAAATAACGGGGAATATGGCAGTAGATTCATGGTGTTTTTTGTACCTTAAGATACAATCCCTTAGCTGTGATAAGGAATCAATGCTTAAGACATTTTTATGATTATGTCACAAATTTTTATGTCTCTGTTTCATTAACCCTCAAGTATTTATAATCAAACCCTTAAATATCAAATATGATGAATGCTTCACAATGCTACCATTTGTTGATGTTGAATGAAATGCCTAGAAGAAAGTGTAAGAAGAAGTCCAAACTGATATGTTGTTTTATACATAAAATATCATCCCAAACCCCAGAATAAAAATATGAAACAAATAGTTAAAACAAAGGAGCGCCAATTAAGGTTTTTAACTCATACACAGAAGTAAAAAGAACCTGTTGCTCATAACCTTGTTTTATTCATAAATAGAAAATGCATAGTGAAAACATGAATACATTTCAACATAAACAAAATGCTAGAAACTTGCTTACTCATTCATTAATCTTTGAATCTCTGAGTACAAAAATATTTTTCTGAAGGTCCAAAACTCGAAACCTTTCCTTCTCTTGAAAATTACATTAAATACAGTAAAAAGTAGTTTGGAACTGCTGTAACCAATCCTAACTACCAAAACTACTTCAAGACTTCGAAGGTTGTCTATTACATGCCTTGAAAATGTCTTATTACAATTACATTGTCTTCAGAAAATAACATAAAATAAATATCCTAATCTATAGGAATTGCTGATGATGTGGCTTCTTTTCCTTGGTCAATTGATTTGTCTTTCTTTTCTGCTGATCCTTTTGGAAGGTCTATTGTCCAAGCTCTGTACTTTTTCCATATTTATACCTTCATCTTGGATGAATGTGTCAGATTGTGATATTCCAATCTAAATGCAGTAATTCAATCATAAGAAGGCCTTTCTGAGAAAAGAGTTTTTACCATCCACAAGAGTTGAAAATGTCTCTGCAAGAAGTTGACCATTGTCTCTCCTTTAAGCACCTGTGTCTTTTCATGCCTATTATCAACCTTTCTCTTTTTCATCACTAGTAAATTCTCATAAGAGCTCCATGGCAAAAGATTTCCTTCAGCTCCCCAACATGGTGGCAAGCCTACTCTTGTCATTTTATCAAAATATTTATCAAATTGACTTACTGCTTCCTTAATTTCCATTAGTTTCTTTTCTGCAGCCTTTCTGAGATCATTTCTGATAATCATTTTATTAATTTCTACTGCATACAACATTTTGTCCTGCATATCATTCTCCTCTAACTCCTGATCTAATTTGGAATTAATAAAATCAATAAATCTTCTGGCCCAAATGGCTCTATTAATTCCTTTTTTCTTATCATACATGATTGGTTCTTCACATTCTACAATAAGGCTTTTCGCTTTTGCAGTTATCATCAGGAAGCACCAATTGGATTTCATTCCTGAAATGATATCAGTCCAAATGATATCTTTAGCTTGTATGAGTGAAATATTTCCTTTCATTCTTTCTTTGAGATTTTTAATCTCAGCTTCAGTATTTCGGAAATCCATTTTGTATTTGTCTGCTTCATTTTCTATGACCTTCATCAATTTTGTTGCAGTCTCCAGATCTGTTTGAGCCTTCTCTCTATCTCTTTCAGCCATCCGCAACTCAGTATTTAACTAAAAAATTTGTGTTTGTGGGTCTTCATCACCTGTAGGAAAAACAAAAGTACAGTTATGATTATCAATATGATTTTGCAATGAAAATGCAATCTCCTTTATTTTGGATAGTTCTTCATCTTTTTGCATAAGTTGCTGCAACAATGTTTCCTTTTCTTTCTCTACCTCTACAACTTCTGTAGCCATTGAATGTTCACCAGTAGGTAACTTCAACTTCTTCCTTAATGTAGATATCTCTACCTCAGCACTTTGCACGAATTTCTGCACAACAGTCTTATCACTGGGGTCTACTCCAATTTTTATAATAGTCTTCTTCAATTCTTCATTTTGAACTGTTAAGGCTCTTGAGTTAGCTTTCTCTAACTTCAACTGTTTTATTACTTTTCCCAACATATTCTCTGCCTTTATGGCCATGGCATTAGTATTTGTGAGGTCATTTATAATCAATTGCCCTGTTTCCATATGCAAATTCATTTTATCCATTAGTGGAATTTTCTTTACATCCACAGTCACATTGACAGTTTTGAAATTGCAGGAAGAGCCAATTGACATATCTGTAGGATGGGAGAGGGAAATTATAAATTGATCTTTCTCAAGATCCATTACAGTTAACAATCTTGTTTTTTTAGCAGTGACTTGATGTTCAGCTTGGGCCTCCATGCTGGCCTTCATCCTCTGATTTCTTTCTTCAATTTGTGAAAACATTTGTTTAATCAAGGGCACCTGTTCATGAGAAGCTTCATGATTCCTCGGTGAGGCAGGAGCATTTTGTTCTTCTCCCAAATGTAAAGAAAAACCAGGAGCAGTAGATGCAGGCTCTTCAGTAAGTTTTGTTCTCTTCATGGCTCCCTGCTCCTCATCATCTAGATCAATAACCACTTCCTTGGTTCTTTTAGTTGTTTTCTCTGCTACGATAGGAGTTTGAATGTTTGCATCTATTGAACTCTTCACATCTTTACATGCTATCTTCTCTTGTTCTGGCCTTCTTTCATGAATAAAAGCAGAATACGCATTCTCAATTCTTCTATTTGAAATAACATTATATGGGTCATAAGCCCAACTTTCTCCTAGTAGCATCTGCATGTCATCTAACATTTTTGTTACTTCATCAAATGCCTACCTCATATTTACTATGAAAGGGCCTACAACCATGGGTAATTTATACATGTGTCATTTCTTCATAGGCACAAAATGAACCTTATCAACATTTAGACTCTGTCTAATGAAATCTAAAGAAAAAAGCCTCATTGGCACAAAAGTTGGGAGTCTGTAAGGCTCAACACTTGCTCCATATAGCCTTATTTTAGAATATTCCTCAAAAACAAACCAGTCTCCATATTTACAATTGTTTCCTAAATGCAGAAACTCCTGAGCTTTAGGTGGGAAACAGGGAGGAGGAATTCCATTCAATATTTTGTATGCAATTGGCGTGTAATAACTAGAAAAATCAAACAACCCAGCCTCATTTTGCTCCCTTCTAACTACATCTATCTAGAATATCACTGATTGCCTTCTTTTATTTACATCCATAATATTTAGACCTAAATGCATGAATTCTTCCGCATTCTGGTATAAGAACAAATATACAGTTAATGAGGGAAATTTAAAGGAACCTGTTAATGAAAGGCTCATCAGCTGTGAGTTTACTACTTCCTGCCAATATGATGGAATATCCAGCACCATTCCTGGCTTCATCATCATGGAAAACATCCCTAGAACTGATTTATCCACTGTATTATCATCATCCTTACCCAGAATTTTTGCAATATGACTCAATATTGGACAAGTCTCAGCATCAAAAACCCCCATATCAAGCTCCTTGCAATCTGGCTGAAACTGCTTCATGTCAAGCTTCAAATGAAACATGAACTCATTGAATTATTCTCCTACAATATTATCATAATATTGAACCAGTGAATTGTCAAAAAATTGAATGGATGACTCTGACTCAGGATAGCACAGGGCTTGGCAGATTAATAGGGTAGACACCTGCAAAACATTTTCTCCTTGGGAATTCATGACAAAACACTTCCCTGGATACATGATAGATACCAACCAATAGATGAATTCAGGGAAAGGGTGGGTTTTAGGAATGCATGCAGACAAGACTCCAGACTTGACCATGGCAGAATACACAGGGAAGGCATTATCATTCAAGATAACTTGCTGGTAGAAGGGGAGGTGAATTACTGAACAGAGGGTATCTTGAATATCCCTCTCAGTATCCATGAGAGGGATATGGCTACTTGAACCTGATAAGGACGACCATTTAGCCATGGTTAAAATTTTACGTGAAAAACAGTTTACAGGGTGGTCAAATTTTGCAAGTGGCGGAAAGCTAAAACGAGGTGCAGCACAGCAAATCACAAGTAATTTTGAAAAACAGACAAAAATTTCTTTAAATTGGTGGCGCGGGTTTTAAATTAAATGCTGACAAGACACGCCAACAAGCCATTAACTCTTCTTGACGTGGAAGACAGCTGTGACCAACTCAGTGTCTTATGTCATTGCAGGGGCTCTCGGGGTACGGAGGAAAACTTTGGCTAGTGCCCCCGCATTCAATCTTCGACGTTGATCTTCGTTGTCCCCATAGTCAACCCGGTCAACTACGGAGGCACTCCTCGTGGTATCCGTTGTGCTAGTTGTGCTCGCGGGTTGGGATTTTTGATAAAAATTTTAATGATCGGCGCTTTCTGCCATTCAAACCAATCACTTTTTAATATTTAATACCGGACCCACAACTAATAAAGTTTAAATGTTTAAAGTTTAACTTAAACTTTGATGAGCATAGATATTTTTTCATGCTAAAGTATAAGACTTTGATACTTTAACATATATTCCAACAATTTCTTATTTTTTGTATTTTGAAATATTTAAAAAATAAAAGGATATGCATATGATCCATAACATTTGGCTCCACCTGGGGATAGTGTTTTTTCCACGAAACATTAAGAATCTGCAGATCAGTGCCTTCACTTCGGGCATGGAGTCAAAAATTGCTTGATGAGAAATATTCAGTGAGAGGAAACTAAATATGTACAATAATAAACTAACTGCCTTTAGTGCTGGAAATAATGTTTTAGATACTGCCCATTTACAGGCAGTTCTACTGCTTCTCCATCAAGATCTTCTAGCATGAAAGTATTATTTGAGCTGACTTCGAAGATTTTATAAGGACCATACCATAAAGGATCAAATTGACCATGTTTCCCTTTCTCTTCCCTCTTGGTATCCCATCTTAATACCAGATATCCAGTCTGAAACATGATTTCTCTTGCCTTTCTGTCAAAAATAGACTTCATTTTCTCCTGATAAATGATAAAATTGTCTCTAACTTTATTTCTTCTTTCATTTAATTCTATCACATGGTTTAGTCTTTCGATCAAGGCATTAGGTTCCTCTTAAGAGTCTTGAAGAAAAGAAATTACTGTTCTTGCTAGATGAGTGGGAAATAAAGCCTGAGCACCATATACCAATTCATATGGAGACTTATCAGTGGATCTTTTAGTAGTCATCCTTACTGCCCATAAAGCAAAAATCAACTTTGAATCCCAATCCTTTTGGTTCTCATTGATTGTTTTCTTTAGTATCTTCACCAATGTTTTATTAGATGATTCTGCTAATCCATTTCCTAAAGGATGATATGCTATAGAGTGGGATAATATTACATTATAAGTCTGACAAAAATTTATGAATCTGACTGAATTGAAAACTTGAGCATTGTCTGTTACAATATTTACTGGACATCCAAATCTGCTGAAAATATTCTCCTCCAAAAACTTCATCACAACCAAATCATTTGTCTTTCTAGTAGGAACTGCCTCTACCCATTTTGTAAAATAATCAGTAGCAGTTAGAATATAATTAAACTGCCCACTTGATGGTGGATTAATCTCTCCAATGAAATCCAATCCCCATTGTCTGAAAGGTTATTCAATAAATACAGAAAGAAGCGGTAAAGGAGCTAGCCTTTTCTTTTCTGCAAACAATCAGCATTTCTGGAAACTTCTAACAGTTCTGTACACATCAACAAATAAAGAGGGCCAACAAAAACCTGATTTAAGAATCTTATGAGTAGTTACTTTCCAGTGGTAGTGACCTCCACACAAGAATTCATGATATTATTTAATCACCTCCATGGTTTCCTCTTCTGTCAAACACAACAACAATACACCAGCAAGATCTTTCCAATACAAATTAGCTTCAATTATAACATAAGGTTGAACTTTAAGTTTCAGAGCTCTGTACTTAGCTCTGTTTATTGAAGGAGGACAAGAAAAGAAACAGAGATAATGAATGATATCCTTATACCAGCCTGAATAGAGAAATTTGTACTTAATTGATGACTTTGTCTTAATATGATCTGTTTCCTCAATTACTTCATCTACAGGCGCAAGTAAACTAATTTACAAAGCTTGGAAATTAGATTCTGTCAGCAATTTGGCCAATCTCTGTCCTTTGAATAACTTTGTTGGTTTGATATCCAAGTCATAATCCTGTATTTTGGCAATCCATTTTCTTCTTTTTCCTTCGACATCACTATGTACTAGCACATCCTTTACAGCAGAGTTAGGCACATATGCTACTATTTGAGAATAAAGTATATAAGTTCTGAAAGCCTTTAATGATTTTACTAAAGCATATACCTGCTTCTCCAGGATATTATACTTCAGCTCTGCATCTCTTAGGACTTTTCTGAAAAAGGCTACAGGTTGTTCACTTCCTTATTCGTTTTTTTGTAATAATACAACAACAATAGTAGATGATGATGCAAATGAGAAGAATTGAAAAGGTTTAAGTAATCTGGACCGATTAAAACAAGAGCTTCTTGGAGAGATTCTTTAATTCTACCGAATGATTCTCTTGCATCTTTGTCCCATTTTACTTCAACATTATGTTTTAACATATCTAGTATTCTCCTGACAATCTCAACATAATTTGGAACAAATCTTCTCAGAAATTTGATTTTTCCCAGAAACCTTTGGATATCTTTTTTACTTCTAGGCAGTGGAATTTTCTGTATAGCTTCAACCCTTGTCGGGTCAATCTTCACTCCTTGTTTTGAAACTATGTGACCCAACAAATTACCTTGTTTTAAAGAAAACAAATATTTCTTGGGATTTAATGATAATCCAAATTTTTTTCATTTCAAGAAAGCTTTCTTCAAGTGTTCTAAGAGTTCATTATCAGAACCTGAAAAAATAGTAACATCATCAAGATAAATAACTACAAATTTATCAGCCACAAAAGAAATATCCATTGCCCTTTGGAAAGTTTCTCCTGCATTCATGAGGCCAAATGGCATCCTGGCATACATGAATGTTCCCCAAGGTGTGGTGAAAGCAGTTTTCTTTTGATCTTCCTTCTCCACAGCCACCTGATTATACCAAAAAAAACCATCAACTATGGATAACCTGAATGCTCCAGTTACTTTCTGCAGAACAAAATCCATCTTTGGTAAAGGATAATTATCTTTTAGGGAAGCTCTGTTCAAATTTTTGAAATGCACACATAATCTTATCTCTCCATTTTTCTTCCTGACTGGTACCATATTTGAAACCCAATCTGAATATCTTAGTGGAACTATGATTTTTGCTTGCAAAAGTTTTTCACCTTTTTTTCAATTGGAGCCAGCAATAGTGGTGTTGAGGTATAAAAGGTGTCTTTTTAACGCCTATTTATCCTACATTAATTATCAATCCGGGAACGACTTTTTATTTCAAGAGTGTACTCAGTCTGAAGCTGCAATCAATCTAAGAGTAATTCCTTGCAAGATGTAGTGCAATGTTTCAAATACAAAAGTAAACAGATGCTTGAAAAAGAAATCTAACTACAACAACATAAACTCAAATGCTCTAAAATCTAATCATTCACTCAACAAACATCAATCGAGGATACATTAGCAATAATTCATTCCTCTAGAAATTGATGCAATTGAATCAAACTGAAACAAGAAAATCAATCTGGGATGAAGGAAGCAATAACCAGTGTTCTCTAAAGTTGACAGTCCTGATTTAAAGCAATTAAAAGGAAATAGAAATTGAGCTAAAGCTGCTATTGAAAGTAAACTAGGAAAACTCTTTAAAAGCAAACTCTTGCAATCTATAAACTAATTAATCTGAAATGAACAGCAATGTAAATGGGTAGCAAACTATAATTAAAGGAATTGAACATCAAACACTAACTAATGAATCGAATAGCAAAGTCTATGGAACAACAAATCCCATTGAACAAGAATCTGTAATTAAGAGAATTGAACAGAAATTAGAACGGAACAACAAATGGAATCAAATGCTGAACAACAAAGCTCTGTTAAAGCGTAACAAGATAAATGATACATGCATGAGGATTCTTGTCAGAATAGAACAGCGATGCGATTCATCAATGTTACACGCCAATATCCATAAGCAATTAAAAAGAAAACTGATTAACTTGCAAACTGTAATAAAAGAAAATATGAACTATCTCACAACAATAATGAAAAGATAGAGATACAAATAGTGGATCGATCCACCAGGGTCAGGCCCTCAACTACCGGTGAAACGCTGCTAGGATTTACTCCATAGCTAAGAAATTAAACGGAAACGAACTCTTGTATCAATCAGACATAAACAATGTTTATAGCAGTCACTCTCTGATCACAGGAGTTAATAAATTACAGAGTTACAAAAAGAGAGTTTAATCATCAAATCATTGTCTTTCTACATAATACATGCTCTCCTTTTATAATCAGAAAGAGGTTAAATAGTAAATATGATCCCTCATAAAAATATTGGATTGTCCCTAACAGCTTGATCAGCAAGAAAAGATATTTCTATTAATCTTTCAACAGGAACAAGTCGAATTTGGATTTGCAGCTGAGATAATTTGGAAGACAGTCGTAACAATAAATATGAGAAAATCGTGCTCAAATAACCTTCCGTTTCTCTCAATACATGCTAAATTTGGGCAAACCGTTCTTAAAAAAAGTTAATTTGGTCCATTCTGGACAAAACCCATGTTCTGGATTTTCCATATTCTTCTCCATTTGCCCAGAATATCAACCGCAAAATTGTCACTTCTTATTCCAACGAATTTCTGAATTGGAATATTGAATGATGTGCTGGAGATCGAATCTGCAATCTAGCAAATATCTTGGAGGCTAAAATGGTGAGTGATGTTACAAAATATATTAATAAACTATCATTGATAAAATTATGCATAATAATCATCAATTTATTAAAAATAAAGGATAAGAAATAATATTTATCCATAAGAGCATAAATAATTATAAAATAGATTTATATGATAAATTATGATAAATTACATGATAAAGAAGAGTAGAAATGGATGAAATAAGTGTTAAAAAGTGGTCGTATTCGTGGCCCAACATACCCCCAATCAATTGTACTCATTGTCCTCGCTGCAACCTTCTAGACCAATATACGTATGTCCTCATGTAACCCAAAGACAAAACCTATGTTAACTAAGAAAAGAGAACATGTTCATCCTAACCTATGAAATGGATGAACAAATGAATTTTTCCTCAAATAATGAATATTCAATTTTAGCAATCTTCGATAAAGACATAATAATTTTTACAATGATGTTCAACTATATGTATATGAAGTCGTTGCATGAATGTGACATAAGTAACAACAAATTTCATTAACCATTTTCTCAAAAATCAGATCACATGCACGGATCATGAGATATAAACAAAATGGATGTAGTGAGCAATGCATAATTTTCAAAAAATTTTATGAACTAATTTGATTTGTTGCAATATGATATTCCTCGTTGTTCGTGAATCCTACAAGGCGATTTAGTTCATAGTTATAAAGATATATGCAAATCAATTTCTGCACTGTACAAAAATGAAATTGTATGCCTTAAATGAGAAAGAAAGTGGAAAACATCCATCGTGTGTAGCAATTCCTCCCCCAAACTGAAGGATTAGCATGTCCTCATGCAATTCCAGAAGACAAAGAGAGGTGGTTGCTACAATCTGTTGAAATCTATGCTTGGTGTAAAATGACATGGAATAAGGGAGGTGTTGAGAATGAATAAGAATATCAATGGATGATAAAAAATATTACTGACATGGTCAAAAGAAAAAAATGAAGGAAATCAACACTCCCCCAACCTGAAAGATGAGATGTCTCTAAAAAATGGGAAGTGGTAAAGATGTGGAATGAATGATGATAAATAATGCTCAATGGATTTTCATGAAATTCTCCTAAATTCATAATAAATCAGAAAAATATGCTATTTTACCTCAAGTGTTACATCCGAAAAAATGTGGAATGACATGTAGGGACTGGCCTTTTTTGAAGCTGATGTAGGTTGAGCGGATATTGAAAGTGATGCAAAAGGTGGAAGCCATGCAAGCACATCATGTCTGAAGAATTGTGCACGTTCGCGAGCCTTTTTTGTTAGTTGCAATAATGTGGTCGTGCTACGAATAGAATTCCCCCCTCCCCCCATATTTGTTGTTCTCCTATAAACAAATCATGATTCTGTATGCAATTTTCTTGAATCCACAGTTTTAGTTTTGAATGACAACAGAGAATATGCATGCAAAAATTTTAAGCAGAAAAACTTCTATAGAAATGCAGTATGAATATTGTGGCAAATATAAGAGTAGCATACTGCACAGCAATTGTATAGCATGGAAAGGCATACATACTTATGATATGATCAATAAATTATCGCATTACTGAAATCAATGCATATTTTTAAATTGTGAGTAGATATGGAAATGTTTATGTAATGATTCGAAAATAAGGGAAAAGGACAGCTAATGTGAAAAAATTACTTATGCGGTCATTATCCACATAAACCATTATGATCAATTTATAAATAAATTTCATGCATAAGAGGTTCCGAACAAAGGGTTTAGGAGCATACTCTCATTTGATATTAGATAAAGATATAAGAAAAGGGTTTATCATTACTATTGATTTGTGAAAAATATGACTCCAATACCATCAGTAGAGCTCTGTTGCCCACAAGTGTCTATAACCTTGACAAAGTTGCTTTCTCGCCCTTGGAACCATTATCTTTTATTTATGCCTAGAGAAGTGTTGTGTGATGTCGTGATGGAGGCCACTGTGCTGGCTTGGGAACCAGATGAATCACAATGCCATTCACTAGGAAGGAGTGAAAGGTGGGCAGGTCGACTCGTGATGAGACCTCCTGTTCCAAGGACTTTTTATTTTTTTGAGTTGTCCATTGGATCATATCCCTGGTGTGGTGGCCATAATGGGAATGCCACTTCACTACTCCCTTATGATCATGGTAGGCTAGCTCTTGATGAGACCCCCTATCTTTCATTTTCCATATCACAGAATTATTAGTAATCATATAGAGATTTTTTTTCTTATTTTTTATGTGGCACTTCCCTATGTATGTATAGAGGATGGCTCAACACTCCTTAAGAGTAGGCATGGTGGAAGAAGTCTGAACATCTCAATAGAGAAAACATGCTCTTATTCTTATTCAATAAATAAAAATCAAAGAGAGTTATGAAGATTTGGGGAAGAACCAACATGATAAAGATAACCGATCATATTAATTTTAGTGAAAATAAAGACAACAAAGTGATATAGATGGTTGTGTCCTTTCCTTTTTCTTATCACTACAAAACAATTTCTTAAAAATGACAATTTCTCTTAATTAGCTGATTCCAGTAACCTCTAATTTGTGTATTCTTACATAAATTGTATGTTTGTCTTTCAAAGAATCATGAAGAATTCAAAAAAGTCCTAGAAATGTTGTTTAAAAAACAAGAAAAATGCACTAAAAAAGTGTTGTTCCTTTGGAAAGGAACAACAAAAACAATCTGCGAAAATGTTGTTCCTTTCTAAAGGAACAACAAAAATAATCAGCGGAAATGTTGTTCCTTTGGAAGGGAACAGTAAGAACAATCGGCAAAAACATGTTGTTCCTTTTGAAAGGAACAGCAAAAACAAGCGGGAAAAATGATGTTCATTCGGAAAGGAATAGTAAAAACACGTGGCAAAAGTGCATTGTTCCTTTTGAAAGGAACAACAAAACTGTTGTTCCTTTTGAATGGAACAACAAAGATACGCAGCAAAAGTGTTGTTCCTTTTGAAAGGAACAACAAAACTAATCAACGGAAATGTTATTTCTTTTGGAATGAACAACAAAAATAAACACACAAATGCACTGATTCTTAAGAGGAATGGCTGTTATTCCTTAAGAAGAACAACAAATGTTTCTTAAAAGGAACAACATGAAAAATAACGGCACACAAAAAAGTGTTGTTACCTATAGGAAACAGCGAAGAAAATGCACGTAGAAATTGTTGTAGGGAACAGCAAAGAAAAAAAAATAGACGAAAAAACAAATCCATTGTCAAGAAAATCCAATCAACTTAGAAAGGAAAATTTATGTACAAGTTTCAAGAAAAAATAATTTTTTTACAGAATTTATGCTGCCGAAGAATTGCCTCCTAAAATTTGCATGGTGGGGTCCTTATTGTTCAATTTCCAATGGAGCAGAAACTACAATTTGAAAGGATCAACACCTGAAACAAAAAACATAAAAGAGATCACAAAAGAAACAACACTTTATTAAGTTACAACAGCTATGATGTTATTTCCTAAGGGAATATCAACCTGTTAATGGAAAAAAATGATCTTTTTGAAAAATGTTTTGGTAGCAGTGACATGAATCTTGAACTGGAAACCGATTCTTCATTTCTTCTTGTTATGAATCATAAACTAGATGAAATTCCCTTGTTTCACTAAAAAAAAATTCAAGAATCGCTCGTCCATAAATTGACCTTCTTTGTTCTCCTAAGACCTGCAAAAAAACGAGTGTCTACCTGCAATAAAACATTAAATCATGGAGAAAGAGAGGTGTACGGCCTCCCTTAATCCAATAATTATGCAAAAAACTAACAATTAGTTACTTTGTATAATAAATCCAAGGAAAAATAAAACAAATTTTATTTGTCACCTGCGGGAGAGCAGTGGTCGACTATACTAACCAACAGTGTTTTAATCATACCTTCTTTGTTTTTCGTCTGATTTGAGTAATTCCAAAGCCAAATGAGAGCTAATTCAAAGTTTTATCTCCAATAGAAACAGGTTTTAAAAATTCCATGTAATGGTATGTTAAATTTTCTCAGAACAATCTGCATAATAGAGTCATTCTCGATTTTCTAGCTCAGACCAATAGTTGATATTTCAAGCATAAATTTTTCATTTGATAACGGATTGAACCGATTCAAAATGGAGATTAAATTATATTTATTTATTTATCTCCAATAGAAACAGGTTTTTAAGACAAGAAGAATTGATGGGTCAAATACGCTAGTTAACAGCCGAGAAAACAGAGATTCAAGAGTGCTGATTTATAATAGGCAGTCAGTATTTTGGTCATAAATTCCTCATTCGATATCGAAATTGAGTGATTCAAATTGCGTTGTAAAATATAATCATATAGGAATCTACTATAGAAATATGTTTTAAAAATATAGTAATTTAGGCTTCCAAAAACTAATTGTCCCAACTCTGTTGTTGAGCTGCCTACTATACACCTTGTCAATGTTTTGGTTCTAAATTTTTTGTTTGAAATCAAAATGGAGTGATTCAAATTGGGTTAGAAATTAGACATCAAGAGCTACTTAGGATAGAAACAGGTTTTAAAAATATTCATATTTGGTCCCCCAAAGCATGACTGTTCCAACTGTGTTTTCAGAAATTTCATCAAGCCCACAAGCTAAAAAATATGATATTCAAGCAATTTTTCCATATTGGTGATAAGCGTTTGTAGAATTGTTATTTTCAATATAATGCATCTACATACATAAATAAATTAAAATATTTATCACCGATGTTGATTTCCACAATGTGTTGCAACAAAACAACTATTTTTACAAAAATAAAAAAAAATGTGTTTATTTTATTTCCTTATTTATTTTATTTTCTCCACTAACCTACTCTTCTTTGAAAATCGAATATGCTTATGTATAAGATTATTTCTGGGGGAGCCATTTCCAAAATAAGGCCTCTAGTATGTACATATCCAAATTTGAAAAATGCATCTTGATAAATAGTAGGGTATGAGAAGTTAACTTCCCTTCTTGTAAAAAAAAAAAAAATTGGGCGAGAATTCTCAATTTCTTGGGAAACTTGCTCAGTCTTTTCTGTTTGGCTATGTACCTCAGCAAAGGCTACAGATGGGTCTGTGGCCTGAAGGGAACTAGTAGGTTTTCTAGAAATAACTTTTCTAGGTCCTACTGATGGCTAAGATTCAGTTTTCTTAAGAATTTCGTCAATAAAGGTCGTTCTCCCAAGGGTCACCGGTCCCTTAGGTTTTTAAGGTTTGGGAGGAATTTTGTCTTGTTTAGCTTTTCTATTCATTCAAAAAAAAAAGCCTTCATTCCTACCTAAAGAAAGAAATTTACCCAATTCTGTTGTGAAGCAGGTTGTGAGCAAGTATGTTCCTTGCTCGGTGCACAGGTTCTTACCTTCCATCTTTAATACCCAATTCTTCCCAAGTAGAAAAAAGGTCAAATGTGCATCACTCCTTCTAAATGGCATACACTCTCCCCGGAAACGGTGCCAAAATGTTGAGGTATAAAAGGTGTCTTTTTAATGCCTATTTATTATACATTAATTATCAATTCGAAAACGGCTTTTTAATGCCTATTTATTCTACATTAATTATCAATTCGGGAACGAATTTTTATTTCAAGAGTGTACTTAGTCTGAGGCTGCAATTCAATCTAAGAGTAATGCCTTGCAAGATGTAGTATAGTGTTTCAAATACAAAAGTAAATGGATGCTTGAAAAAGAAATTTAACTACAACAACATAAACTCAAATGCTCTAAAATCCAATCATTCACTCAGCAAACATCAATCGAGGATACAGTAGTAATAAATCATTCTTCTAGAAATTGATGCAATTGAAATCAAACTGAAACAAGACAATCAATATGGGAATGAGGAAGCAATAACCAGTGTTCCCTACAGTTGACAGTCCTGCTTTAAAGCAATTAAAAGGAAATAGAAATTGAACTAAAGCTGCTATTGAAAGTAAACTAGGAAAACTCTTTAAAATCAAACTCTTGCAATCTATAAACTAATTAATCTGAAATGAACAGCAATGTAAATGGGCAGAAAACTGTAATTAAAGGAATTGAATAGCAAACACTAACTAATGAATCGAATAGCAAAGTCTATGAAATAACAAATCCCATTGAACAAGAATCTGTAATTAAGAGAATTGAACAGCAATTAGAACGGAACAACAAATGGAATCAAATTTTGAACAACAAAGCTCTGTTAAAGCGTAACAAGATAAATGATACAGGCATGAGGATTCTTGTTAGAATAGAACGGCGATGTGATTCATCAATGTAACATGCCAATATCCATAAGCAATTAAACAGAAAACTGATTAATTTGCAAACTGTAATAAAAGCAAATATGAACTATCTCACAACAATAATGAAAATAAAGAGATACAAATAGCGAATCAATCCACCAGGGCCGAGCCCTCAACCACCGATGAAACGCCGTTGGGATTTACTCCAGAGCTAAGAAATTAAAAGACAACGAACTCTTGTATCAATCAGGCATAAACAATGTTTACAGCAGTCACTCTCTGATCACGAGAGTTAAGAAATTACAGAGTTACAAAAAGAGAGTTTAATCATCAAATCATTGTCTTCCTACATAATACATGCTCTCCTTTTATAATCAGAAAGAGGAGAAATTAAATAGTAAATATGATCCCTCATAACAATATTGGATTGTCCCCAACATCTTGATCAGCAATAAAAGATATTTCCATTAATCTTTCAACAGGAACAAGTCGAATTTGGATTTGCAGCTGAGATAATTTGGAAGACGGTCGCAACAATAAATATGAGAAAAGTGTGCTCAAATAACCTTCTGTTTCTCTCAATACAGGATGAATTTGGGCAAACCGTTTTGAAATATAGTTAATTCGGTCCGTTCTGGACAAAACCCATGTTCTGGATTTTCCAGATTCTTCTCCATTTGCCCAGAATATCAATTGCAAAACTGTCACTTCTTATTCCAACGAATTTCTGAGTTGGAATATTGAATGATGTGCTGGAGATCGAATCTGCAATCTAGCAAATATCTTGGAGGCTAAAATGGTGAGTGACGTTACAAAATATATTAATAAACAATCATTGATAAAATTATGCATAATAGTCATCAATTTATTAAAAATAAAGGAGAAGAAATAATATTTATCCTTAAGAGCATAAATAATTATAAAATAGATTTATATGATAAATTACATGATAAAGAAGAGTAGAAATGGATGAAATAAGTGTTAAAAAGTGGTCGTATTCATGGCCCAACAAGTGGGTTAATTTTTCTGAGCTTCTGCTTTTGTGGTTTAACCCCATCTTTCAGTGGTATTTTATGTTGAATAATATCCAAATCATAAGTTTTCAAATCTTCATATGACCATGCAAATACATCCATGAATTGTTTAAAAATATCTACATACCTTTCTTTGTACTCCTTAGGAACTCCTTTAAACAATTTGACTAATTTAGGCACATGTTGAGTTCCTAAATTACAGTCCTCCATTTCTTCATCTTGGGATACCTTTTTCTGGTTCATTGACACATCATTAGCATCAAACAATCTTTCAAGAGTACCAGATCTCTGGGCAAAATATTATCTTTCAATTGAATTATCTTCTAATCACCAATTGAATGTTTCAGATTTTTGGACATATCACTTTGACCACTTTCATCAACTTCTAAATCAATTTGACTATCTTCAAAACTCCCAATCATTGTTAAAAACTTATTAATTTTTTCAACATCCTAAAAAACCTGCCAATGTTTTACATTATCAGGGATTGAAGGCCTGTATCTCAATTCAATTTCATATCTCAATCTTGGATTAATTGGTGGTTTAAATGTGCTAGCTGCAACTGCCAATGAATCTTACATTATGTTCTCTTCTCTTGGAATAAACTGTAAATTAAAAACTTCAAAATAATTTTCAACTAAATCCCACACCTCATTTCTATAAGATCTCAATATGGGATGTTTAGTTTGGCACCAATTCTTAATTTGTCTTATGATTAATTCAAAGTCACCAAAAACAGATAAAAACTGAATTCCCATTTATTTAGTTGTTTGCAAACTTAGAATCAATGCTTCATATTTAGCCACATTATTAGTAGATTCAAATTCCAATTTGAAGGAAAAAGGTAAAAAGTTACCTTCAAGAGAAATAAATATGAATCCAGCTCCAGTGCCCTCGTTAGAGAAGGCACCATCAAAATAAAAATTCCAAATTTTATTTGAACACAGCTCTTTATGTACATTGGCTGAAGTGAGCTGATTTTTTTAATCTTCAGCAAATTCTGCATCTTCATGCAGCATGAAACAAGAGAGATTCTCTTTCTCTTGGCCATAAATGGGGGAATTACCTGCATCTTTCTTGGTAGTAGTTTTAAAAATCTAGTTTCTATGTATAACCTCCTTTCCTCCCCATTAAAAATAGGAATAATAGTATATGTGAAATCCAATTTCAAAACTCCTCCAAGCTTTGCCCCCCAAGATCTAGACAACAACATACCAAATCTAGATGGAATATCTGCTACTACCACATCTATCATAATACTCTTAGCTGGAATTTGAGCCAGGGAAACAACCATATCTTTGATAAGACCCACACACTTCACTCTTTTTGAATCAAAGGAATAAAGGTCTCTATATGGTTTGGTGATTTGTAAATTTAACTCTTTCATCACAGACATTGGAATTAGATTATGTGATGCACCAGAATCTAGCATACAATTATGTAAAATGAAATCATGCAACAGAACTGATATATAAAAAGGTGGAAGAGAAGAATCTACCTCTTCAACATGAGGTCCAAAAGTAACCACTAGTTTCTCTTCTTGCAGATTCACTATATCACCCACCTCATCAAACTGAGATAAGTTAATAAACTCTGCAATTTCTTTCTTATAACCATGTGTTTTTACCAACTCAAGAAGTGGTATTTGAATCTTTACTTTTTATAATTCTTTAGACAAACTAAAAGTTTGATTTTGTTTTGTAAACTTTTTAGGTTCTTCTTGGTTTTTATTTGAATTTGCATGTTGATCAGGAACAGTAACAATTTTCTCCAAAATATTAGGGTCATTAGATTTTATTTGAGGAGCTTCAGCTTGCTGCTTCTCTCTCTTTTTCTTGATTTATGGTTTGTTTCCTCTTATCTGATTTTTTAATAGGATTCTTCTATAGTGGAGTCGCCATTGACATAGGTACTGATTCTAATTCCTCTCCTTCATCATCCTGAGTTCTCAACCTCTTTTTTGACCTCAAATCATATTTTTTATGCAACTTTTCTTGCATAAAATCAGTAAATTGTTTGCAATAATCATCCATTTATTCCTGATCAAATGAGATATCAGCTTCTTTACATTATTCTGCATATTATTTCTCACTTTCTTCTTCTGTCTCACCATCTTCCATATACACAACATAAATTTGATCTTCATATTCTTTCTGATCATTATCAACAGAATGTGATGGGGTTACCTCTATAAATAAAGGTGGTTGGACTTGATCTTGATCTTTCCTTTCTCTTTGTAGAATTTGTAGGGGTTGTTTTCTGAATTGGGGGTTGAAAACCCCTCTGTTTTGTTGTGCAGGTTTCTTGTTATATAATTCCATATTTACTAATTTGTTTGACAAATTTTTAATGACCTGAGTCATATCATCTATTCTTTGATCTTGTGATGAATCTTCTTCTTTAGCCTTTCCTTTGTCTTGAACCTTTCCAACAGCAGTCATGTTTGCCTCAATTTCTAAGACATCAGTTTGAATTTGTTCAAGAGTGGAGACTCTTCTTTCTCTCAAGGTAAAACTGAAATCTAATGCAAATACATCAGCAAAAACAACCCTTGCTCCAATAGGAGGAGGTTTCATTTCCACAGGCAAACTATTGTACAATTTATTAAATCTTTTGACAAAATCACTCATACTTTCATTTGATTTTTTCTTTATAGCGTTAAAATCTGTTAAAGAATAACCATGGCCCCTTTTTTCACCCCATCTCTAGATGAATTGTCTTTCTAATTCATCCCAATCATTAATTGAACCATTTGTTAATCCTTTGAACCATTTTCTTGCCTCTCCACCTAGAGACTGCACAAAAAGTCTCATTACAACATCAAGATGTTCTACATTAAAGTTTTCAGCAAAAGTACAAAACAAATGAAAGTGGTGTTCTGCAGTTATTTCATCTTCACCAGTAAATCTAGGGAGCAACTTAAGGTACTCCTGAGGAATTGCATTCATTGGTTGGGGTAGATCTAATGGTGCATATCTATTCATCAAGAAAGAAGGGGCTGCCATGTTTATGCCGGGATTGACTGCTCCTTGAGTGGGGGTAAAATGAACAATAGTTGTAGGCGGGGATAAAAGGGGTGGAACAACAGATATGGGAAGGGAGATATGAACAATAGAAGAAGAACTGACAACTGAATTAGGTTGAGATTATGTGAATGGAAATGATACAGACTCTAAAGATAGTTCTTCTAATGTTGGTTCTTGGAAATGAATGGGTGAGGATAAGGATTCTTTTTCCGGGAAAATGAGTTTCCGGGAAATTTCTTGGATGGAAAGATATGAGAATTGCTGCCTGGTGCAAGCAATGTGGCATCAGGTGTAGAAAATATTTTTGTTTTCTGGCCCTTCTTTGAAACTAACTTTTCTGGATTTGACAGAATAGGGAATTTTTGCTGAGAGGTATCTGACCTCGTGTGAGGCCTCTTAGGAGCCAGAATTATTTAAAATAAAGCACAGCTTGATATTTCCTCCTCTTTGAACAACCAGAGGAAATATGAACAAAACCCAGGGAAAACCTTCGAATCTTTGTTCCCCGCCAACGACGCCAATTAATGTTGTACATTAAGAGACAATCCCTTAGTTATGATAAGGAATCAGTGCTTAAGACATTTTTATGATTATGTCACAAATTTTTATGTCTCTGTTTTATTAACCCTCAAGTATTTATAATCAAACCCTTAAATATCAAATATGATGAATGCTTCACAATGCTACCATTTGCTGATGTTGAATGAAATGACTAGAAGAAAGTGTAAGAAGAATTCCAAACTGATATGCTGTTTTATACAGAAAATGTCATCCCAAACCCCAGAAGAAAAATATGAAAGAAATAGTTAAAACAAAGGAGCGCTAATTAAGGTTTTTAACTCTTGTACACAGAAGTAAAAAGAGACTTGCTGCTCATAACCTTGTTTTATTCATAAATAGAAAATAAATAATGAAAACTTGAATACATTTCAACATAAACAAAATGCCAGAAACTTGCTTACTCATTCATTAATCTTTGAATCTCTAAGTACAAAAATATCTTTCTGAAGGTCCAAAACTTGGAACCTTTCCTTCTCTTGAAAATTACATTAAATACAGTAAAAAGCAGTTTGGAACTGCTGTAACCAATCCTAACTACCAAAACTACATCAAGACTTCGAAGGTTGTCTATCACATGCCTTGAAAATGTCTTATTACAATTACATTATCTTCAAAAAATAACATAAAATAAATATCCTAATCTATAGGAATTGCTGATGATGTGGCTTCTTTTCCTTGGTCAACTGATTTATCTTTCTTTCTGCTGATCCTTTTGGCAGGTCTATTGTCCAAGCTCTGCACTTTTTCCATATTTCTACCTTCATCTTGGATGAATCTGTCAGATTGTGATATTCCAATCTAAATGCAGTAATTCGATCATAAGAAGGCCTTTCTGAGAAAAGAGTTTTTACCATCCACAAGAGTTGAAAATGTCTCTGCAAGAAGTTGACCATTTTCTCTCCTTTAAGCACCTGTGTCTTTTCATGCCTGTTATCAACCTTGCTCTTTGTCATCACTAGTAAATTCTCAGAAGAGCTCCATGGCAAAAGATTTCCTTCAACTCCCCAACATGATGGCAAGCCTACTCTTGTCATTTTATCAAAATATTTATCAAATTGACTTACTGCTTCCTTAATTTCCATTAGTTTCTTTTCTTCAGCCTTTCTGAGATAATTTCTGATAATAATTTTATTAATTTCTACTGCATACAACATTATGTCCTGCATATCATTCTCCTCTAACTGCTGATCTGATTTGGAATTAATAAAATCAATAAATCTTCTGGCCCAAATGGCTCTATTAATTCCTTTTTTCTTATCAGATACGATTGGTTCTTCACATTCTACAATAAGGCTTTTCTCTTTTGCAATTATCATCAGGAAGCACCAATTGGATTTCATTTCTGAAATGATATCAGTCCAAATGATATCTTTAGCTTGTACTAGTGAAATATTTCCTTTCATTATTTCTTTGATAATTTTAATCTCAGCTTCAAGATTTCGAAAATCCATTTTGTATTTGTCTGCTTCATTTTCTATGACCTTCATCAATTTTGTTGCAGTCTCCAGATCTGTTTGAGCCTTCTTTCTATCTCTTTCAGCCATCTGCAACTCAATATTTAACTAAACAATTTGTTTTTGTGGGTATTCATCACCTGTAGGAAAAACAAAAGTACAATTATGATTATCAATATGATTTTTCAATGAAATTGCAGTCTGCTTTATTTTAGATAGTTCTTTATCTTTCTGCATAAGTTGCTGCAACAACTTTTCCTTTTCTTTCTCTACCTCTGCAACTTCTGTAGCCATTGAATGTTCACCAATAGGTAACTTCAACTTATTCCTTAATGTAGATATCTCTACCTCAGCACTTTGCATGAATTTCTGCACAACAGTCTTATCACTGGGGTCTACTCCAATTTTTATAATAATCTTCTTCAATTCTTCATTTTGAACTGTTAAGGCTCTTGCGTTAGCCTTCTCTAACTTCAACTATTTAATTACTTTGCCCAACATATTCTCTGCCTTTATGGCCATGGCATTAGTCTTTGTGAGGCCATTTACAATCAATTGACTTGTTTGCATATGCAAATCTATTTTATCCATTGGTGGAATTTTCTTTACATCCACAGTCACATTGACAGTGTTGAAATTGCTGGAAGAGCCAATTGACATATCTGTAGGATGGGAGAGGGCAATTCTAAATTGATCTTTCTCAAGATCCATTACAGTTAACAATCATGTTTGTTTAGTAGTGACTTGATGTTCAGCTTGGGCCTCCATGCTGGCCTTCATCCTCTGATTTCTTTCTTCAATTTGTGAAAACATTTTTTTAATCAACGACACCTATTCATGAGAAGCTTCATGATTCCTAGGTGAGGCAGGAGCATTTTTTTCTTCTCCCAAATGTAAAGAAAAACCAGGAGCAGTAGATGCAGGCTCTTTATTAAGTTTTGCTCTCTTCATGGCTCTCTGCTCCTCATCATCTAGATCAATAACCACTTCCTTGGTTCTTTTAGTTGTTTTCTCTACTATGATAGGAGTTTGAATGTTTGCATCTACTGAACTCTTCATATCTTTACATGGTATCTTCTCTTGTTCTGGCTTTCTTTCATGAATAAAAGCATAATACCAATTCTCAATTCTTCTATTTGAAATAACATTATGTGGTTCATAAGCCCAAATTTCTCTTAGTAGCATTTGCATGTCATCTAACATTTTTTTTACTTCATCAAATGCCTGCTTCATATTTACTATGAAAGGGCCTACAACCATGGGTAATTTATATATGTGTCCTTTCTTCATAGGCACAAAATGAACCTGATCAACATTTAGACTCTGTATAATGAACTCTAAAGCAAAAAGCCTCATTGGCACAAAATTTTGGAGTCTGTAAGGCTCAACACTTGCTCCATATAGCCTTATTTCAGAATATTCCTCAAAAACAAACCAGTCTCCATATTTACAATTGTTTCCTAAATGCAGAAAATCCTGAGCTTTAGGTAGGAAACAGGGAGGAGGAATTCCATTCAATATTTTGTATGCAGTTGGCATGTAATAACTAGAAAAATCAAACAACCCAACCTCATTTTTCTCCCTTCTAACTACATCTGTCCAGAATATCACTAATTGCCTTCTTTTATTTACATCCATAATATTTAGACCTAAATGCATGAATTCTTCCACATTCTGGTATAAGAACAAATATACAATTAATGAGGGAAATTTAAAGGAACCTGTTAATGAAAGGCTCATCAGCTATGAGTTGACTGCTTCCTGCCAATATGATGGAATATCTAGCACCATTCCTGGCTTCATCATCATGGAAAACATCCCTAGAAATTATTTATCCACTGTATTATCATCATCCTTACCCAGAATTTTTGCAATATGACTCAATATTGGACGAGTCTCAGCATCAAAAAACCCCCATATAAAACTCCTTGCAATATTGTTGAAACTGCTTCATGTCAGTATTCAAATGAAACATGAACTGATTGAATTCTTCTCCTACAAGATTATCATAATATTGAACCAGCGAATCATCAGAAAATTGAATGGATGAATCTGACTCGGGATAGCACAGGGCTTGTCGGATTAATAGGGTAGACACCTGCAAAAAATTTTCTCCTTGGGAATTCATGATAAAACACTTCCCTGGATACATTACGGATACCAACCAATAGATGAATTCAGGGAAAAGGTGGGTTTTAGGAATGCATGCAGAAAAGACTCCAGACTTGACCATGGCAGAATACACAGGGGAGGCATTATCATTCAAGATAACTTGCTGGTAGAAGGGGAGGTGAATTACTGAACATAGGGTATCTTGAATATCCCTCTTAGTATCCATGAGAGGGATATGGCTAGTTGAACCTGATAAGGATGACCATTTAGCCATGGTTAAAAGTTTACATGAAAAACAACTTACAGGGTGGTCAAATTTTGCAGGTGGCGGAAAGCTAAAACGGGGTGCAGCGCAGCAAATCACAAGTAATTTTGAAAAACAGACAAAAATTTCTTTAAATAGGTGGTGCGGTTTTTAAATTAAATGCTGACAAGACATGCCAACAAGCCGTTAACTCTGCTTGACGTGGAAGACAGTTGTGACCAACTCAGCATCTTACATCATTGCGGGGGCTCTCGGGGTACGGAGGAAAACTTTGGCTGGTACCCCCGCATTCAATCTCTGTCGTTGATCTCTGTTGTCCCCACAGTCAACCCGGTCAACTGCGGAGGCACTCCTTGTGGTATCCAGTGTGCTAGTTGTACCCGCGGGTTGGGATTTTTGATAAATATTTTAATGATTAGCGCTTTCCGCCATTCAAACCAATCATTGTTTAATATTTAATAACGAACCCACAAATAATAAAGTTTAAATGTTTAAAATTTGACGAGCATAGATCTTTTTTCATGCTAAAGTATAAGACTTCGATACTTTAACATATTTTCCAACAATATATTATTTTTAATATTTTCAAATATTTGAAAAATAAAAGGATACGCATATGATCCACAACAATGGTCATAGGTCTGATAGAGATGACACGATTAGATATGGATGGTTCTTGGACACTTTGGATAGGAGAGGTGATAATCACATGTACTATTCTAGTTTTGGTACTAATAGGAACTATGATCGTCATCATTTTCATCCTTACCGGAGGAGTAACAAAGGATATTTTTTGAATGAGTTTAAGAAACAAAACCCACCTACATTTGATGGAGAGATTAATATATCAGAGGATACAAAATCATGGTTGATTGGTATGAGAAAGTTATTTAGGTTGCACGATTACTTAGAAAACATGAAAACAAGAATAACTACATTCAACCACAAAGGTAAAGAAAATATTTGGTGGGAAGATGTGAAAAATGTCAAGGATATTTATGAGGAGGAACTAACTTGGAGTGAATTTGAGAGACTATTCCAGAAGAAGTATGTATTGAAGAGATACTATGATGACATGGAAAAAGAGTTCTATGAACTAAAGATGGATCTATAACCAATGAGGAGTACACTATCATAATTTTGGAGTTGTTGCAATATGCACCTTAACTTAAGGAGGAGAAAGTCAAGATAAAGAGATTCATTAGTGGGATGCCAATAGAATTTAAGGATAAGATTGAGTTTAATGAGCCCATATCATTGGAGAAGGACATTCATAAGCTAAAGTATTGTTACAAGAAACTGAAGCGCATATATGAGACTAAGAAGGACTGGAAAGGTAATGATAAGAATAAAGGAAAATGGGACTAGAAGTGAGAAATACCTCATGATACATGTAACAAAGAGAATGTTGCACCACCTAAGAAGTTCAATACTTCTGGTAGAGGACATGGACTTTAGTCTGAGGAGAAGAATAAGGATGAAGGTTGGAATCCTATACAATGTTGGACTTGTGGCAAAGATCATCATAGGAGAGATTATCCACAACATCAGGGTGGTAGTCCACAAATCTAAAAATGTGTAGGAGGCAAAAACATTGGGAGATGTTGGACATAGTATTCCAAGGATACAGGAAGAAAAATCACCAAGTGTCTATTATCAAGATGGACGGTAATATTTTTGATCAAGTTGTTTCTATTTTGATTGACCCTGGATCTAATTATAGTTATGCTAATCCTAAACTGATGGATAAGTGTGCTTTGAATAAGGAAGTGCATGTAGAATCTTGGTTAGTGTAGTTGACTACAAGTACCAAGAAGAGAATTCATCATTGGGTAAGAGCTTGTGCATTTCAATTGAATGGTATGCCTATCTCAACACATCTAAATGTATTTTCATTGGGATCATATTGTATGCTTTTGGGTATAGACTAGATATATCTTCATAGGACCAAGGTGGATTGTTATGAAAAGGCTATTGAGTGCTTGGATGACAATGGGGAACAAATATTCTTACATGGTAAGAAGAAATAAACATTAGTGAGAATGGTTACAACTATGTAGGCGAAGCATAGTCACAGGAAAGGGTGTGTGTTATTTGCAGTGCATATTTCTAGTGACAAAGGTAAGCAAGTAGAGGATGTAGATGTTTTGATCAGGTACCCAGTTCTACAATAGTTTCAGGATGTATTTCCCACATATATTTCAAACTTTCCACCTCAAATGGAAGTAGACTTTTCTATTGAGTTAGTACCAGGGGCAGCACCAACATATAAGGAACCATACATGATGAGGACCCTAGATTTGGTAGATCTGAAGTTGCAGTTAAAATAAATGATGGGCGAGGAATACATTATGCCAAGTGTATCACCATGGGGCACACTAATATTGTTTGTGAAGAAGAAATATGATACTCTTAGGCTATGAATTGATTATAGGAAGTTGAACAAAGTGATCGTCAAGAACATGTATCTGTTGTCAAAGATTGATGACTTGTTCGATCAGTTTAAGGGAGAAACAATGTTCTCGAAGATCGATTTGAGATCAGGATATTATTAGGTACACATTAAATAAGGTTCCATTCACAAGACAACCTTCCAGACCAGGTAGAAACATTATGAGTTTTTTGTAGTTCCATTTAGTTTGACTAATACTCCAACTACTTTTATGTGCTTGATGAATAGTGTGTTGCATCCTTATCTAGACAAGTTTGTTATTGTGTTCATTGATGATATATTGGTATATTATAAAAATGAAGAAGAGAATTCCGAAAATTTAGCAACAATATTGAGATTGTTGAGAGAGCATCAGTTGTATGCTAAGCTCAGCAAGTGCAGTTTCTTTTAGACAGAGGTACATTAATTGGGACATGTTATTTCCAAGGAAGGAATAACAGTGGATCCAGAAAAGATAAGGTATATCATTGAATGGAAAGCTCCTAGGAATGTGGATGAGGTAAGATCATTTATGGGGTTAACAAGTTCATCAAGAACTTCTCACAAATTTCTTATCTTATCACATCATTGCAAATGAAAGGTAAGAAGTTTGCATGGACAGAGGAATGTGCAGCTAGTTTTGAGTAGTCAAAGAAGTTGTTGATACATGTTCCAGTGTTAAAGATAAAAAATATAGACAAAGAATTTGTGGTATGTACAGATGCTTGCAAGATAGGGCTTGGTGGAGTCCTTATGCAGGAGAGACAAGTGGTATGTTATGAGTCAGGTAAATTAAATGAGAACGAGCAGAACTGTCTGACACATTATCTTGAGTTGGAGGCAAACATTCATTCATTGAAAATGTTAGTATGAATCCTTCGTCGAAGTGTACGAAAAAGGATCACTTTAGCTACGCATAACTAATAGCCCTAACAACAATAGTGGCTGCCAAACATCTTCAGATCTGAGATTAGTAATAAAAATGCTGTAACAACCAGATCTATAAATGGAAAGACATTAAGCAGTAAAATAAAAGGGTTTGCTCCATGCATCCAACAGACAAGACAAGAACACGATTTTTTGAAAGAATTTTTATATTACAGGGCACCTGGGAGGAAAACAAGAAGGTGTATCCAGCTCTCCTCAATGGGATGGGTTCTTTGTAGTCCTCAGCACTTCAGATCTAAGCTTTCTCTCTCTTGTAGGTGTAGAAAACCTAATGCAAAAATGAAGCTCAATGGGAGCAAATGATGAAAAAATGAGACCAAGTGTATAGATCCAGAGTGATCTAGTAGGCAACAAAAGGTGAGGAATGATGGGGAAGAACCCTCCTATTTATAACAAAATATTGGGTCATTCTAGATCTTGGTGCATGATTAAAATAATGTTAACCAAATCTAGATCCGCCTTTATGGAATATTTTATTATATTTGTTGGAGGGAAAGGGTGTTTGACTTGGGTCAAATCCCCTGATTAGTGAAAAATAAATAAATAAATGATTTATTTATCTTTTTAAGGAAGTGGTTGGGAGATAATCAAATAAATAATGATTTATTTGATTAATGGTGGGTGATTTTGTCATATTTAACAAGGAATATTATCTAAATAAGATTTAAATAATTATTCCTAGAAAATAATAAGATAACTAAGGGTTTATCTCATTAATTTCTTTGTTTTTGGGTTAAACATGACTGGGAATAATAATTAGATTATGGTTTAATTAATTATTCCATGAGGAAAATCAAACAAATATAGGTTTGTTTAATATTTCCTTTTGGGGTTTCCTGTTTAGACCATAAACAACCTAATAAATGTGGTTTATTAAGTTATTTAACATAGTGAAGGCAATTTTACTTAGGGTAAAATTGGTCTTACATGGTGTACTTGGGTCCATCTAATGATGATAAGTTAGATGACCAAAAAATGGTGTAACAGAAAATGTGGAGGCACTATCTTCTGGGCAGATGGTTCATATTGATGAGTGATCACAGTGGATTGCAGTATCTATTTGACCAAACGAATTTGAATGCCAGGAAATCTATATGGTTGGCCACGACCAATGAGTTAAACTTTGAGATCAAGTATATTAAAGGTAAAGAGAAAAATTTTGTAGATGCTCTTAGCAGGCATATAAATATGAATCATATAGCACCTACGAGTTCCTATGAAACATACCTACAGGATAGGATCTTGCAGGAATGACAAAAAGATGTCAGTTATTTGGAGCTTATGAACATATTGCAGCATAGTACATGTACATGTAGTGTAATAGGTACATGTATAGGTTGTGGTACATGAACATGTACATGTACAGATAGTGGTACAGGTATAGGTACAGGTAAATGTAGTGGTATACTAATAGGTACAGGTACAGGTGCACGGGATATGGACTATCGTGTCACCACAGATGGATTGATCAGGTTTAGAAACAAGATATATGTGCCAGAAAAAATTTAACTGAAGGTGTTCTTGAGGGATTTTCATGTGAATCTGTATTCAGGTCACCCAGACTATCAGAAGACACTAACAATAGTGAAGACGTTTTACTATTGGTAGAATTTGAAGAGAGACATAGTAGAGTTTGTGGCTAGGTGCTTGGATTTTCAACATGTAAAAGTAAAGTGTATGCATCCAGGTGGAATACTACATCCAATTTTGATTCCCTAGTGGAAATGGGAGGTAATTTCCATAGAATTTATCACAGGTTTACTGAGGACATCTAGACAACCTGATTCCATCATGGTTGTGGTGGACATGTTGACGAAGGTAGCACACTTCATTCTAGTGAAGTCTACATACTCAACAAATGATGTAACACATGTCTTTATTAGGGATGTGGTCAAATTCCATGGTGTTCCACAAAATATTGTGTTAAACAGGGATGCGAAGTTCACTTCCAAGTTTTGGAAGGAGTTTTTTGTAGGTCTGGGCACAGATTTGGCCTTTAGTACAACTTATCATCCACAGATAGATGGAAAGACAGAGAGGGTCAACAAGATATTGGAGGACATGTTGAGGATGTATGTGATGCATTAACAACGAAAGTGGAAAGAGTATCTTCCATTGGTAGAGTTCACTTACAACAATGGGTATTAGGAATCTTTGAGGATGAGTCTATTTGATGCATTGTATGGGTAGAGTTGCAATACTCCCATAAATTGGAGTGATCCAATTAACAATGTGTTGATTGGACCAGACATGTTGGTGGAAATAGAACAAGAAGTGGAGGTAATCAAGAAGAATATGAAAGAAACATACGATAGACAAAAACATTATGCAGATAAAAACCAGTTGTTTAAAGAGTTTCGAGATAGGGAACAAGTGTACTTGCACATCAAACCAAAGGAGAGCTCCTTACAGTTTGGATCATGTGCCAAGATGGCAACTTGGTTTTGTGGACCTTTCTAGATTCTTGAGAGGATTGGACCAGTAGCCTATTGAATTGCAATGCCTCCGATAGTGAAATTCCATGATGTTTTCCACGTGTCATTGCTTAAGAAGTATGTTGAAGATTCTAATCATGTGATTGTATAGTATGTATTGCAGGTGGATCCAGAAGGATAATTCCAGCCAGAACTGCAATATATTTTTCAGAGAAATATTCTCATGCTCTGGAATCGAGCAATCAAGCAAGTTAAAGTGCAATGGAAGCACTTTGGGCCCGATGAAGCTACATGGGAGATGGCAGATCAGATGAGGGCTATATATCCTTCCTTACTTTCTATTTGAGTGAATGTTTTGGCATGTGTTTTGGGTATATGTTTTGGTATTTGTCAGTATGTTGTTTTGGTATATGTACATATGTAAATGGATGTAAATACCGCCATGAGCTATGTTATAAAGCTCCAATAATAAGTATGGGTGTCATGTCATTATGATATTATTTTTTCATGTTGGTTTGCTTCTCACCAGGTTGATCATTGTAAATACTGCAACAAGATAAGCTATAAAGCTTCATGTGAAATATTTTTTTCTACAACAGTCTTGTTGGTTGTAGGCGTCGTTGAACACCGAGGACAGTGTTCCCCCAAGGGGGAGGGTTCTGTAACAATCCTGGTGAAAATTCAATGTAATAAAAGTTAATAAATGCAAAATAATAACCAAGGTCATGGGACATGTATTCCAAGCCGAATGTTGGAAAAACATCCTAGTGCGGGTGTTCATATGGTTTATTATAACTATGGAAATTTGCAAAGGAAATGACTAATGATTTGGAAAGGAAAAAGGTAATTTATTGGAATTTATTTATGAAAATAATGGAAAATAGGAGAAAAGGGAGGTCAAAGGCCACAAGTTGCATGTGAGGAGTAAAATGAAGGAAAATAATGGAAAAGTGAAGAAAATAGAGGCCTCATTAATAAAAAGGCTTATGTGGATCAATTGTTAACCTTTTGTCAGGTCAATTTTGCAACTCTCATTCTATTATATCTCTCTCTCTGATACTCTTGGACACTTAGAGTTTTCTAGAGCACTCTTGGAGAGTGTGGCATACTTGGTGATTTGGAGCGAGAAGGAAAAGGAAGAGAATGAAAGTGCAAGGGGACACCACGATCAACAACCATAACAGATTTCGTTTGCAGGTACCGAGTTGCATGTATGTTTTCCTCACTAGTTTTGGCATGCATGTGGTTTATTGGTTATGGTCTATCATTGGCATGGAGGGTTTCTTGGATTGACAGTGGTTTTTCCTAGCCTTTCCATTTCCTGGATAACCATGGTGTTGTGGGTTCATTTCAATTTTTTTTTTTCCTTTCTGGTTGGTTCTCATGTGCCTTTGGATGTGGGTTGAGTTATTAGTTCTCAGAAGCCTTAGTTGGAAAAATGCTCTGGAATCCCTGTAACAACTTGGGTTGAGTTATTAATCTTGGAAGCCTTGTTGGGAAATTCTTTTGAACCCCTTGGTGGGTTGAGTTATTAGTCCCGAAAGCCCTGGTTGGGAAAACACTTTGGAATCTTGGTGGTAGTTGTGGGTTGATTTACTTGTCCTGGAAGCCTTGGTTAGAAAAAACACTCTAGAGCCCAAGATAGCTTGGGTAGAGATCGATCTGGTGATGCTTAGTGATGTCCGACCGTGAGGTGGAATCATTGGTTGAGGGTTGAGGTGGTAGAAGCTCTGGTTTGGTTTTGATTGATGTGTTTTATGAGATACCACATTCATGCTTGGAATATGGCACGAGGGTGACTGGATGAAGAGAGATTTGTCTCAGCCGTGTCTATGGTTGGGTGGAATGTGGAAGTCCCATACTTGGTTTCATTTTTCTTATGGAAATAAGAGATCTTTTCCTCTTGTATTTATGGGAAAATATGCTTGCTATTATGTGGCTTATATGGCTATCCTATACTTGTATTTTTTGTTGTTTACATGCTAGTTATGAATGTGTTTTATGATAGTGATGATGCATTACTCTCATCATGTTTTGATTTGTAAATGAATGAACAATGTATCTATGAAAAAATAGATGATATTACAATTAATGTGATGAGGCAACAATGCTTCTTAGAGATTCTTAGATAAGTATGATACCCCTATCCTCAAATCTATTGTTTAAACCTGTAGATTACATATTTATGAAGTGTTTGACAAAATTCATGTCATGGAAAATAGGGGTCTAGTCAAGTCCTTGTTCAAGTGTTTGAATTTACATTTTTATTCCACTGCTATCTTTTAGTTCTGAAAGTGTCATGGAGTTCTAGGCAGTGACCTGAGCTCTAGGCCTGAATAAGTAGCACAAAAACCAAGGTTGCAGGCTCAAAACTACTGTGAAAATCATCGAGTTGCATGCATATCCATGTTGTGCATGCAACTGGAGGTTTCCAGTCACACTCTTTCCCATGTCAAGAGAGTGACTAGGGAATTGAAGCATGAAAAGTTCAGGTTTGATCAAGGGATAACCTCTTGGAAAGTTGGGATGGCTCCTAGGTGTCGTGTATCATGTCCAAGAGGTCTGTGTTATTGTGTGGTGTTAGTTCCACTTCCTTAAGGTGACCTTGAAGGTTGAATAAGATCATAGTAACTGTTCATCACATGTTTACCCTGGTTGGACGGTTACTTGGGTAGATGTGGGAGGGGCGGTACAAAATCTTTGCTTGAACATTAGAGGATAAAGGATGAGATATTTTTGCATAATAAGGATAATATTATAAACATTATTATTTGAAATTGTGGGGTGATAAAGAGTTAAAGGGAAAAAGGAAACTAAGATATTATAAGAAGGTGATTAAACCCAATCTAAAAAATCAAAACTATCTCTTTGTATTGAATAACGTTAAGAAGAAAATGAAATTTATAAAATAAGGTCAAATTCTCATGAGCTTCATAGTGAAACTAATTATTGGTCAATTCCCAAAACACCATGGGAAGAAAGAACTTATCACCTTTGTGAAACTGTGAGGGTTGAAGATGAAAATAACTTTTTCTTAGATTATCCATCTTATACTCAAGTTTGGCCTAAGTTTCAATTTCTTTATCACACTACCAACCTTCTTGATCCTTAATTAAACATAACTATGGTGATATTGGAACACTTCTCTTATTTATTTTCGAGCATAAAAATAAAATTCTAAAGATTCTGACTAGTGTATTACCTTATTAAGGTCTAATAGAGCATATCAGTTTTAGTGGATGTTAATCATCATCATCAAAATACCTATGTAAATATGAATTTAACTTAGGTTTTTACATTTTTTAAAGGAAAATATCACAAGTCAATCGTGAAGCGTTTCTTCATATCTATATTTTGTGAATGGTATTAAGTGCAAATTTGTTAGATGTGAATTAATATTTAATTTAGTTAGGACAATAGGTAATGAAATCAACCCCAAAAATTATTGGATGAAACTCAAAACACTTAACCACTCAAACTCACACACACACACACAAACACACACACACACACACACACACACACACACACACACACACACACACACACACACACACACACACACGATGCAGGACCATTGAAAATGGGGTTATTGGTAAGCCAAAAACCAAAGAGAATGAGGATGATGAAAATGATGGTGGTGATGCAATGGGAGTAAGAAGTACATGTATGCAGAGTTGCAATGGAAAAATGGTTGATGAGCCATGTATGAGATGGAGTTTCCTAGAGAACCAGTGGATACAATGACTAGTTACTCATGTACTCTAATGGACGGCTAATCTTTTATATGGAATTCAACTTATATTTTTGTTTGTAGGTACAAGATGGAAGGTGGAGAATATCGAGAATGAAAAAAACTAAATATCATGGAAAATCAAAGATGAAGACAAAGAGCGATGAAGGTATAGAACCTAGGAGAGATAAGGGATTAGTTTAATGAAGATTCTCATGAAATAGGATACATTCATATTTGTAATGAATAAAATGATAAAGAAATGTAATAGTGTAAACCAATTCTAGAAGTCTATGTAGGAATGAGACATGGCGAGAAATAAGTGACTGTAGGGATGAATATTGTTGGGAAAATGTTTTAGAGATTGTTGAGAGATAATAGAAAATAGTTACATAGATGTTATTGAAGATAGTTGAGAGAATAGTTGTTGTCCAACTATGATGTCTTTGTTATTATCACTTACTCTTATATAAAGTGATTTTTTGTACGTATTGGATGACAAGAGATGGATTAATAATATAATATCCCCTTTGGGAGATATTGGAGCATATTTTCCTCATGTCCTTGTTTTGAGTGTGTAATGCTTCTGTTATGGTTATGATTACATCAATATAATTTTCTAATATTTATTTAAACAAAATGTTTTTTCTTTTTCTTTTCCTCATTCAAATTTTCATTCTTATAGATAAAATTAAAACTGTTATTCCAAAAATTAAACTAGATTAATATGGAATGCCTTTGAAAATTTGTTTGATTTACATTTATCTCACAATTAGTCATAATAATAATGATTTTATTTCATTTCTTATGTGGAGATTAATTTCCTCTTTTTGGCATAGTGATCATATGTAAGTATTGACCATCCACAAATATAATAAAAAATAATAAAAATTTATTCATAAAAATATTTTTAAATATTTTTATTAAAAATAAATTGTTTTATTTTATTTTTCATTTGCCAAATACTTTCATCTATAAAACTATAACTTTGTGAGGAAGTGGTATAACCCTACAAAGTTAAGGTTATTATTTTTCCAATCACATTACATTGTTAGATTATTTATTGCACATTCTTACCAAGTATCATATATTCACAATAGGAATATTGTTAATGGATCCATGTAGTCATCGATCTTGTGCTTTTACAAGTGGCAGGGTTTATTAAACACCATTTCTCCCTCCTTTCAAAAAAAAATCATGGGTTGTCCAAGTAAGTAGTAATGGGAAGCACCAACAAAAATGATAAAATCAAGGGTGTAACTAGGAAAAACAACAAAGAGAGGAAGAAACAATGAATGAGGTTGAGAGGGTTAGGAATGTGGAGGATAAAGGGAGATATCTAGTGAAAACAAATGAGAACACAATATATGAAATTACATTATCAAAAAAATGAAGTCTAAATCTAGTATATGAATGAACTTGATAATTGTTTCCATGAAAATGATCATGAGATCATTAGCAAGTTCATAGAAATTTGGCCCTATGAGGGAGCATTCTTCCCATGGGTGAATACAAGATGGAATTTGAAGGGGGTTGTAGTTATCAAACTAGGGTATAAATGATTCTTCCAAACATTATGTACAAAACAAAATAATTTTGAGGAGATTTTGGAGCTCTTCATCTTAGCATGATGGAATCTCACGTACTAGAGTGATAGGTTCGACTTAAAATGCAAATAATTAACATATGCCTTCACAAATATTCTCCTCTACCCATTTCCATGTCAATATCAGGAAGAAGAGACAATAGAGGTGATAACAACCTTGGTAGCTTCATCAAAACCTCTAAAATAAGAAAGAAAGGTAAATATACATTTTTTCTCGAATATGTGCTCATGTGAATGGCTATAGATCTTGAATTGGAATTCAAGATGAGTGATGGATAAAAACCTTAGATTATGAAGATGCACCATTCCATTATCGGAAGTTCCATGAACATGTGAAATAATTCACGGACTTCCCTCTAAATTTAGTAGTCCCAACAAAAAAATAAGGGAGAAAAAAAACAAACAAGGCATCACAAAATCCAAGAGAAAGTATAAGGTGTGGAAAAGAACCATGAGAAAGCGAATATAAATACTATTATGAAATATATAGGCAACTTACACTATTTAAACAACTAAAAAATAACCACTAAAATTCCTATTAATACAACAACCCATCTTTATTCAAACTTTGGTCAAAACCACTAGATAAGGTCTACCTGGGAGAGGTTAGTATGGAAGTAGAGGACTAAACCCTAAAGAAGGAAAACAAAGAATGACAAACAAGAGGTAACCCAAATTCAAGAATTGTTACAAGATAAAGAGACGAAATCATAAATGGGAATATAAGAGGGAGTGGAGAGGTAAGAGGGATCAAAGGGGAAATTGATGAACAAGGAGAAGATGTGGAAATGGAGAAGGTACATATATCCCAACATTCCTTGATAAGTATGAAAATATCACTTGGAGAACCGAGAAAAGGAAAAAATTCAATATCTACAACAAAAATTAACTAGGGGGAAATATGGATAATTAATACAAGTAAAGCAAAGGGGAAGGAGTAAGGGTTGGGCATCACACCAAATAACATCAAACCTCAAAAAATATCAAATGAAAAAAAACAGGAAATGATGAGAATAAAAAATAAAAATCTAGAACAGGTAGGTGCCTTGCTAGTAGATTTCGATTAAATCCAAGGTAGTCATAGAGGGATACCTCCTTCCTTAACCCTCAATTTAAAATGAAGATAATATATTAGAATGTCTATAGTCTAAATGCTTAAGAAAAAATTAGGATAAAGAGAAAAATAATGAAGGATAATCAGGGCATTATCATTATTTAGGGGACCAAATGTGCCGAGAGATAATGATCTCTATTACAGAGAAAATTGTAGGGGCTATGAAGATGAAGAAATTGGCTTAGAGAGTTCTTAAGAAAAAAAAAACTTTGTGGAACCCCACAAACATAAATTGTTGGATATTACAACATTAAATGGACTCATCCCAACAAAATTTATAGAGATATGATCAAAGGGAATGGTAATAATATCCATTGTCTATGGGCATACCAACCCCTTCCAAAAACACGTGTTTCTAGATTTTCTACAACATTATGGATAGTATCAAAGTATTTCAACATTATCACATCTTTGATGTAAAAGCATGAAAATATTCATTAGATAATAATCACTTGAAAAAGCTGATTGAAGAGAAGATATGAATTGAGATATAAACAAGCAATGGATGTCATACATGGGATAACATATGAGGTGATTCTTAATAGGTTGTAGTTCACCTTAATATATTCCTAGTTTTGGAACATCTTTAAGGCTAGGGATAGCCATGGAGGAGGATATTCTTCAAAGTGTAGTAGCAGATCATTTCTTGATCAACCAAAATTGGGAAAGTCAATGAACCATTAGAGGTGCCACTCATCCACTTCTAAAATTTCTAACTCGCTCACCTAGAAATTTTAATCAACATAAATAATTAATGAGGAGTGGGATGGTATTTTGGAACAAAGATATACATCTTTCGACAAATAATAAAAAATTTAACAATAAATGTATTTTTTTTTTGTGAAGTTTGACTTTCTATTACTAAAGACGAGTTTTACAGGTTGTGGCTCTCCGTGTTACTGGTCCGCCCACCAGTAAGCCAAGCCAGTAGCATAAGTTTAGAGTCTTGATATTAAAAGTATCCCACTTCAAACATTTTTTAGACAAAAAAAAAAAAAAAAAAATCTCCAAGGAGCATGAAAAGTCATGAGAGCATCGACATGAGAGCTATTTTTTCCAGAGCTAATAAAACTTAGGCATAAAAAAATTGCAATGAACGTTACATCTATAACATACTAAATAGGAAAAGCAATGACGATGTTCCTGTATCGCTTCCTTGATGAGACTATGGCCATAAGGAAACATATTTGGAACACGATCTTGAGTTGTGGAAAGTATTTGGAGCTAGACATATGTGCCCAACCTTGAAACCAACGAGAGCCACCATGACCCCTCCCTACTGTGCTTTCCCAACGAGACCAATACCACTAAGAGCCATCTATAGAGCACAATCTTAAGTTGCTAAACAAGGCAGATGCCTTAAATAAACTTCCTAAATGAATCTAGTTACTAATAATAGGAACAAAGAAGACGGCTGCTTCGAGAGGATTACCACCTTTTTGCAACTCGTGACTAGCCAAGCTAAATGGGTCCCCAAATTTCCAACTGGAGACCATGACATCCTCGAACAAAAGAGCCCGAGAGACTAAAACAAAATTACCATCTTTGGCTGATTGCAAGGAGGAATAACAAAATCTGAAAGAGTCGAACTATCATTGTGAGTCTTGGTGGCCAACTGAAGCTCCACCATATGATCCAAGGTTGATGAATATTTTTTAGCCAAGGTAGGAAGGCCAAGGAAACCCTCCAATTTTGTGTACCAGTGGAAACCAAAGTACATGCTAGCTAGTGGGAGTGAGGACATGAGAAAGATCACATGCATTGCGTTCGTGAATCAAATACCCAGAGGTGTTGTGCATAATTAACATATAAGACCATTCTACTTGAAATACATCCTATCTAGAGTTGAAATTGAAGAATGAATCATGGAAGCCATGATGCCATCGTCAGGGGACCCCGATGGAAGACGCTTCAGGTAATTATTAGCCCGCATTATGAAGTTGCAGATGACAGGAAAGACCAAGTACAATAACCAAATAAATGTCGTTATTGCCCTAACACTTGCATTAATACATTCATATCAACCTACTAAGAGGGTGATGCCATGAGCCAAATGGCATATGGAAACACTCATCCTTGTCATGATTGAGATGCATAGAAATTTTGAACACTCACCATGGGGGAAAACATGGAATAATGAGGCATCTATAAACATATTAAACCAAAGGAGAACTAGAAACAAAAATGGAGAAGGTCCAAAAGAAAGTGTGGTCACATTCATGACAAAGGATTTAAGAAATCAAGGGGACACTATACAAAATGATTTGGACTATAGAGAGCACCTAGGTAAACTATTTGATAAAACAATGTTTTGGTATTTCTTAAATGAAGGTGGAGATAATATTCTGTACATTGTTCATGTCCTAAATATAAGCCCAAGACGTGGTTCTAAATGTCAACAATGTAGGGATCAGACCACATTTACTCTAATACAAGATGCCAATAATAACTTGCATTGTGAATTTTCCGCTAAACTAAAAAATCCATTGGTTGTAGTAGGGAAACAAGACTATTACTTTCTTTCATAACTCCATAATCATCCATAAAATTTGTAACATAATTATATCCTTAAATAATAGGAAAAATGATAATTTGGATGACCATTAAAACATATGCAATAACTATGTACATATTACAAGCACAATGACATAGTTAGAGGATGACCATGAAATATAAACTATGGCCATAACTAATAAAATCTCTTGCTTGGTGACAAATGAATGCAATTTGTTCCTAACAAGGTGAATTACCTTTGAAAATTTTGATCTAGCAATCAAGGAAATACTTGTGAAAAAAACCTAATGTGGGGAATAATAATTGAAAAAGTAGAGTGCACAATCAAGAAAATGATAGTGGGAAAATCCTAAGGCTTGAGTGGAGTCATGATATTTGTCTTCCAATACTATTGGTCGATGATAGGAAAAATGTGTGGGAAGTTGTGGAGGATTATGTAGTGTTCTTTAAGATCTCAATGTATCTTCCCTTGCCATTATACCCAAAGAAGGAGATAACACAACCAATAAATCAAGACCCATATCTCTATGCAATGAAATTTATAAAAATATAACTAAGTTTAGTCCCAATTGATTAAATCCCATAATTTTGTAAATTATCTCTCAAGAACAAGGATATTTCATAGAGGGGTGGAAAATCTTAGTTGGAATCATTATTGCACATAGGACCATCCACTCAATCAAGGTTAATAAGAGTTCAAGCACGTTGATAAATCTATATAGGGTTAAATATTTTGTTTGATTGGACTAGAGCTTTATAAAAAAATATTTCTAGCTTTTAGATTTTGCAGTGAGTAAACTAGTTGGATAAAAAACTTCTATTATCCACACCTTTTTTAAAATTCTCATCAATGGATCCCAATACACCCATTTCAATCCCTTAAGGGGAATAACTCAAGGAGATATTTCTTATAGTAGTGAATCTTGATCGATAAAAGATAAATACTTAACTTGAAAATAACCAAAATGAATCTACACAATAACATACACAAGAATATAGAGAGAACCTTTAAGATAGGGTAACACAATCATATACTACTTATGGAAGGAACCATTCTACAATCCAAGCTCGGTACAATACAATATTCAACATCCAACATATCTTAATACAATGATACTTATGTGTATTTATACATTTTCATGAATATTCATATGAGTTTATACCAACTACCCTTGTTATTATACTCATTTTTTGTTTTAAATAATTATTGGGCCTATTTAATACCCATGAACTACTAATTGGGTCTATTCCACGAATACATACATACTGCATTCATTATCCTCCTTAGGTACCCCCTTAATTAGCCTATATTATCCTCCCTATGTACATTACATTCCATCTCTCTTTACATGTTTCATCCTCGAAAGATGAGGGGAATCCATTTAATAAGATCCACTAAGCAATATAAATAACCTATACCAAGCATACATATCCATTCATCCTAGTGAAATGCGGACATGGGGTCCAAATTACTTCCTTGCTATCCCTATCTTCATTATTCTTACTCACTTGATTCCATGTGATGGTTGTACTACTGTAATATCTCCATGCATTTCTTTTAGCTCTCTTTGTATCTCTATAATAGGTGCCTTTTTAGCTCCAAGTTTGGCCATAGTAAGTTTGTTGATGCTCACAACCTTGCTTGGATGAGTATGGTTTTGTGGGTGGAAATATGTAGCAACCTTAGCTATTGGTTCTTATTTGTTTAACTTTTCAACTTGTGGCTCCATTGAGGACGTGATTTTATATATTTTTCTTCATTTTTATGTCCTTATTGACTCTTTACTTTGGATGCTTATATAGAATATTATTCTAGTTCAAATCTTATAATTTTCAATTGGAAAATATTTTTTATTTATTTGCTAAGTTGTTTGAGCCTTGAGATGATTGCATGCTTAACATTTGATTTGAGACGACCCATAGTGTAATATACCTCTCTAAACATACTTATTTTTTATTTTTTAAATTTAAATTTAAATACAATACTTATATAGTATCAATTTTTAATCACTATCCACTATTTTTTTACAATTTCATAATTGCAAATCAAACCTTAACCTTTAAACACAAAAGTTTCATTTTTTTTTCATTTATTCTCAGCATTTTTCAATATGCTTTTACACTAATGTAGCTAGTGGTGATATACTAAGTTACTCTTATTATTAGACTCATTATAGAGTCTTCTATCCCACCTTACTTTATGCACTCTATGCTTATATTACAAAGAAAATGTATTCAACTAGGTTTATATCTCTATGCACTCTATGCCTATATTACAAAGAAAATGTATTCAACTAGGTTTATATATTTTGTGGTGATATACTAAGTTAATAATCTTATTATTAGACTCATTATAGAATCTTCTATCCCACCTTACTTTATGCACTCTATGCCTATATTACAAAGAAAATGTATTCAACTAGGTTTATATCTCTATGCACTCTATGCCTATATTACAAAGAAAATGTATTCAACTAAGTTTATATATTTTCTTAAATTCCTTTTTAGAATTACTATAATAACCTAGTCAATATGCATATCCATATTCTAAGAATGGTTTACACATTGGTTTATTCATGGGTTTTTACTCTTTTACATTTTATACTAAAATTTGGTTTTTAAAATATTTTATTACTATTTTATACTTATGGGTCTTTTGCATGTTAAACCTGTCCACGTGCATAGTTTATATACTTCCAAATATTTAGGTCAAACCCAAACACTCGAGGAGCCTCACTACTCATTTTACATGTCCTATCTGCAACATTTAAACATATGTTTGTTGCGCTTGATGTTTAATCCTTTGTATGTGGTATATAAAATTAGTTGTTTATTGTTTATGGACACATGAATATATATAACTTGGAACTTGAAGTTGCTTTAGACTATATGCCTTGAGGGGAATATACACCCTTGGTCACTTCTTTTTATAAGAATTGGTTCTCTCATTTACGTTGTGATACTTGGAATTGAATTGGTTTTCTCATTCACGTTGTGATACTTGGAACTTGGAAGTTACTTTAGACTAGGGGAATGTATTGTTATGGCAATTATTGTCTTGTTGATTTTTCTAAGAGAGTAAGGCTGAAATCTTTTTGCCATAGTACTATGCCATTTGTAATAATTTTTGGGTTTTTTCAACCTTATAAATTTATGAACATTGAACATTTTATGGGTCTAGTTTTGAACATTGGATATTAATTCCAAATAGTTAAAAATTGCAACTTTCTTGTCATTTGAATGATTTTATTAATTTCTTCATACTTTTCATGGCTATTTCATATATTATGAATATGTATTTGGTAAACCTTCCATGTCTATAGCCTTTTAATAGGATTTCTAAAATTGCAGGTGTAAAGGGTTTAAAACCATTGTTGGGTTCTTCCTTTTTTATTTTAAGCCATAAAATTTTGCTATTTCCTTTGTTCACACACTCTCTATTTGTATAATAAATATTTTCCTATCATTTGCTAAATATTTTTATATTCTGCGTGAAGTTATAACTTGAGTTTTCTTTATTTACTATTATGGTAAACTGTGCTCGACCATATCTTTGGTCCTTCACTTATACTATAGTTATACTCTGATATAACCAAGCTTACTATTGTAAGGGAGGATACTACTAGCATAAAACAATTTAACTGTATTATACATTATTTGTACCAAAATGGTCTCCGTTTTTAAACATATTTTCAATGATGCTAAAATCTGAGTTAAATTATGATTTTTGCATTATGTTGTACCCTGGAGATAATGTTTGAATGCAAGAGGTCAGTGCCCAGGACATCTACAAGAACTGATAAAAGTTTTTAATGTACGGATGGAGAGAGAGATCATGAGAGATGCAATGGTATTTCTAGTTCAAAAAATCTATCCTTTAAGACCGGAATGGTGAGGCCAATGAGGATTGTAGAACTTAAATTAAAGAGGTGACATGAGGAAAGATAAAGAAGAACAAGGTTTTAACTAATGCATTTTAGAATATTAACTTTAACCCTACAAAAAGAATGATGAGAAGAACAAGAACTCGTGAATGAATTTATGGAATGGTAGAGCACCCATTAAAGGATTTAAATTAAAACATAAGTACTGGTTGGTAAATTCATGATCCTAATTTAAATAACCCTATTGCATCACACAGAAGAAAAATATTAAAAAAAATAGTAAATAATGACAAGGATGCAATTTACCCAAAACCTAAATCAAACTAGCATTTCTTTAATAAATTCTTAAGGGAATTCAACATTACATTACTTTTTTGACTCCAAATTCCCTGCCTTCGAACCTCTACAAAATGTTGCTTTCAAATTTTTATTTTCTTTCTCTAGACTGGTCATAAAAAGGCCAGTTATAAAAGGAGTTGTCTTTAGTGCAACTTTTTGGAGTTTCAGGTGTCAGAATCTGGTGAAAAATTTGAGGTAAAATCTTGATTTTTGTTATTTAAACTGGTTTTTTGACTCTATATGTGGATTCAGTACCCTAAAAACCCCTAAGGCACTTCGATTGTGCAATGTTAGTAATCAAACTTCTCTTTTCAATAAATTATTGCCAGATTTTAGAGAAATTACACTGTAAACAACCACCGTAAAAGCCTTCAAAAATTCACACTAAAAACTACTCGGTTATAAAAACTGATTCCTTATAAAGCTACCCCTCTTTACTATTTTAAAGAAATGATAATATAAATAGTAATGAGTTATTTAAAAAAAATCATATTTCAAACTTTAAATAAAACCCCTTTTGAAAAAAAGTACACCACTCCTCTTACAATATTTTGTATAAAAATGTGCTCCACGACTTTATTATGGGCTTTTCGATCAGCGTAAATGTTGCGCAACCAAATTTAAAATGATGAGTAGCTTTGACCCTTTTATCAAAATCATGAGATATCCAATTGTGCATAAAAAGTATGGTTGGTGCCGTGGTGTAGTTGGTTATCACGTCAGTCTAACACACTGAAGGTCTCCGGTTCAAGTCCGGGCGGCGCCAATTTCTGAAAGTAAGAAGCATCATAACATTTTAAAATGGAGCCCTTTTCTTCCTTCAAAGTTCCTTGTCACAATTGTTCATCAAAATTAATGCACCAAGTCCCGTCGAATTGCTTTTGTGAGCATTTCAGGTATCCCTTTAGAAAATTTTGATGATCCAGAATCACAATGCTTCAATAATCATTATTTATCGCCAAATTATTGTTATATGATTTTCTTAAAAAAAAATAAGCTTATTAATAATATTGAATTCAATTTTTGAAGCAAAAGGACAATCACACCTTTCATATTTTTTATTTTTTTTAATCATCGAATTCATATCACTCTTTCTAGTTCTTTGCAATGTGAAACAATTACTCCAGGCCATGCATTGTATTGAAAAATCAAGTAATCTAATAAAATTTTATGAGGAAACATGGAAGAGGATTATCACCTTTACTAAAATCAAAATCCATGTGTTAAAATTTGGGCTTTTATTTTTTGGGAGCTAGTTCTTCCTCCATGCATTTTAATTTATTTGTTCTCCAAAGAGGGCATCATGTAGAATGAGTGATGATAAAATTTGTTGATAATCTTGGTGTTTGAGTTGAATATAAATATAAGTTGAAATATTTAGATATATATATCAAAATTTAATAATAATGGGCATTTTTACAAGAAACAACTCTCTTTATTTTAAATAATTGTGAACTTCAAAAACATGGTTGTGCAAATTAGTAGCTTGTATTCCCATTCGACAATGAGCATAAACATGAATTGATATATAGAAAACTTTGTCCCTGGACCAAATTTTTTTCCTGAAAATTGTGGTTACAACACATTTGATGGTAAATGTCCATTCACAAAATCTTTTAGAAAATAACTCCATGGTAAATAAAATTCTACTTTTGTTTATATGTAAATATACATCATAATTTCACTGTTCTAAACAAATAAGTACCTAAACCAAATCTAACGCTTAAAGAAAAAAATTCTATTCCCTTTTTTTTCCTTTTTGGTTGCATGCATGTTAAAAAAACTTTCATCTCTACAGTGATTACAAAAATAAAAGCATTTAGCAATTGAAAAACATTAAAAACACTTGAAAGTCAAGGTACTGACTTGTCAACTCTGTTCTGGAAATTAAAATTGGAGCTACCAGGTTCCACCCAACCTTGACTTTTTCACTTGAAAGGCCCCCCCCCGGAGCTTCAATAACCTGAAAGGAAATTTAATCCATTGTTTTCTTTTCTATTACTGTACTTTTTCACCTTATTTTAGCACCACGTGAGTCTTCAACCATTATAGGACAAGAAACATACCCTTTTTCCAAATCAGTTGGTAGTTAGTAACTACCTACACCTTATCCACTAGGTGGCTAGTGGTTACTTGGATCATTAACAAGTCCCACTCTCCCCAACCTCCTAAGGCAACATCCTATCTTACTCAAAGAGTTATTGATCAATAAATTTTCACAATTTAATAATATAATCCTCATATTAGATGCCTAGGTCTTATTCCATCAAGTGTAATTAACTGCCATCATTAACTTGTAGCCCATAGTTTCTCTTAAGCCAATTGTAGCTTCATAATTATTTTCCAGATTTATTTATTAACAACTTAACAAACCAAATTTACATCAAATATTTATCAACGACATAATACTGATAAACCAATTCCCATTCAGTGTTAAATTTGGAGCAACCAACAAACATGACATATACAAATTTACAAATAAACACTCAGCCAAGGGATATCACACAAGGGCATCTAAGCCCTCAAAATCACCCAGGGGTCGAAGCCGCCCTGGGCTACACCAACCCTTAACATGGCCGGTATTTTTACCACAGACTCTCAAACATGTGACTTAAACATAACGAAGTGCTTTAACATAACACCTCATCGCCATCTATTCTATGCCTCATGGGCTGAAAATATTAAAAAAAATTAAAATTAAAAAGAGGCTAAAGAATTTATTTATTTATTTTAAATTAAAATATATTTGGATTATATTGATATTAAAAAATTTAATTTATTATTGAATTATGATTCAATATATAATTAAATAAAACAAATTTAAAGACATTTAATATTAAATTATATTTTTGTTTATTGACTTGTAATATATGATAATTATATTATATTTAATTATATTTAAAATTACCGTAAGCCTGGACGAAAAGCGAGGGGGAAGTATTGTGAGAGACCTGGCTAGAGAATGGGTGGAGGATCTCATTCATGATTGGGATCTTCTCGACATCAAGCCTTGCAGAGGTAAGTACACTTGGTCAAATAAATGTTTAGGCCCTCGGCATATTGCTGCAAGATTAGAAAAATTTCTCATCCAAAGTTCCTTCCTTCTTCTTGGCCTAGATGCTAGGATGAGTATTCTTTCTAGTAGTACCTCGGATCATAAACCCATAAAGCTTGATATTTTTTCCCAAAGGAATTTAGGCCCTATCCCCTTAAGATTTTTTCCACTCTGGATAAATCAAAAGGACTTCATGGAGAGGGTAGAAGAAATTTGGAAGAAGTTTGTCATGGGTTCACCATTCTTTGTATGGGAGGAGAAGTTGAGAAGAGTGAAAAGAGCTTTGAAAATTTGGGCCAAAAACATCCCTAACCCTACGGAAGAAAGAAAGAAAGTCCAATTAGTTCTAGAGAACCATTAAGCCCAAATGGAAGAGGCAGAAATTTCGAGTGAAATGCTAAAAAGGGAGGAAGAGTTACATCAAAAATAGCAGAAATCTTGTAGACATGAGGAGGAGTACTGGAGGCAAAAATCCTGAAGTCTTTGGCTGCAAGCGGGAGACAGAAACACCTCCTTCTTCCATAAGCAAGCCCAAGCAAGGAGAGGTTTCAATTCTATCTCATAAATCAATGATGAATCCCAAACTTATGATGACTTTCCAAGCATTAAAAGGGTTGCCTTCAATCATTTCAAAAGTCTATTCAGTGAAGAAGAGGTGCAGGGATCCAATGCTAAGATTTTGGGTGAGGTTCCCACTAAGATCATGGATAGAATGAATCATAAGTTGGAGGCTCAGGTAACTAGGAAATAAATAAAGGCTGGCTTGTTTGCCATGAATCCGGACAAAGCCCTCGGTCCGGATGGTTTCACGACAAAATTTATCCAAGTTTGCTGGCAGATAGTGAAAAAATATCTCCATAAAATTATTATAAAATCTCAAGTCTATAATAAAATTGGGGGTAGCATGAACTCTGCCTTTCTAGCCCTCATTCCAAAAGAGAAGGGAGTTAACTCCTTCAATAGATTCCGACCTATTTCCCTGTGCAACATAGGATACAAGATCATTACAAAGGTTATTTCCATCAGATTGAAAGGTATTCTTCCTACCCTTATTCCAGAGAACCAAGGGGGCTTTGTTCAAGGAAGGCAAATTTCGGATAATATTATCTTAGTCCAAGAGGTGCTACACTCAATCCTGAAGAGAAAAGAAAAAGGTATGATTGTTAAGCTTGATATTACAAATGAGTTTGATAAGGTAAGGCATACTTTTCTGTTCGAAGTTATGCATAAGTTTAGTTTTGGGTCTGGTTTCATTCGTTGAATCAGAGCCTGCATATCTGAGCCATGGATTGCTCCGTTGGTGAATGGTCGAGAAACATATTTTTTTAAAGCTTATAGAGGGATTCATCAGGGATGCCCTCTCTCCCCTCTGCTCTTTGTACTCCAAGCCTTTGTCTTAAGTTTTATTCTAGAGAAAAGTAGATCAGATCAGGATATTCTGGGCCTTCAAATTGTGAGGGGATGTTGGCTCGAGGGGTCCTGACCTAGGTTCAGAGTTTAAGGTTTGCCAACAAACCCCTATACTACTGGCCCTTTCAGCAGTGACCTACTTGTGCAGGCCAAAGTCTCACCCGAAGCAGTATGGGAGGGTGCTGGAACTAGGTTTCCGCACCTTGGGAGAGGGTAGGTAAGTCAAGCAGAGCTGCGCTCGAATTCACAATTACCAGATCATATATCACAGAACCCAGATCTATAAATCCATTTGCATCCATGTGCACAATACCAATTATAATCACGGTAAACAACAGATCATAAATTCACAAAACATTAATGCAACTATCACATCTATTCTTGCATAAAATATAACAGATAGATCCAGATCAGATGTTAATGCAGCATAAGAAAATAACACAGTTACTTTCATAGCTTAATACAGAACCATAACATATCATAAATCATAGATTCGCATTACAGATTCAGATATTCCACAACCTTCCACTTTCATTAATCTTTCAGATCCTTTTACGATACCCAAAACCCAACCTGCGCACACAGCAACAAGGTCCACACACAGCGGGACTGAGGATATCTGCACACACAGCCAGTAAGAGTCCTTTCCCTAATAACCCAAATAGATCTACTAATTCGTAATTCGCACCAATCTTAATTCCTTCTCCCTATTGACTCAAAATGTCCTTCTATTTATAACGATCTAGCCTAATCTTTCCTGTGGTCTGCAAACCATGGTTTACAGACTCTAGGTCTACCCTTTGACCCATTACAATGCTTTTGGGGCTTTGACCCACCCCAAAATCCCTGCGCTAGACTAAAATATGCCAAAAATATACAAAAATACTCAAAATTGTCCCAATTCGCAGCCCTTGGAGGACCCTGTTCCAACAGTCCCCCAACACAATCTTGTGACTCATCCCGAGTCAGTGTGGTGGTGGGGTCTCCACTCGTGCCTGTATGGCTACTCCGGCCATAGAGTCATTTGATTCGATACGGTTTGAGCCAGCTACCATTGATGTAGCCTGGGAGCATATCACCACGCATGGTAGCAAGCCTAACCGCTCTGCCATCCGTGATCTCCCTAACTGTGTAGGGACCAAGCCAATGCTGCTAGAACTTCCCGGGATGCTTTGAAAACTGGCTATCGTATAAGAGTACCAATTCGTCCTCCGCGAATGTCTTTTGGCGAATATGTCAATCATGCCAGGCTTTATCGTGGGCCTTCTGGACTTGCTAATGGAAATTCGCAAGAAATGATCTTCCTCCAAAGCCATAAGTTGCACTACGCGCTCCTCCATGATGTCAGGTTCTGCCTTGTTTGTAAATGCTATGATACACAGACTAGGGACAATATACTCCATGGGCATAATGGCTTCTTTACCATAAACCATACTAAATGGGGTTTTTCCTGTTAGCTTCTTGCAGGTTGTTCGATAGGCCTAGAGGACTGATGCGATGTGCACGTCCCAATCGCTGCGATCATCATTGCATACCTTTGTCAGCGCTTGCTCCAAGATTTTATTAAAAGCTTCAACTGTGCCATTGGCCTGTGGGTGATATGGTGTGCTCTTCGCATGATGGATCCGGAACTCCTCGGTCAAAGCTTGGATTGTTTCATTAACAAAGTGTGTACCTCTGTCGCTCATGAGGATCTTCGGACATCCAAATCTGGTCAGAATTTGTTCAAAGATGAAATGTGCAGCAGTTTCTGTAGTATAATCCTTTACTTCTTGTGCTTCCGCCCACCTAGTTACATAATCAGTGGCAGTAATAATGTAGCGCGCTCCCTTCTTCTTCCTCGATGGGTTGATAGGCCCGATGAAATTGATAGCCCACTTATCAAATTTTTGTAGAGCCATTTGTGGTTGAAGGGGCATTTCATATTTGTGGGACAACCTCCCCGTTCGTTGGCACATATTGTAGGCTTTACAATAGTCGTGGGCATCACTATGCAGGATGGGCCACCATAACCCAGCTCTCAAGATATTTTGCGTTGTTTCTTTCCCTGCGTAGTGACCTCCTGCTACTCCATCATGAGCCTCTGCCAAGTAGCGTGCCTTTCATGCTCCAAAACATATCGCCGCAATACTTCATATGCTCCCATCTTATATAATGACCTGCGATGATGGTAAAATCTGCTGCCCGGGTGACTAACTCTTTCTTCTGTTGTACAGAATACTCTGGAGGTGTCGTTCCAGTAGTCAAGAACTGAATGATATCTGAAAAGTGTGAATCTACTACCTTAATAGAAAATAGCTGCGCATCAGGAAATCTGGCTTCTAGGTCATTTGGCTCCTCACCACTCTCTATTCGAGACAAGTGATCTGGCCCAGCATTCAACTTTCCCGGCTTGACGATGATTTCAAAGTCATACTCTTGAAATAGCAGTAGCCATAGGCATATTCCCCCCCCCAACACAGGCTTATTTACCAGGTACTTTAAAGCTGAATGGTCTGTGAACATTTTGAAGTGTCCTCCTAATAAGTAATGCCGATATTTCTGCAAAGCATAGACCATGGCCAATCCCTCTCATTCTGTGGTGGAGTAGTTGTGTTCCGCACCAGAGGGTTTCCTACTTGCAAAGGCAACCAGATGATCAATATCTCCTTCTCCCAACTGTGTAAGGACAGCCCCAAGAGCAATGCCCGATACATCGACGTGAACATGAAATACCTTCTCCCAATCAGGAAAGATGAGAATAGGTGCCGAGACCATATTTTATTTAAGTAACTCGAAGCTCTTTTGAAATTCGTCATTCCAAAAGAACGAAACATCTTTCTTGAGAAATTTTTCCATAGGGGCAGTAATCAGTGCATAGCCTTGAATAAATTTCCTGTAGTAACCCATGTGTCCAAGGATCGAGCACATCTGTTTCTCCGTGGTTGGTAATGGCAAGTTTATGATAACTGCGATTTTGGCAGGATCTACCATCAGTCCTTGTTGACAAACTATGTGGCCGAGCAAGATTCCGAAGGGTAAGCAGAAGATACACTTTTTGATATTTAGGGAAATCAGGTGTTTCCAGCAGGCATCCAACATCATGTGCAAGTTTGATACGTGCGCCTTTACCAGGCCGAAGACAGCCCAATCATCGAAATACACCTCGAGGAACTTGTGGATGAATTCTTTGAACACTGTGAAAATGACCTGCGAGAAGATAGCATGGGCATTTTTTAGTCCAAACGGCATGATGGTATATTGAAATGATCCCCACTCAATGGCGAACGTGGTTTTGTTGTGGTCCTCAGGTGCAATTCGGATCTGATGGTATCCTGAGAACCCGTTTGTGAAGGAGTATGCTTCCTGTCCTCCCACACTGTCTAAGATTTCTTCTGAGAATGGTGTCGGGAATGGATCATGAACACAGGCATTGTTCAACTTGCGTAGGTCCACACAGATCTGAATCTTCCCCTTAGTTTTTTTCTCTTGAACCAACATTGGACTGACCCAGTCTGACTATTCAACAGGTTCGATGATACTTGCAGCAATAATTTTATCGAGTTCATCCTTGACCTTCTGCTTATACTTGGGGTTCAACCTATAAGGTCGTTGCTTTATGGGCCGCTCATCAGGTTTGAGAGTGATATGCATGACCCCTAAGTCCCCCGTGATCCCCTTCAGCTCTGAAAACTTTGTCGGGAACAAGTCATGGTGTTCTGTAATAAATTCGACCACTTTGCCTACTGTATCCTCATACCAGTAGTCCCCAATATTAGCCAAATTAGGGTGCTCTTTCGTCCCAATGTTTACTTCATGCAGCTTGAGAGGCTTAGTGACATTCACTTCTTTTAGTGGAGGTCCCTCAATGGTGCGCTTCCCTTCCAACTCTGGGATAGAGACAGACCACGGATAATCTTCACCTTCCTCCCTTGCCAAGCTACAGCAGTTGACAATATCCTGCATCTACGTTTCCCATGTCGGCACCCCGAATACTGCAGAGGAGCCAGACTTTCCAAACACGAATGTATCTATGTCCTGCAGAGCTTCGTCAAGTGCCTCAGAACCCCCTATCAATCCGAATGTTCCTATGAAGTCACTCTTCAGAGTTTCCCAATGGCGGGCGTGTTGATGTAGCTCCGCATCTAGGTACCATGCAGTAGGGATTGGACCCAACGCATGAGTGAATAAGTGAACCCACTCTTCTGTAGTTCGGTCGCCCCACGTCTTCATCCACGCAACCATGTGTTCCCATGGATCCCCTGGGCCGAGGACCATCTGGACTCGTACCTCTTTCGGAGTCTCAAATCGCAGGAGTATCATGTCTCGACAATCCTCCCACTCCTGGAATGCTCCCTTATGTGTATCCCACCACCATGCAGGGGTTGCCTGCATAGCTAGGTTAAGGGCCCATAACCTTCATTCTTTGGGAACCTCTGCTTCAAATGCTCACAAAAAGTCCTTAACGTTACCAGAACCATCAAAGTAAGGTAGATCTCTTACCTCTGAGGAAATGCAGCGTAAGTTCTTTGTGACCCGAAGACATCGCAGCGCAGAGACATCATGTAACCGATTTTTCCAATTCTCTATCTCCCCATCGGAGTCAGAGAAGCATTCACTGTCCTTTTCCCAGTAGAGTACTCCATCTGCCTTGGGGTTGATCCAATATTCATCCCACACAGTCAAATTATAGATGTGATCCACATCCTCTTCGTCGAGCACCAGTTCTGTGTATCGTTCGCCTTCCGTAGGATCTAATGGTACTATTACCCTTGTACCATTATTTTCAAATACCATGCTTCTCTTATTTAGGTTAATGATGCCTCCCATATCGATGGCTCAATCCAAGCCTAGGAGCGCAGGGTAGGGGTCCACATCTTCTACAATTTAAATTACTTCAAAATTAGCCTGGACCTTGACCCTTGCGATATCCACCATGATCTTCGATAGTCTCCCCAAGGGTATGATCTTCTGCTGATTGGCCATGCGCAGCTGGATAGTGGACCATTCCAACTTAGGTTCCCCCATTCGTTGCCAAGTATTTTTAGGTAATACATTCACATCTGACCCTAGGTCCAAAATAACCTGATCCATCTCATAATCACCGATTTGCGTAGTCAACCGCATCTCCCTACCAGTGCGTTTCTTATATCTATATAGTTTGTGTACGTCCTTGATTTCTGGGGGAAGGTTAGGTCATGCTACGCAGCTATCTATTAATGCCTGAATATTTTCCACAACCTTTGGGTTGCGTAGTAGCTTCATACATTCCTGTAAAAAGGGTTTGACCTCCTCATCTGCCTTGAGGTCTCCCGACGGCTGTGAAGTAGACACCTCTGCCTCAGCAAAGTCTTTGCGAGCTGCGACAAATGTTTCTTTCTCCTTTTTTAGATCCAAACCTTCCTTCTTGATAACTGCTTGTTAGATCAGAGGTTCAGTCGTAGTCTTCTCCCCAGGCCCCCCGATGGCCATCCTATTGCATGTTACAACATTTATGCTTGGATATTTGTCTCGCAGTTCAGCCTTAACCCTCTGAACATTCTGCGTAGGTGTTGGCTGCTTCTCCTGCATTTTTTCTATCAAGATTGGACAGTCTTCAATCACATGGTCCATCTGTCTGCAATACCGGCAGGAATTCCTTGTAGGGTTTAGACAGTCCCTGGCAAAGTGTCCTACTTCTTTACAGTTATAACAGATTAGTTTCCCTCGTCCCCAACCTGCGCTTCCACCTCTTCCACCTCCCCTACCCCTGGCTGGGGAGCCACCTGTGCTCGAGAGGGATCTTGGCGAGGATGGATTCGACTGTACCCTACAGAGGTTCCCTCGATTGATCATCAAATCATACGTCTAGAAGTTCTTTTCATCATGTCCTACCGACCTGCAGAACCTACACCATTGCTGCTTTACTTCTGGGACATACGCAGTAAGGCGAGGACAATGGTTTGTGTCGTGCAGCCCCGCAACGCGACAATAATTTCACCATAGCACTGACAGACTTGATCCTGCAACTTCCCTAGGGCACAACGGACTAGGTCCCCCGACCTGCATATAGTCTGCTAACAGAGGGCAGTTATCCTTGGTGTGACCATTCATCTTGCATTATATGCACCATCTTTCAGGGCTGGCCTCTGCTCCTCGCTCCTTTCGCAGATTATGGATCTCCATGTGCATCGCCTCTAGTTGTCCTTGGATCTGTTGAATGCCCAGCTGGGTATCATCTCTGGGCGCAAATTCTAACTTCATAGTGACCTCCAGGGATTTTTCCTACGATTCAAAATTTTGGTGACCCATAGGTATGCGCAGGTGAGGCAGCAACATAGCAATGAACCATTCTGTGTGTTGTCTGTCATCATACTGAAATCCTCCTTATCTGATTACCTTCTTCAGTCGTTGATTGGCCTCCCACACAGACTTAGAAGGCCCTTTCTTGAAATCCTTTAGATCAACCACTATTTGAGAGTAGGACTTAGGCTTCTTGAACTGTTGCTTCAAGGCATTCTTAATCTCTTCAATGGTTGTGTTCGCATGTTGGCCGATAGTTGTGCCCTCTTCACCACATCACTAGCTACGTTATGCGTAGTCCATACCGATTCTGCGACAAACCAGAACTGATCCATGTCTTCATCTCCCACACCCTTAAAGGTAGGCAACTTCATATCCGCAACCATGTCATCTTCTGGTGGTGCCGGAGGTGTAGGTGAATTCTTATCCCTATGATGGTTTGAAAGTGGTGTGGCTGGAGGACTCTGTGCAGCTACTTCTCTTACCGAACTGTAGATAGATCTATCTCCTTCTTGGTTGGTCCGATAGTATTTTCCACTTCAAGTCGTACTCCCATCTAGATCAGAGGTCATTCATTCGGTGTGGCTACACAGAATACTCTTTTCACACAGTAATATCTTAATCTGCAATGGTAAGGTCTTCAGAAACTTACCCCGGAATCCCTTGAAGAATCTTCACTCTGCTTCAGAGTAGGAGACAAACTGATCGATGGAAAATTCTGTCACGAACCCTCCTAGCACATTGTCCACCCAGTGGTCCACCGTGTGAGTGATGGTGTTATCAGTCTTTTCTAACTGCTGGATTAATTCTGGGGTCCACTGTGTGACCCGCTCATCCTTCCAACACTTTTGAAATTCGACCAACCTTGCGAGCCACTCCTGGAGCTCGATCGCAATTTTTACAAAGAATATCTCGTAGCTCTCTGTGAAAATATACTTATTCTTCCACTCTTCGGTGTTCAATCTCTTACTGCGGTTTTCTTTTACTACGAATTCTTGAACCTGCTGTTCAAACCATTCATCAATTTATTTTCTTTTAGGTTTCCAATACGGCCTTGGCATTACCCGATCCTTCTCTCAAAATGCTCCCGGTCTTGGCAACGAAACCATTTGTTGGCTTGAGGGGTCCTAACCCAGGTTCAGAGGTTAAGGTTTTCCAGCAAACCCCTATACTATTGGACCTTTCGGCAGTGACCTGCTTGCGCAGGCTGAAGTCTCACCCGAAGCATTATGGGAGAGTGCTGGAACCAGGTTTCCACACCCTAGGAGAGGGTTTGTAAGTCAAGCAAAGCTGCGTTCGACTTCACAATTACTAGATCATATATCACAGAACCCAGATCTATAAATGACTTCGCATCCACGTGCGCAAGAAATACCAATTATAATCACAGTAAACAAAAGATCATAAATTCACAGAACATTAACGCAACTATCACAACTATTCTTACATAAATTATTACAGATAGATCTAGATTAGATTTCAACGCAACATAAGAAAATAACATAGTTAATTTCATAGCTTAATACAGAACCATAACATAGCAGATATTATAGATTTGCATTACAGATTTAGATATTCCACAACCTTCCACTTTCATTAATCCTTCATATCCTTTTATGATACCCAAAACCCAACCTATGCACACAACAGCAGGGTCTGCACACAGCAGGACTGAGGATCTCTGTGCACAAAGCTAGTAGGAGTCCTTTCCCCAATAACCCAAACAGATCAACTAATTCGTAATTTGCACCAATCTTAATTCCTTCTCCCTATTGACTCAAAATGTCCTTCTATTTATAACGATCTAGCCTAATCTTTCCTGAGGTCCACAAACCGTGGTTTGCGGACTTTAGGTCTACCCTTTGACCCATTACAATGCTTTCGACGCTTTGACCCACCCCAAAACCCCTGCGCTAGACTAAAATATGCCAAAAATATACAAAAATACTCAAAACTGTCTTAATTCGCAGCCCTTGGAGGACCCTGTTCCAACAGGGGAGTAAAAGAAGTCAATCACGCATTAGTTGTAGACAATTCCCTGCTCCTTGGGGCAGCTTCTTTTCACTCTTCCAAAAAGTTTAAATTGGTTTTGGATGAATTTTGCGATGCCTAGGGTAGTATATTTAATGCTGGGAAGTGTCATTTTTATGGTTAGAATGTGTCTCAAAGTGAATTTAACGCTATAGCCATATGCTGGGGCTTTCTAGATCTAATCATTGGACGTATTTCAAGTATTTAGGGTTTCCTATCTTTCAGAAAAATCCTTCAGGTAAGGATTGGATTAATCTTCTGGACAAATTTAAAAGTAAGCTATAGGCATGGGGGTTTTCATGGCTAAATCTAGTAGGAAAGATAGTGCTCATTAAGTCAGTCCTGAACAGTCTCCCAACCTATCAAGATTCGCTAACGTTGGCTCCACTTGGTATCCTTCAGAAGATGGAAGGCTTAATAAGGAGGTTCTTCTGGAAAGGTGGAAAACAAAATAGCAGAAGATTACCACTTGTCAATTTGGACAAATTCACCAAGACAATATTAGAGGGTGGTCTGAACTTCAAAGATATGAGGCTGCAAAACATTGTGTTGGGGGCCAAAATTCTCTGGAGGCAGGTTTCCCCTAAGGCTGGTTAGGCTCAGTGTGCACTTTGGAAGAAGTATTTTGAAGGTCAAAGGAAACAGTGCCTTGACAGGCGAGTTCAATCCGTTATTGGAACTCAAATCCATAAGCTTTTTGTGCAGGCCCAGTCGCTCATCCATGACCATATGTATTGGGTCTCGAGTAATGGTAAATCAATTGACCTGTGGGAGCATCGAATAATGAATGACGTCTCTCTTGCTAATGCTCAAGAACTTCAGGATCTGCGTTGCTGGATGAAGAGCACAGGAATTTTCACATTGTGGGATATTTTGACCTGGAAAGACAAGGTCTGGATGGAGTGGAAAAAGCCAAAAATGCCGCTAGGCCTGGAAAACGCATGGCTGGAGGTTCAGAATAGACTTAAAGGGAAGGCTCCCTTACATGAAAAGAAGCACGATCAGAGAGTTTGGGGATCAAGGTCTAGAGTTTACAAGGTGGCGCAGGGTTATGAAACATTAAGAGCAATTCCTCATGTTCCTCCTTGCCCAACATTGTATAAAGGGCTATGGAGATAGAAAGGCATCCCAAAAATTGACATGTTCAACTAGATGTTATGCCACAATCGAGTTCTTACGGAATACAACCTCAAGAGGAAAGGCTTCCAAGGCCCATCTAGATGCTCGTTGTGTCTGGGAAATGAAGAAAGCGCTCAACATATAATGCTAGAATGCAACTTCTCCTTAGAAATATGGAAAGAGGCGTTGAGCCACTGGGCTGCGAAAATTATGGCCCCCTTCTCCATATTTGATCTGTTCGCATCATGGCTAGACTGCTACCCAGGAAAGCTCCCAAACAACGACTGGTTTAAAGCTAGTTGGCTGATTTTGCCAAAGCTAGTATGCTAGAAAATTTGGTTGGAGCGGAATAGAAGAATTTTCGAAGGTAAATATCATAGTGCAAAATCGATCATGACCAAGATAAAAAGTATATTTAAAGATTTCCTGAGTGAGAAAGTGGGGAAACTCACCGATAAAAACTTATCCTCTCATGAGGTGGAGTGGGGTGGATTGCTGGGAATACATCTCTCCAACACAGATATTCAGGAGGAAAAGAAAAAATACTGGCAGATTAGATTGACTGATTAGAACTTCTACAAATGGAATACAGAAATGGCTTGTTATTCCTTGTTCTTTGATGGGGCGGCCAAAGGTAATCCGGGGAATGCAGGTGCTGGTGAAGTCATTACGAATATGGAGGGCCAAACTGAGCATAGGTATGCTTGGGGACTAGGCCAAGACACCAATACCCAAGCGGAGGCGATGGCACTGCTGCAAGGTCTCAAGTTACTGCATAAGGTGGGTCTCAAGGAAGCAAAGGTCATTAGAGATTCTCAAACTCTTATAAAAATTCTAGTGGCAAACTCAAATCCGAAGGATCTTCGGTTAGCTATATTGATGTCGAGAATAAAAAAGCTTGCTAGATCTTTTCAAAACTTAAGCTTCTACCATGTTTTGCAGAACAACAACAAAGAGGTTGATATTGAAGCTAATAGATCTGCTCTTCTTCCTGTGGGCACTCTTTTGTGCGATGGGAAGGAAATTTGGGATCCAATTCTGTAATAATTCTGTTAATATTTTATTGTCTATTGCTACAATAGTTTGTATGTGTCTTTAAGTAAGGAATAATCTCGTCGCTAATGTGGATTTCTGATTCTAAGAAGCTTCAATATGACAGAAATAGAGACGGATTGATTCTGGTCATGGGGAAAAATCGGGAGATGTCCCAATGATATTGCAATCATGTATTTGGGCATTCATGTCGAGAATTTTAATACCAAATCATAACCATTTACGTATGTTTATATATATATATATATATATATATATATATATATATATATATATATATATATATATATGATAATTTCAAATTATTATTATTATTATTATTATTTGTTTGTTTGTTAGTTTTTTTATGATTTGTGAGGCTAGCTTTTGGCTAAGAAATTGTGATCTAGAATTATTTAAGCAATCAAAATCACCTAGGGAGTGCACCTGGCCCAGACCACACCAACCTTGAACATTGTTGGATTTTTTGTACTGTAGGATTTTGAATCAACAACTTTCATAACTTTATTGTCATAATAATAATAATTTGAGTCAATCTAAAATATTTGGTGATAGATATGTTTTTCTTTATATAAGGTTTACCAAATATATAAGGCCAAACTAGAGATTGAACCTAGAGATCTTTAGATTATGATGGTTTTTCCCAATTAGAGCATCAATTAGACAAAAAAAACCATATGGTAGGTGGAATGAACAAATTCAGAATGAATATGGATTGACATACAAAATACATAGAAAATTCTCTAAAGAGGTGATAAGAATGCAAATTGATTTTTAGCTAGATTCTTCTTGCTTATGCTTTGGATGCATTTCTTGATGAGGAGGGAAGGCTACACATATTGAGGAGCACGTTGAAATTTTGATCCATTATTTACATCTGGTCCTCAAATTCTAAAATCCAATGGATGTTATGTTGTTGGTTAATGTGATAATCTACCAGGATGCAACCAAAAATAATCTTAGTGTGGTAGTAGACATTGACCACTTCCATGTAATCGAAACACATGACATGAGTGGTAGTGCTCGTGTTTGGTATGTAGTGTTGAGTTTCAACTTGCACATGCTAATCAAAGGTGTACCTACGATACTAGCTAACCAGAGTTTCACAACAGGCAATTTCCTAGCACACTAGTTTTGGAATGATTTTCTCATAGCGAGCTTTAGATTGTTTGGCGTAATTTTGTGCTCTCCGTCAAGTAGCAGGGGGAGGGTTGCTGGGAGAGGGAGAGGAGGGGGAGGGGTGGTCTCTGCCTCTGTCACAACGAGAAGTGGAAGGATTTTTGCGAGTCATCTTGTCATGAAAAGAGGTGAGAAAAGAGGAGTAGAGGTTTGGATAATTCAGATATGGAGAGAGACATGTAAGCTTGAGAAACAAGGGCTTGAGAAGAGTGTGCTCGGAGTAGGGAAGACCAGTTAAAGAGATTGGTAGGCCGAAAGAGTGTGATAATTACGAATTGAAAGAGGCCACTAGGTGATGAGGTAGAAATCCACAAAATGAAGTGTCCAAAAAGTGGTTCAATTAACAAGAATTCGAGGCAACAGAAGTTGGACTGTAGAGAGGGTGATCTTATCAGGTCATTGAAGGAGGGAATTTAAGGAGTGTGTGGGGAAGAGGCGGATGATCCAAATCACCACTACTCATACTGCTAATAGCCTTTCTCGACCAGAATGGACGGAGTCTGGGAGGTGGTGCTATTAGTCTTGTCCTTAAAGGATGTAGGAGAGAGTGTCTGATTATGATGGAAATTTATTATTCTTGAGTGATGTAAAAAATGATCAATCCTCAGTGAGAGGCCATTGGTTGACGTTGTCTAGTGCATGTGATCTCGACGATGTTATGAGGCCATTGGAATGCGGATGGCAGGAATGATGTAATGAGAAAAGGTGTGGCAAGTGGTAAACATGAATTTTCATTGAATCATTGCGGGGTAAGGGGTCCACGTTGGGGCAACCACATTGGGGTAATATATGAATATTAATTATGTTGAACATTATTATTATAATTTTTTAGGCGTTTATTATATAATGCATATAAAACAAGGCTATAATGTAGCTACTACCTGGTGCCTAGTTTAAATATAGCAATGTTGCAATGTGGTCTTTAAAATGTCTATGGGTAGCTATTACATGTTGCTTAATGTAAGTATAAAGATTGTACAATTTGACTTGAGCATGTTTGTGAAGATTTGCTTTGTAATAAAGTATAGTTGAATTAAATTGGAAATAATTGGAAAATGTCTATGGTACTTTGAAAGAAAGTTGATTTCAAAGTTGTATATATATGTGTGTGTATGTGTGTGTGTAAATCAATGTCAATTTCTATAATTTAAAATGAAGTTGTTTATTATTATTATTATTATTAAATACAATTATAATTTAGTTAATTTGTATGTTTTTGATGATATAAGATATATCATATAGTATGTCTTTTAAATATTATTCTGAATTGATAATATCAAATAACAATGTTAAATTAAAGCAAAAGTTTTAAAAATTTGGAAAACAAATAATTAAATATAAATTTGGTGGATTAATTTTTTATTAAATGTTAAATGTGTTAAATATTTATCCTCGAATTCTACTTCCATGTGAGGACAAAGAAAAATAAATAAACATAAATATGCATTTTTTTTAATAAATTTTAATTTTAAAAAATAAATACATTTACACATTATTTTATTATATCATTTCTTAAAGAATATAGAGAAATTTAATCTAGATTATGTTTATATTTATGGAAATTTTAAGTAATTTAGATGAAATAAGAATATCCTTAGCAAGTTAAATGAAAGACAATGCCAAATACATTATAGATCACAAATAAAACAGTGAAAAATTTAAGTGGGTTGTTTCAACATATTTGAATAAGCGCAAGGTATTTGAATAAGCGCAGTAGTGACTGAACTCAAAGTAATTTCAGGCACAGAAAAATAAAATTCGTATAGTGAGATCAACCCAATTATCCTGTGATCCTATATGCATTTCAGATTTGTAAGAGATAAATAAGTTATATTTAAATTTATTTTCATTGATGCAAATATATAAAATAAGTATCCATGCAAGTGGATTTGTAAGAAATGAATAGATAAAGTATTTACTGATTAATGTAAACGTATGAAATAAGCGACCATAAACCAGGTTAAGCTAAAAGCAGATAACAGTTAAAGTAGTAGAGAAATATTAATTAATTAAAACATAATAACATTATGCAATTAATTAGAATATAATAATGCTAAGACTATTAACCAGAAGGGATCACGTGTGCTAAAATATGTTGAGTTTGTACAAAGAACTAGATTATTAGAAAATAGTATAGTTAAAAACTGAAAAAGCTTATTGGACCATATGTCATCTCAACAGATTTAAACAACTCTGAAATTGAATTACAAATCCAAGGAGAGTCCAAATTAAGATAATTTAATAGTAGACATAGCTAATAATCTCATGGATGTTGACTCTATATAATTAGGTTTATTAAGTTTGATCTGGCAAGGAAGTGAAATAGTTGAGTAAATGTAAATGGGATAATAAATCATTCAAGAATGCTTAATGCGAACAGGTTGTTGTGAAATTATTACACCAGGAAATGTAGTTAGAGATGACTAATGGGTAAATGATTGTAGCTGAACTAACAAGGAAGTAAAAACTTAAACTAGATCAATATGGGATGGAAAATCATTAAAATAGGCCTAATGCCAAGGGGTTATGAATTTATTATAATGGGAAATTCATAGTTATGACAACCAGTGAGTGGATTTTGAGTGAAGTTCGCATGCCGGGTAGAAGAAAAATGAAAACATCCTTGACAGGTGCATATTTTGCATCTCTCAAGGTAGACCCGTGACAAAAAATGAGGAGATGGGTTCTAGATTTTGTGTACCAAGAATCCATATATCCAACTGCAAGCTGCTGCTTGACTACAACTGGTATACAAATAAAACATCTTAGCAGACTTGCCAGTCCCAATCCCTTCCGAGAAAGCATTTTGCATTGAATTTGTAGATTGGAAAGGCATAAGAGACTGAGGAGCTTGCACAACCTCGTTGGGTAAAGTCAAATAGTTACTGGCAGGACTATTATGAGTCAGCTTACTAGGGAAATTTATGGAGTTATCTGCATGATCCATGATATCTGGTGCGAAGGAGATCAAGTGAAATTATATAGGCCAGGGATACTTGGCTGCTAGTGAATATTTTCGTACGGAAAAAATAAAACTAGTAGCAGCATATAGTATAGATCGATGCATAAAGCTGAAAAGAAAATAAAAAAACCTATGTATTATTTCAAAAAAACAGATGTAATAAATATATAATAGAAATCTCATGGATCAGTTCAAAAAAATTACTACAAGTATGCTTATACCAAGATTTCGTTCTCATCTGAGTACTTCAACACATGAAATTGAAAACGTGTGAAACAGTGGATGGCTAAATCCCCTCGAGAGATATGGGATAAGGAAGGGATACTTCTTTGATCCTTCCTTTTTGCGTTTAATTGAAAACAATTATACGACAAGTTTACAATATATCTACAAACAATAGAATAAAAATATTTTTCTTTCCAATAGTAATCCAAATTTCAAGGTTGTATTATTTTATATAGCCATGGAAAATAGAATTAGGATGTGAAAACAAAAATTTTCTGAATCTCAATATTAGCAATATATGATAAAAAATTTACAGAGATTTCTCAACCGAACTAATGTTGAGCCAAGTTGTTTTCGAATTCCTAGACGCAACAATGTGTTCAACGCTATCCTCGAATTCAAAATTCTGTCTGCCAGACTCAGCTCCGGGTAGGAGGCATATTCTACATAGTACTTCGGCTCATGGGGGCGCAGGACCAGCCATGTTATAAATACAACATCTCCAACCACAATTAGTAGACCGAGAATTGTTGAACACAAGTATGATATCATCCGCTTGGGACGAGGGTTTTTTCCGAGAATTTTTTCGACAATATCTCCATATATTGGTTTTGGCGGCGTCATGGAACTATACAATTTTCTACTTAAAAAATCAGAAATGGGGAAGACTATGCAATATACAAGACGATATTGCTACAAAATCAGTAACAGGGAAGAGTATGCAATATGCAGAGAAAAAATGAGAGGATATATCAGACATGGATTGGAATCAATTAGATATGTTTATTTATTTATTTATAGAATCATGGTTTCTAACTTTGCTTTGGAGATGACCAAGAGAATGTATTCCAAGAGTGTGATGGGCAACCTTTAACTCTTTTCATTAATTGAATATTCCACAAATCGATATCGCATCACATTCTTCTGTTAAGATTATAGTTGTAAAATGGTTTAAAGAATTAAAAATCCAAATACAGAGTTTAGTCGAGTCTTCAGGGTAACATGAATAACAAAAGAGTTTGTACATGTCGCTTGTAGAAATCAACAATCGAGGTCAAGGGAAGACAATAGAAGAAAATGTATCATTAAATTTGTGATTCTTTTTCTTATTTGTTACCAAAATAAAACAGGAGATAAACAAAGATTACATAGGCGAAGGATACTTGGCTCCTAGTGAACATTATCATATGGAAAAAATAAAACTAGTAGCAGCATATAGTATAGATCGATGCATAAAGCTAAAAATAAAGTAAAAAAACTCATGGATCAGTTTGAAAAAACAGATGCAATAAATATATAATAGAAATCTCATGGATCAGTTCAAAAAAATTACTACAAGTATGCTTAAACCTTCTTATAACTTCTTAAACAGTTCTGGGAAATGGGGATAATCGCTGTTATCGCATATCGAAATGGGACCGAACTTAAATTGGGACAGTTAAATTAAACCCTCAAATGTAAAACTAGCTTTTAAAAAATTTACAGAGATCTCTCAACCAAACTAATGTTGCTACGTACGTAGTTCACAAGCCAAGGTGCTTTCAAATTCCTAGACACAACAATGTGTTCTACCTTAAATTCTCAGTTATGGAAAAGTATGTATAAAAGAACTAGATATTGAAGGGATGGATTTCTAAAAAAATTTCTCTTTTGAAGAGAAACATATTAGGACTTAGAATTATAGGATCAAAGAATTAAAAATGCAAATACAGAGTTTAGTCGAGTCTTCAGGGTAACGTGAATAACAAAATAGTTTTGTACATGTCAGTTGTAGAAATGAACAATCGAGGTCAAGGGAAGACAATAGAAGACAATGTATCATTAAAGTTGTGCTTCTTTTTCTTATTTGCTACCAAAATAAAACAGGTGATAAACAATACACGATACAAGATCTATCATCAGTTCACATAGTACATGGCATGGTATTTCCAGAGTCAAGTAAAATACAATGAGAAAGAAAAATACTAAATATGGACTAATCTGGAAACAGGGATATAAAAAGTGCAATGTTTTTATAAGAAATTTATATTGCAATTTGGCATTATAAATGCATTCAAAAGATCTGTAAAGAGGCCTATAATATTTATATATTTAATGGCAAATTGTAAATACAGATTCTGTTTGTTAAACATATATGCATTAAGTTTCAAAATACATATAATAAGTCTGAAAGTCTTTGTAAATAGCTAGAGGAAAGATAATAAATATAACGAGTAATTTTTGTTTCTAATATTTGTTTGGAAAAAACTAGGGTGTCATATGTGCATCTATATGCCTTTTTGTTCTGGAAAAATTTTGCAGACATGCTGCACTTTGAGTGAGGAGGATCCAATTAGCAAAGTTTGGTACGAAAATTGTGAACAACATTGGAGTAATTGATAGACTACGATGTGTTCTTGTTGTAGCTAATGCGTGTAGGTGTGCTCGGGCTGCAAAGAATAGGGAAATATTAATACAAATTTTGGTACTTTCTATAACATATTTTAAAATGCATATATCTGATGTTTACTGGAAAGATGAAGGGTAATTAGAAGAGTACCTGGCTTTTGTTGGGCTTTCATTGTTGTTAACATATTGGATCTCATTGTCTTCATTGATTGTAAATGCACCATATATTTTGAAATCTCGTAGCATATACATGGCTACTTGTTTCTTTTGAACATAATCTTGAAAAGACATTTGTGCCAAGCTGGGACGTAACTGTTTCAAGAGCAATTTGTTTCTAATGCAACACTGGAAGGTTGTGTTGTTAGACTTGATTATGCAATTAAGACATTGTGAATAGAAGAAGGAACAATTTCTATTGCACTTAAGGCAGTTAATTGTTGTGTCGTCTAACGTTGTACATGCTGGTATTGGCGAATTGCATCCAAGACAAACAGGTTCAAATGGTGTAGAGTAAATGCTTGCAGCTGTCAATGTTCCTTTTATCTGTTCATATAGGAGGATAAAAAAATATTATTAAATCATTTTTGTAAACATAAAATTTAAGCAATTTTAGATTGATAATTTAATAAAAAACATTATTAAATCAAATTTTAGAGAAATCGATTATAAAAAACCCAAAAACAATTTGAAAATTGAAACAAATTTTAATATATATAACTTAATTGGTGATTCCTATGCATTGTAGTTAATGACAAATGGCAAAATATTTTTAATTCAAATAGCTTTTTCCTTATCTCTATCTAGATGCACTGATTAAAACAAGTGGTATATGTTTAAATGGAAAGAAATGGAAAAACAATTGCATATGGAAAAGTAGGGGTATTCTTTCATGTATACTTACAGAAAATATTGGAGGGCTCAATTTTCCAAGCTCTTCTACTGCTTCTGCATTCAATTTTTTGATGAATTTAGATTGCGTTGTTCGGAGCATTCTGTCCTTTATTTCTTTCCTGTTTGTTATGTTTTTGAACAACATAAATGGAAAATGTCCCTTTTGCAATTCTTGTTCAAGTTCATTGTAGAGTGGCACAAATGTTTCAAATAGTTGCAACTACAATAGAAGACAAAAGGCTAAGTTTTTTTTTTTCAAAGAGAATTGAGATGTAGGATGGAACTAGGAATATAAAAACAATGCAAAGGAATTTATGTTACCGTTGCTCTATTGTCATCGAAATTTCCATCTTTAATTTGCAATGTATATTACAAACCAATTTTCTATGCAGCTGTCACAATTGCAGCAATTGTTCCAATTGGATATGTTTCTGTGTTTTCTGTAAGGTACTTTATTGTTGTATCTGGAAAGAATTTGTACTCTTTGCAAACTGGTGGTATGTTTTGTATGGTACTTGATTCAGTTAGTAGCAGAATCCAGTCGCAATCGCCACGGTCATAATTTGTTTTGGGAAGAATTTTAAAATTTGTAATTGATATTGCTTTTCCTGGTAATATTTTTTCTTAATGTTCTTGAATCAACTCAGTGGGTATGGACAATGTGACTGTCATGATTCCTTCAGCATCTGTCAAATCTGCACGCAATATTTATCGTGCTTTGTGGAATTTATCAAGATATGTGCTATAAACAACCATAACATCTCCATTGAACATTTTTCCAGTCTTGCGGATGTTTAGTTCTTCAATTGTAATTGGGAGTAAAGATGATGCATTTGATCTATGTATAGATGATGTTGATGTGACAAAAGATACAATTAGAAGTAAAATATGATGTTGATTAATATAAATTCTATGTCAATAGGAGCTGTAAAAATTGCTTTCAAATTTACTTACTTGTTTGATTCAGTTGGAGACGATGTTTGTTGTTGTTTCTCTAATGTACCTTGATCTTCGGAGCTGCAAGAATTTGAAGATGCAACATGATTTAACAGTGAGCTTGAAGAAATTTTAATTACTAAGAAAGTCTAGCACTACAGAAATGTGTAAATCCATGTAATACAGATGTAGAAATTTCAGAAATTTAGAGGATGCTATAAAACTATAAAAATTCAAACTAGAAATTATTAGTCGTAGTGACAATTCCTGTGGATTCAAATTCAGCCATTCTATTTCAGTTTTTTGTAGTTGGCAGGAAATACTGTGAACACTGTTTGTGCTAGATATGGAACAGATGGTGTTGTATTGCAGTTCAAGAAACGATGTTGGATTCGTGCTTAAATTGGGTTAGCATTTTCATGAGTATACAGGTTTCGTCCACTGTCATTTGAATAGTTTCAAATCCTAAATTCTCACTATTTTGATCAACCTATCTCATTTAGCGCATAAGGTGATCAATTATAGAAGAATGCAATATAAATATTTTTTAATATAAATAGTTTTTCTTATGGACAAAAAAACAATCCAAATTTGATTTTTTTAATTAAAATAAGCATCGAATAGGAAAATTGAGACAATGTACCTGTGTCTCAAAAAGAATCAATAATAGTTACTGAAAAGACAAGACAATCATGTAGAATTCTGAATAGTATTTGAAATTATATGATTTTAAAATAAATAGTCTCTAACATGGATCACTGAAAATCCTAGTTAACCATATTTAATGGGTAATGGATGCTAGAGAAAAAATGGCATGGGCAAGAATACAGTGGAGCAATTTTTTAAGCATGGGTTCAAATTTTGCTATATGAAATATTGTTACATTAATGGTGAAAATACGAGAAAGATATAGTCAACATAAAAATTCGATTCATCCAAGGCATTTTCTCAATTTCTTAATCAAATTTCATCATTCTCATTACAACAAGCATCTTTGATTTGGTCAAGGTGTACACTGAATCAGGTGCAACTTCTTGATATTTAGGTGCAAGAAAATGGCAGCCATGAAGAAAAGCAAAGGCAAAGCCAATATTCAGGTAAATAGATACAAGTAGCATGAAGAAACCAAAAGCACCTTTAAGAAAGTTTCAAGAATATATTGATGCTGTCAAGGTTGTTAAATATTTTTGATTGAGTAGCAAAGTTCAAAAAGCAACATATCAAATTTTCTGTTTCCTGTTTGAAGGACTTAGAATCCATTTCAGCTTCATCACATTACACTTTTGTGTAAATCAAACACCAATAGCTATTGCAATAGATTCATAGAAATAATCAAACAGTTAAACATAGATATATGTATATACATATGCATTGAAGAGTAAGTGAGTCAGATGTAATAAACAAACCTGGATGTCTTTGCCTGTTTTTGTGAAGTGTCTTTGCGTTTTTGACTCATTGTATAAAGCAATAAAGCTCTGCAAGACATATGATTTGAAGTCAAAATGATGGAATTGTTATGTAAAAAGAAGGAATTATATGTGTTAAAATAAGTAAATGTTTTTTACTAAAAAGAAGTATATGTTTGTTACTAATATTTATTCATTTTTAAAGGCTAACAAGTAGAGATCAGATCCTAAATTCTTACAAGAATTGAGTTTCGAAAACATGAAATGCATCTAGCAGAACATAGTTACTGAACTCAGATCTGTGAAAAAGTGAGTGCGGAAAAGGTGCAAGAGCTGAATCTGGACCAGAAACTTGACAAGTTAAATCCAAGTTGGGAGATTTGACTAGCTAGCAATTAAATTAGTTCAATTGTTTCTTTGGTCACTGAGCCAAGTTTTATTGATGAGTCTAGAAGCTATGTTTCAAGCTTCTCAAATCCATTATGCTTTATGGCTTAGCAGTCTGTCAACTTCATCACTATTATGAGTAATGAAACTAATATATCAGTAAAAACCAATATTGAATAACGAGGACACATTGTTGTACGATTTCTTGTAACATATAAATAAGATTTAAAGTCAAATTCAAAAGCGAGATGAAAATACAATAAGGATTTTATGTACAATAATCAAGAATGGCAGAAGAAATGCAAATGAGCAATACAAGCTAGAGCATCTCACCTGGATTGTTTGTTAATCTTTCAATTCTGATCAGTGAAGTCAACAGAAATGTTGCCTTTGTGTCTCTTGCTCTTGACATAAATGTCAAGATAGTAAAGAAAATTCGGGACGGCAGCAGTGCAATTTTCTTGTGTTGGTCCAAGATGATAGCCATGTTGTGCTTCACTGTTATACTAGGTAGAGAGTTGACAGGAGAGATCCAGAGAGGAGGCAGCTGCTAGATATCTTAAAAGATATTATTTTATATTTAGTACTTGAGATATAGCAACTACTTGTAATGCATCAACTTCTGCAATTGCCACTCATATTTCCTAAATGGAGAGTGCCAGTTTCAGATACTCTTGTGCTAATCCTATATCTATGATATAATATGGCAATGGTGTAGTAGATGCTACTGATATACTTCGTCATTATGGCTTTTATTAGTTTTATTGACTTTCTATTTGTAACCACATTTTTTGCTTTGGTGATACATTAGGTTATGTCCAGAGAGTAAAAACCAATGGAGACGAGGATTGAGGTTAAAGCCACTAAAGAAATTTGGGATGGCTATTAGAGCCATTTTGGTATAAAACAATTGTCAGATTTTGATAGGTAGTGGATTAGTAGCTAATATTTTGTACATTTGATTTGCAATTTGCACTATTTTTGTGTTGCATTTCTGTTTTCAATGATAAGAAAAATAGTATCATGGTTAGTCCAATACACATCTAATCTGAAAGTTTTATATTTGATCAATGATTGATATTTGTTGATTGTTATTTGTGTCTAAAAGGAAATGAAGGTTGTAATTGTACATATATGATATTAGTTTGTTTGTTTTATTTTTGTTTTCAAGCATATTGATGTTGAAATCACCGACGATGACTATTGTTTGATTTGAATGTGTATTGCATAATGCTTTTGAAAGAAGATGCAATGCATCGTTCAATGTTGCATATGGTGCAACATAGACATTGAGAACTATAATATCCATGCCATGAATAATCATATTTGCTAATGTAGCTTCAATTTTTTTCTCTTCAAAGTGAATATGTTTCAAAATCTGCATATGTTTTTTAGTACAAATTAGCAAACCATGTTTACTATAATATGGTATGCAATTGAATTCTTCAATTCTTTTTAGTAGCATTGGTTGTGTCAAATGTGTTTCTTGTAAAAATAGGATGTCAGATTGCATTAGATCATAGTAATTTAACAAATCATCAATATGTATTTGTATACTGCGAGTGTTTAGAGAAAGAATTGAAATGTATGCTTTTGTTTCTAATAATGAATAATTGTAGTCTAGGTGCCATTTTGCGTTTTTCTGTAAACGTTCCATTTCAGCAGTAATTTTGTGTTTAATTCGGAAGTTTTCATTCTTAAGTGGGCTAAGAAAATATAGCGATTCTATGTTTCTTACACAAGAGAGAGCTGTGTATACTAATCCATGGCGCCGTATTCCTAAAGGATCAAATGCGAGATTGTCTAGTGTTAAGCCTTGTGATCTGTGTATTGTACGTGCACATGCTAATTAGACTGTGAATTGTTTTCTAATTCTCAATTTTCCTGTTTTTGCTAATACAGAAATTGGCTTTGTTGTTCGCAATATGGGAGTCCAATCTTTGCAGATTTGTTGGCTATATAGAAAAGAAAATCTATGTGCTTGTTGATGCCCAATACGTTCATCATGGAATTTGATCCATATTACATCAAAGTTGTCTAATTTTACATATGATTTAATGATACCATTTGGAGCATTGACAAGACCATATTGTGAGTCATAGTTTCCTGCATATATTTCAACTAGCATGTTAAATTTTAGGACAATTTGTGAAGGAAACGTTGCTATGTGTACATGAGCTGGTATGTTTCCATTGTTGTCTTCTTCGTAGTCAATTGCATCAATTACAATTTCATCACCAGGAACGATAGATAGATAGATAGGGGAAATTAGGCAATGCGACATCTCTATTCCAGAAGAATAGATAGGGGAAATTAGGGTCATTAGGAGCATTTCGAACACAATTTTGATTGAGGTAATTCAAATCATATTTTGTTTGATTATTTGTATGTATCCTATTTAGAATGGAAATGAATATTTCATTTGTTTGATGCATTGCAATATGCAATTCATAGTACTTTAGATGTTCTTGCCAAAGGTCATATGTTATTCGTTGCTTTCTTATTGTAGGTTGTTCAAATATTAGTGAATCTTGTATAGGTTGTGCTTGGTATAGGTTGCCACAAAATATGATGTCAATGTTTCCAAAGTATTTTGTTTGGATATGCTTAATGTTTCTTAGTTGATCATCAATCTGATATAGAAAACAACTTCCAATCAAAGATACTTCATCAATGAGAACTACTTTTAATTCTTCATACAGTTTTGTTAAATTGTCCAGCACGTCATTGCTAAGTGGAGTAAAACTAGATTTGTTGAATGGCATTAGCAATGCAGAATGAATTGTTAGTCCACCTGCATTATATGCAGCTTTACCTATATATGCTAATATCAATCCCTTTGGTTTCAAAGGATTTGTATTGTAATGTTCATTGTAAATGCGTATGAGCATTTGAAATATTTATTTTGTTGTGAATGTTTTTCCAGTGCCAAATCCTCCAGTCAAAATTAAGTAGAGTGGTTTGTCTATATTGTTTCTTTTTTTGATTGCAATGTCTTTGAGGATTGCTTGTTGTTATCTATTAAGCATTCTCCTAATCTTGTAGTATTCTTCATTTCTAAGCATAAATGGATGTTTAAGAGGTTTTTTTTTGTAATCGCACTGGGGAAATTCTAAATCATTAGCCAAGTCATATTTCTCAGTAGGATCATTGGATACCTGAGGTTTTTTTAATGTGTTATTAGAAGTTGCAGTCGTGTTATCAATTTCTTCCATTGCTTCTTCCAAATCACCCCATTTCTTGTTCACATTTTATGTGAACTTGTTTTCATTGGTTTTTACTGTTTCCTTGTGCAATCTATATGCACTTTTCCATGTCGGAAATTGTTGCTTTAGTGTATCTTCAGTGTTTTTGAATGGAACATATAGAAAAAGTTTCTCTCTGTAATAGTTTTCATAGTCAATGTGTTTTTTGTATTTGATGAATCGAATTACTTTTTATTTTTTCCTCTTTGATATTTGCGTTCCATCTTTGTTATACTTTGATACAAATTCAACTAAACATATGTGCTTAATAGCATTAGGTCTATTGATATAGTAATAAATTATAGAACTGCACATAATGTCTTTGGAGTTTTCTGGAATTTGTTTCAGTAGAATAGTTGGCTTAAGTATAAATGTTCGTTCATCTGTTGGTGCTGTGTTTATGAAGTTGCATTCTCTTGAACTATGATGCAATGGCAGGGAGAGAGCTATGTGCACTGCTTGTTGAGCTGAAATTTTTTGAAGATTAAGCAAAGCATTTCCTAGGGATCGTATCATTTGTATAACATCAATTTCGCTCTTTTCATGTTCTTGTCGTATCCTTTTGAATGCATTTGTCATAGATCTGTCAACTTTGGTCATATATAAACTGCAATATGAAGCTGCAGCATATGCATTTAGAACATATTGAGCATCTGTATTTGCATTCCATAGGTGGCATATTGAATGCAAAGTTATTATTCCATATTTCTGATGGTTTTCATTGCAAGAAGACCATTGGCTGTGTCAATGTACTCTGTATTAATTTGATGTAATCAGTTTCTGTTAAGTGCAATTCATCTAAGAAATTTTCATGGCTAGTTGATTTTTCATAGCGTTTTTGTTCCAATGTGCTTTACAGTAGGGAAACTCTTTCATTTATTGATTCATCTAGCAAAGTAATTGGTTCAAGTATCCTTGTTCTTTTCATTGTGGCATTGGGAATTTGTATCTACAGTGTGATGCTTTTATTTTTTTACAGCTTTTTCTATGATGATGTTGATGTATCTTTGCAAATTCTGGATCAAGGTGATCTGTGTTACAAGTTATATAGTTGTCCAAGAAATTTTCAATTTCTAAGTTACTATTGATTCCATATACTGGAGCATTTTCTATCCATAAAAGACCATGTTCATGTGCACTACCTCTATTTTGGAATTCAGTTACATAGTAGTAGTCTAATATTTGTCCAAAAAATGTATTATCTTGACAGATCAATTGTTTCATTGCATTTGTTTTATGTCTATAGTATCGTGTACATGTTATTGGGTCCTTTCTGACAAGATAATCAATGCTATATTCTTCAATTGTTTCAATATGTTTTTTTTTGTTTCTATTGCTATGTAATTCAGTAAGAGTTTCTACTAGTGGAGTCCAACGATGCTCTGCACTTGTAAATGTAACAAAGAAAGTTGGAGGACCTAGTTGTCGTATCATTGCAAATATATGTTTTTGCATTTGTTGTAGATAGTTAGGAGAAATTCTTATGTGTTTGAATTCTATGCTTCCAATGTCATTTTTTAGTAATTTTTCTAAGTTTGGCTTGTACTTAACATCTTTTTCTAATAGTTGTCTTCCTTGTAGTTTCCCTTTCCTTATTCGTATTGAAATGCATGACATGACTTTTTCAATGATTATTCGCATTGTCTTGAAGAACAAATTTGTGATGTGATACGAAAAGTCACCACTATAATGCATTAATTCCCACTTTACTATTTCTTGGTAACGAAATCTTTGTACTATATCATTGTCACGTGCATCTCGAAAGAATAGTGTTTGGAAGCTCATTTCTTCAGCATGTTTGTCTTTGAATATTCCAAGTGGTCGTTGTTCCTCAGCCGGTGCTATTTCAATGATCTTGTCTTGCAAATCATGAATGCGTTGTGAACCTGTCAACCCATGTACCAAGGTTTCAGTTGGCCTTTTGCTTGTCGAACTGATATTTGTTTCACTTTCACTATCGATATTCTCATTGTCAAATGTATTATCTTCATTGTTCAATTTGAGTATATGATTCCAATTGCTATTAATGGAAATGTTCTCAGTTTTATATAAACTCCGAGAACATAGTTCTTTAAGTGCTGTCATGACAGTATGCACACAAAATTTTCTTGTTTGATATGAGTTCTTGTATTCTAATCATCGTTTTAATGCTATAGCAATTGTCATCGTATTGTTCATGAATTGTGGAAATGATTTTTGGACAATGTCCATGTGGACAGGTACATTGATTATTGAACCAGTTAAGCCCATTTGCGATCGCTTGTAGCCACATTGTCTTATTTGTGCAAAATAGATTATTAATGCAACAAGTCTTTCTTCAAGTTCTGAAAGTGTTGTTACAATTTGCAATGGATTATTACGTCTTATTTGTTCAGGTGTTGCAAAGTGAGGTAACTTTGCATTTTCAAGTGTTGTTTTGCAAGATTTACAGATGATATTTAGACGCAATGTGCTTTCTTTTCCAGAAATGTTTATGTACATTTTTTCTAATTCAGGTCCAATGTTTGAGATGTTCTTTTGAAATTGAAGTTTGCTACATATTGGACATTTGTTTTTGGGCATGTATTCAATTTGTTTTTTTTTAATTTCTATGGGTGTACTCTTTTGCAACAAAAAATTCATATTCTTTTTTCTATTCCTATTTTCTTCAATTTTGTCTATGCTATTTGTACGTATCATTTGTTTCAGTTTGCAAAAGCTTATTCTATTTTTGGTGTTTTCATGCATTTGCACTATTATATTCTGTGGATTGGATTTATTTGTATTTTGAATTAATAGTAGTGGTTCATAATGAATGTGTGATGTACTTGTTTCAAAGGATAATATGTTATATGTTCGGTTGCGATTTGTTTTCGATGGGCAGTAATTGACAATGGTTTTACTAGTAAATGACCATATTTGTATGTTTACATTGAATATGATTGATGTCCATTGGAAGAAAAATGATGTTCCCTCAATTGCTCCTTTTTCATATGGCATTGCCATATTAATTAGGTATTGTTGCCAGCCTACAACCATTGTTTGACTTTGTATAGTTTCATTTGTTAAGTTTTTTTCTAGACAATGTAATGCGTTTTAATCCCTACCCATCAGTGCATTGCAGAAAGATTGGACAACATAGAGTCTTAAAGACTGTTCATCAAATTCAGGTGATATTAAATGACAAATTGCACTGAACATGCTATTGGGACATTTTGACATAGTTGTTTTTTCTATGTGCAGTCCATGAATTTGCATTTCATGAACAATGGATTCATAATGGTTTTCAAGATTTTTGCAAAGAGCGATAAGTAATAATTTTGGACAGAGTTGCATCTAGGCAATCTTTTGTGCAATAGAGGTTCAAAATGTCCAGTGACAGGATCTGTATCATGAAACAAAATGTTCAGTGGAATTGTATCTAGATGATGATTGAAGAACAAAAACTTTGTTTTTCTTGTTAATGAAAAAACTACAATTGGTATGTTAAACCACTTTGAAAGCCATCGTATGCAAAATGTGTCTCCCCATAAGCCTCTTTCAGATTGGGAATTGCTATTACTAGCAGAGAATTTCATTTTATGAAGGTATGTGTCAACATCGTGAATTCCATGAAGTTGAGATAACATGAGAGGATCTAGTTCATATTGATATGATTCTTTTGCTTCTATGTCACTGCACTGTAGACAATTGAGAAAATGGTCTATTATTCCATTTCGCAGTTCGATAGACGAGTAACGAAAGTGCAAAAGAACTTCAAATGCATTGAACAAACAATCTCCAGCAGTATATGCAAATCTCTCTAGTCTAAAGAGACTATGGTGCATTAAGATGATATCAATGCTAACAGCTATGCATTTTTTTTTGGTTGAATTGTACTTTTCAACATCTAAGGTTTCAACCATTTTTTCTATGTATTTGTTGTTCAGATTCGTATTGTAATCTGTTTAGTAAGCACTATGCATGCTAGAATCTTTTTTCTCAAAGATAAGAGAGTCTTGAACTAAGTTTTTTTTCTTTATTGAAGATATGTCTATGACAATTTTTACTAGCATAGAAGACTAATTGCAGGTTGATATTGTATGTTTCATTTGAAACAGTAAAATAAGGGTAGCAAAGTTGCAAGTAACTAGCTCCTATCCTACACCTCTCTGTATTTTAGAAGTATCACTGCAAAAAAAAAGGACACGCCACATTGAAATCTATGTTCAATGTGTTTTGACTAGTAAAATGTACTATGTGTTATTAAGTAGCATAAAATATGGAAATTTTCTACAAATATGTAATTGTACAACGTGGCTGTGTAAATTGTGCCTTTGTAGTCTATTATACAATAAAATTAATTCTACTAGTTCTAAATGACATAATTGTAATTACTTCAGTTTAACTTTTTAAGAATACATCTCTAAACACCTTAGAATACGAGTTTCTTGAAAATGTATCTACACTCACATATGAACCATGGCATAATATAGCATCTGCAAGGCAGCAACATGTTTCACACAAAAAATTTCGATTTAGGGAATTGTTTTGTTTTTTAGAACATGAAATATCTATTGCTTCAAGTGTAAGATGAAAATAACTTTAAGGCAGTGATCAAATGTAGTATTGAACATAAATACGAACATCAACTTCATAATAACAAAGTGTTCATGCCTTATGCAAGTTGCAAATTTACTGTCACAAAGCATGTAATTGCAAATCATTGTGTCAAGCAATGTGCAAGATAGCTGAGTTTAATAGGTACTAATTTTAGTACTATATTTTGAAAACTCGCTACTGACACCACTTTTTGCAATAAGACAAAATATTCATTCGAATCACAAATAAATGTGTTCTACGAAGATCCTTGAGAACAACTAGTTGTCCTATGTACATTAATAAAGATGTTGTACACAACAACAACATTTGTACTATCTGAAGTCATATCTATACGATTTGCTATGATGTCTACATTTGAAGTATTAATTGCTTGTTTTCTTCTTTGGTTCACTTGGATGACCCTTTGCGATGAGATAACTTTTTCATTTGAACAACACAAATAACGCTGGTATTTTACAATGACTTGTTGCTCTTTGCATATTAACAAATGTGCTGCATACAACAACAACATTTGCACCATTTGAAGCTGCATCTAAACCACTTGATATGAGGCCTACATGCAAAGTGTCCACCAGTTGTTTTCTCCATAGCTTTGTCTCTAGTACTTAGTTTATTATTAGCACATTTTTCTTCTTCTATGAGTTGTTGTAGCGACTTTGAAAGTTGAATGAAACCACATTCCATCGTTCCAAATTGATAGATTTCATTCAATGCTGCAAGTGGCACCTAGATTTGCTAAAAGATCAAGAAAAAAAAAACAATTTAACTATCCAAAGAAATCAACTAGCTGAACAATAAAAGAAATATTAGAAGTTGAATTATTGAAACCAATTGCTTTAGATAAAAGAACTAAAATTTTGAAAAACGAGACATTGTATTTACTATTGTATTATTTTCTATTTGTTCTTTTTAACTGCAATTTAGAATTATTTGAAGAGGGGTTACTTTCTCAAAATTTGCTTTTTTTAGTTGGAAAAGTGAATTATTTATTAAAATTTGTTGCTCGAGAAAGTCTAAACATCAAATTTGAAAAGTCCTTGCAATGAAGGAAGTGCAGCTTACAGAGGAAGAGGCGATCAATATTATTAGCTAACTCAAAGTCATTTGAAAGCACAAGGGATTTATGAGGTCCAAATTTTTCAAATCTTGTATAACATGCTTTTGACTTCAAAATTGCATTTCGTTTTCATTGAACTTTTTTAAATAGCTGTGTCAAATTTGAACTAATTAATTTTAACATAGTTAAATCGAAATAAAAACAGTAAAATGTAAATATTTTAAATTTTAAAATATTATATAGTGTTGGAAATAATGGAGAAAGTCATAATTAGATTTTTGTTATGATGATGATAGAATTGAGATGCTACGATAAGATCTCAAGTCCTAATATGTCAAGAGTGGTTGAAACCATCCTGTTACTGTGAAAGCCTATATAATTAAGAGTTTGAGCCCTGTGTTGTCTGTTACTTGAGGCTGAGAAAAAATGTTTTCCTGAATCTTGCGTATGCTGCGATCATGATTTGTGAGTTATGAGAGAGCAGCCATCCTCGTTTGTGGGTTGTGACTAAGCATCATTTTCCATCCTCATGCAAGAGAGAAGCCGTGCTAGCTAGAGTCTGCTTGTGTGTGGCTGTGTGAGAGAAATGAAAAAGGAGCCCACGGAACAATTTGCAATAGATTTTTTTGAATTAGATCAGATCGCATTGTATTGAAACAGATCTGAAGTGTGAGATGAGCAAAGGAGTTTGCCTCAGCAGATTTTCTCCCAAGGCAGTTCTGTCGCTAGCGATCCCTTCCATATTAATTAGCGTTTGAGGCATATTTTTTTCCGCTTGTAAAATCTCTGGAGATTCGTTATCAGTTTCTTGACAAAGCCGCAATTACTGCTTTAAGCTGGTACAATTCCTTTGCTACTTAATGTTTTAAGGGATGACACATCGGGTCCTACGAACGATGCAGTGGGCGTTCTGGTTGTTCTTGTCGATTAAGACCAATTGTGAAGACCGATTAGACTTGGACGTACTCCCAAGTTTCTGAAATTGGAGACTAAGTTCCACCACCAACAGGAATGATTTCGTGCCGAATTAATGGAATCGTATTGGACGGAGAAGCTGTGAATTTAGATGCTGTTGTAAATTCCTTTTTTGATTCCCAATTTCTTATCAAAATCAATTATATTTGTTGTCGAGGCAGACAATTGGCTGCGTGGATAGTAGCCCCTATTACTGCGTTGTCTGGAGAGCCCATAGGACAAGATTGCATGTTAATGCTTGTGTGATATGTTTATGTGGTATGGCAAATTCACTTTGAAATTAATTGATTTTCCATGAGATTAATAGTAGGTTTACGGTGTTCGCCCCTATCGTAAATAGAGAATTTTGCTACGACTCTAGGCATTAGGTTGAGGAAGCCGTGGATCAGTCGAAGCTGCTGTGAGAACGTCTTGGGAAAAGAGAAGTAATTTAATTGACAGGCTGTGGAGATCCCATACACCACAGTGAGATCCATAATATTGTATTCCAATGTAGAGATCGATAATATCGTATTAATTGATTTTCCATGTTTTACTAGAAATATGTGTCATATGAGAAATTGAGAATTACACGAATAAGAATTGGACATTGATAGCATTGCCAGCTTGTTGAGAGGTTCTTAGAGCTTGTTAGAGGATCGAGTGGAGTCGAAATCTGGAAGCAAGATAAAACTAGATAAGCTGGACCTTTTAACAACATGTTTATAATTTAGATATTTTTGATTCTGATGATGATGATGATGATATTCTCATGTTGGCATTTGGAGGCATTAGTATGAGTAGTATTTTTAACTCTGAATTTTTTTTCAGGAAAACAATGTGGTTCTGTTGATGACCACCAGAAACAAGAGGCACAATATGTTGTGCAAAATCCTGATATTGAAAAGTCACAAATTGATCTTTAGAAAGGATGTAAATAGGAACAAAGTCTTGAAAATCAATTTGACGAGCCATATGAAGCTAATTGCGAAGACATCGCAAAAGAAGACAAAAATGGAGAGAACATAAACTGTGATGGTCTCATGAATCTGTGTGAGCAGATGTTAATAGTCAAAATCCTATTAAGCCTATTATAATTTTGAGAAGGGCGAGGATAAGCGTTCAATTTTTCCATCACTGGGAGAGAAATGAGGTAAAAATACATCCCTACTTCACGGCAAGGAAAGTGAAGATGAAGCCTCGACTCAGAATAAATAAGCATGGAGTCAAAATCATAAAGACAAAAATGCAAACTCTGTTACCAAGTTGTTTTCATGTTTTTTATTGTAAGCCTAGCTGCGACTAGACTAGCGAGCGTATGTTATTATACAATACCTTCTCTCAAATAAGGGGGAGTGTTGGAATTAATGGAGAAATTCATAATTAGATTGTTGTTATGATCATGATAGGAGTGAGATGCTAAGATTAGATCTCAAGTCCTAATATGTCAGGAGTGGTTGAACCCATCCTGTTAGTGTGAAAGCCTATGTAATTAAGGCTCATCTAGCTCAATAGTCAGATTGTATGTATGAGTGTGTACACTCTCCAGGTTCTGACTTGGAAAGCTATTTGATCAATAGTTAGTTTTATCATATAATTAGATTAATTTTAAACCATAATGGATTCTACTATTAAATCTTGTAAAATAATAGTTTCTCCATTTAATTATGTGTTATTGGTTTTGATATTGTATTAATAAAATTTTAATTTTAAGATAGCTAAATGGAAATAAAAACAATAAAAAATGAATATTTTAAATTTAAAAATATTATATAACTAGATTAATTCTAAATTATAATTGATTGTATTATTAAATTTTGTAAAATAACATCTTTTGCATTTAATTATTTGTTATAGATTTTGATATATTTATATTTATCTAATTACTGAAATTTATTTATTATGAATATAAAGAATATAATTCATAATATTAATCATAGATATAAAAAAATTCAATTATATAGAAATTTGTTGTTTAGTAATTTGTATAAATATTAATAATTTGAATTATATAAATATTATTAATTATTATTCTTTCAAAATTTTAAGAAAATATGATGTGATGAAGTATGAAATGACCAAAACTAATTACAAATCACAAGCCATATTTCTTTAGTGAAAAATATGTATTAGTAAGATAGATATTTTAAGAAATAAACTATGCCATACACCATACCAATGTTCTATACGTTCTTGGAAGTACAACATCTAACTAAAAAAATTATAGTTGACTTGATTTGCGGGTGTTCTACTCACCCTTTTTCCCCCTTTATTCGTGGGTGTTGACATTTTCATTTGACTAAAAATATATAATTTATTTATGATATAAGCTAATTATATTAAAATGTATAAGCTAAGTATGATATGACATTGATTCAAGTTTTAAAATTATAATGTAATAACTATATTTAGTCAAATAGAAACGCAATGGAACAGCTACGTGGAATTGAAATAGAAACACAATGGAAAAACCACGTGGAATTGAAATAGAATGTATGTTTTCCAATAAAATTCTAGCTATTAACTATGTCATACTTCAACAAGAATTATAACACTAGGCCGTATTTTAATATTATTTATAATTCTTTTCTATTCGCATTATAATAAATTCTATTATATAATATATATATATATATATATATATATATATATATATAATTTTAAATGTAATTATAAGTTTAAAATTTAAATGTAATTTAATTTATATTTTTTTAATTGTAATAATCATAATTATTTATTACTTTTTAAAGGCTATTAATATTATAGTTTTATCACATATAATTTTTTTAATCACATTTTAGTTTTTTTTTTCATTCTACAATTTAAAAGAAGATTTTTGTGACAAATTCTCCTCAATTTTAGCCACTATTTTTGTTTTCAAATTTTAAATCTTAAATAGATACTTTTGTTACCAAATTTTTTATAATTTTAAATTTTGATAATTTTGTTAACTATTTTTTCTTTCTAACATTTAAAAAGGTGACTTATTGATTGATTTCTCGTTCAATATGAAGAGAAAGGTCAGAGGATGATTGGGATGAAAGTGTTCTATTGAGTAGAGGAAATACATCATCTTGAGGCCATGGCTAAATGCTAATCATCTGGATGTCAGTGTTAGAAAAACCTTGCCTAAATGCCTTGTGACTGCCATGTGGCTGAGTGTAACACTTATAAGCCTTTCTAGGTTGGACAACTGGGACATAATAAATATAACTTTCAACATGTTTCTTCAATAGCTCAATTCAAATGTTGTAGACCAATTAATAATCAACTGCGCTTTTCTATCATAAATAGCTTATGGGAGCGCATGTAGTTGGGTTTTCATATACCTATGAAGTGAAAGGGAAGCAACTACCCTTTCTTCAAGATAAGAGTAAGGCTCTAAGCATTAAACCAGCCGACAAAGCAAGATTGAGCATGTGTTTAAAGAATACATTTTTCACATGCTGTGTCCATTACATGCTGCACCATTAAATTTAACGAAAGAAAACTCCGTCACGATGATATACAATGATAAGCTTATGGCCAAGTCAATTTTTTAGCAGATGGATTGCTTTCAACCACATTGGAAACAAAATTTCCCGAGAAAGCATTTTGCATTGAATTTGTAGATTGGAAAGGCATAAGAGACTGAGGAGCTTGCACAATCTCGTTGGGTAAAGTCAAATAGTTACTCGCAGAACTATTATGAGTCAACCTACTAGGGAAATTTATGAACTTATCTGCATGAGCCATGATATCTCGTGGGAAGGAGATCAAGTGAAATTACATGGGCCAAGGATACCTCGCTCCCAACGAATATTGTCGTATGGAAAAAATAAAACTAGTAGGATCATATAGTATAGATCAATGCATAAATCTAAAAAGCAAACAAAAAAACTCATGGATCGGTTCGAAAAAAACAGATCTAATAAACATATAATAGAAAACTGATGGATCAGTTCAGGAAAATTACTACAAGTATGCTTATACCAAGATTCCGTTCTCATCTGAGTACTTCAACACATGAAATTGAAAACGTGTGAAACAGTAGATGCCCAAATCCCCTTGAGAGATACCAGATAAGGAAGGGATACTTCTTTGATCCTTCCTTTTTCCATTTAATTGAAAACAATTATACGACAACTTTACAATATATCTACAAACAATAGAATAAAATTATTTTTCTTTCCAATAGCAATCCAAACTCCAAGCCTGTATTATTTTATATAGCCATGGAAAAAAAAATTAGGAAGTCAAAACAAAAAATATCTAAATCTCAATCTTAGCAATATATGATAAAATATTTACAGAGATCTCTTAACCCAACTAATGTTGCTATGTACGTAGTTCAGAAGCCAAATTTCTTTCAAATCCCTAAACACAACAATGTGTTCTACCTTAAATTCTCAGTTATGGAAAAGTACAAATTATTGAGAAGTAAGAGTAGAAGCAGTGTATAAAAGAACCAGATATTGAAGGGATGGATTTCTAAAACATTTTCTCTTTTGAAAAGAAACGTATTAGGACTTAGAATTATAGGATTAAAGAATTACAAATCCAAATACAAAGTCTAGTTCAGTCTTCACGGTAAACTGAATAACAAAATAGTTTTGTACATGTCACTTGTAGAAATGAACAATCAAGGTCAACGGAAGACAATAGAAGACAATGTATCATTAAAGTTGTGATAAGCTTATGGCCAAGTCAATTTTTCTAGTAGATTGATTGCTTTGAGTTACACTGGAAACAGAATTTCCCGAGAAAGCATTTTGCATTGAATTTGTAGATTGGAAACGCATAAGAGACTGAGGAGCTTGCACAATCTCATTGGGTAAAGTCAAACAGTTACCCACAGAACTATTATGAGTCAGCCTACTAGGAAAATTTATGAAGTTATCTGCATGAGCCATGATATCTTGTACGAAGGAGATCAAGTGAAATTACATGGGCCAAGGATACTTCACTCCTAGTGAATATTGTTGTATCGAAAAAATAAAACTAGTAGCAGCATATAGTATAGATTGATGCATAAATCTGAAAAGAAAATAAAAAACCTCATGGATCAGTTCGAAAAAAATAGATGTAATAAATATATAATAGAAAACTGATGGATCAGTTCGGAAAAATTACTACAAGTATGCTTATACCAAGATTTCGTTCTCATCTGAGTACTTCAATACATGAAATTGAAAATGTCTGAAATAGTAGACGCCCAAATCCCCTCGAGAGATACCGGATAAGGAAGGGATACTTCTTTGATCCTTCCTTTTTGCGTTTAATTGAAAACAATTATACGGCAACTTTACAATATATCTACAAACAATAGAATAAAATTATTTTTCTTTCCAATAGTAATCCAAACTCCAACGTTGTATTATTTTATATCTTAACCCAACTAATGTTGCTACGTACTTAGTTCACAAGCCAAATTCCTTTCAAATCCCTAAACATAACAATGTGTTCTACCTTAAATTCTCAGTTATGGAAAAGTACGAATTATTGAGAAGTAAGAATACAAGCAGCGTATAAAGGATGAATTTCTAAAACATTTTCTCTTTTGAAGAGAAACGTATTATGACTTAGAATTATAGGATTAAAGAATTAAAAATCCAAATACAGAGTTTAGTCGAGTCTTCAGGGTAACCTGAATAACAAAAGAGTTTTGTACATGTCACTTGTAGAAATGAACAATCAAGGTCAAGGAAAGACAATAGAAGACAATGTATCATTAAAGTTGTGCTTTTGTTTCTTATTTGTTACCAAAATAAAACAGGAGATAAACAACACACCATACAACATATATCATCAATTCACATAGAACCTGGCATGGTATTGCCAGAGTCAAGTAACATTTTCTACTCAAAATTGAATTCAAATCTGTGTCTAGAAGCCCGGAATTTGAAAATCAGTAAAGCCCATTAAAATAAAGTTTTGACTGGTTTAATTTAATACAAAGTAAGTAGAAATACATACTTGACCTCAGGACTTCCACGCAGAAAGCAACGATTTTTTTTCTCTAGCCGCACAATCCACAACTAAGCTAAATGCACACCTTCCTCATGATACCTTCAACTACCTGCTGCACATAGAACAGAGTCCATTTCTATTTTATCAAGACCTATAACAGTAACAAAAAAGAACAACAAAACACTTAAATGGTGATTTGAAAACTAGAAAAATTTAAAAAGAATAAGAAAAAAATACCTGAAAGTAGATAGTAGCAGCAGTCAACTGTACAGCATATGGCCACTAAAAATAGATAACGCACAAAGAACTGCCAATACGAAAATTTACAGAGGATTGAAAATAGATAGCACATGAAAATTTACAGAGGATTGATAATAGATAGCGCATAAAGAACTGCGCATTTAAATGTCAAAGTTTCGCTGGTGAACTGTTAATCCTTAGGTATGTGTGACTACCCTTTGTACATGCTATTATTTAATTTCGCAGATTTGCGTTGGTTTTGCATTTAATTGGAGTGTACTACTACAACCTGTTTAATAATAAACTTGCACCATATATTATACAATGACCAAAAACACCCGACTCCCAAGGAGCATGCCATCAGTGTTAAGCCTCTCTCATAGACCAACCTGCAGTGAGGTTGCATTAATAATGTTACAATCACCAAAAACACCCGACTCCCAAAATCACCCGTTTAAATATTTTATTGATTAACTTATGCGGTGGAGAATATGCATTAAGTTATTTAAGATAATTTCCAGGCCTTCGTATGGGAGATTGACGGCGCACGGACACCTGCATTTAATTGGAGTGTAGTCTCAGGACCAACCCATGTCCACTTGGCAGAACTTGCGAGTTATCTGAAAGGATGATTTATGCATTAGAGTTTAAATATTTTATTATCCCTGGTTGCCCCGCAAGATTAAACATCACGTTTTATCCCGACTTTCAATTAGTTTAGTCTTGGATCCCCAAAAAAATTAATATGAATAAATGTTCAGAAATCAACCTAATGAATCCAAGGACAAGAGCCATATCACTCACTAAATTGCAATGTTGATTTTATACGTTAAGATCATCTCCTGGCATGACGGTGGCGAGTTTATATTAAATTTTCAAGAGCTCCAACCCAATACACAATACACGCTATATATTGGCTGCGCACCTTACAGATTAGCCATACAAATTTGTCGTACATCTTTACAATAACAAGTGAATTCTATTGACCAATAAGAAAGAAATGGGTGATTCGAAAGATTAAATCCCTAATCACCAAAACTTAAACTTAAGGAAAAACAAGAATAGAAAGAAAATGCTAAAAGTTGGAGCAAAGCTTCTTTACCCAAAGTTAGAATATGAATGGTAGTAGAAAATCTGGAGAAAATACACGTTACGTTACTGTATCGAAAAGTAAATTAAAATTTATTGCAAGAATTATGTGAACCAATTACTAGTTACAGAAGTGCATAATTAGAATTACAAACTACCATAGTAAAAGAAAGAAGCATGTACTATTGAACTGAAAATTATGCATAATAACTGATACAGTAGAAAAATTCATATTACTTCTACATGGAGGAGATAGCATAGCACATAATGTATGGAAAAATCGGTCGGTGAAGGGTTTAGAACCTGAACCCTGTAATTGGGCCCAGTTCCGATCCCAATACCTTGTTGGAAATATGGAGGGGGCATAAAAAATAATAAAGGAACTATTACATACATTAAACATTTATAAATGCCTCAAAGGAAGACGTGAATCAAAATTGTGCTATTATAATTTAAAAGACTTCAAGAACTGGATTGAATAATGACCTTAACCATATAAGAAACTAGATTTTGCGAGAGAAAAATCCTTGTGGCATAACAAATCATAAGTAGTAAGGAAGTTCAAAAAAATAAAAGAAACTATTTAGACAGTAAATCAGCGTAACTGTCGAGAACCAAAATATTATGAACTGAATGTATAGTCGCAACAACATTGCAAAGAACTGATCCATTACATTCTTAATTGGAATATAAAAACGTAGATTTGGAGCTTAAACCCTCTTATAACTTCTTAAACAGTTATGGGAAATGGGGATAATCCCTGTTACCCTGTTATCCCATATCGAAATGGGACCGAACCTAAATTGGGACAATTAAATTAAACCCTCAAATGTAAAACTAGCTTTTAACTGGGTTCCAAGCACCCGACAGCCAGAGAGACACCGCCTGCAAGATAAGAAGAGGATGGTCGAACGTCACTGGGTGAAATCAATTTCTGAAGTAATTCTCGGAAGAACGAGAAAGAACTCTTACTGTTATCAGGGAGAACTGAGCCAACGTTGAAAATTTTGTGCCGGAACGCTCCTAGCTATTAAAAAGTTACCTAACCAGTAATCAAAGAGCCAAACCATTTTACGTAGCGTTAGTAATAGCAAGAATTCAAGAATTAAAAACTTAAAGACGAAACCCATGTCCAAATCTTGTTCTATGAAAAACTCTAACCAGAAAAGAAAACTGCCAATCAAAACTCTTACCACAGATTTATGTTTAAGTGGATCTCTGTCGGAGACATTGGCATCCTGCTCGAACCATAGAGTCACTGTACATAGCGTCGAGCCACCAGTCGAGCCAGAGAATAGAGAAATCAACATATTTGCATATGTGATCTATGGAGTCAATCCATGGTGCCCAGACGGGTTACCCAACTCTTCTTCAGAACTGACCATTAGCGTTTTAAGAAAAATGACTTTAGCGAAGCATAATTCACATAACCACGGGATTTTGTGGAGATCTAGTGGCAGAGGCATGGCCGAAGAGCATGCATTTGTAGAGCCGAACTTCCGCAGTGCATAACTCAACAATGAGAAATGTGGTGAGAGGTGGCGTTGGGTTACCGTAACCCACCTCAGGAGCCCAGAGTTTCATCGATCGCGATGAGATTTGATCCGAAGATGGGAAGATCTCCAGCGCAACCGGTAAGATGAAGTCAGCAACCCCCGAGACATGGCCTTTATTGCTGAAATAAATTTGGCAAGGATTCATAATATCTCACTGACAATGTTAATAAAAGTTTTAAAGAACCTAAATTGAAGTTTTATGCCTAAAATTTTCGGTCAAAATTTAAGTTCAAAGGTATATATATCCGAATGCTGATCTGATATTCCTTGGAATTTGTAGTGCATCGGTAAGGTACCAACATTTTGAGTTCGATGCATGTAGATTTGTAGACAATATGCATGCACGAGAATATTGCTGACTTGCAAACTGCATATTGTTAAACCTCTCAACTTGATAGAATTTGAGATAATTACATTAAAATATATTTAAAAAATCATAAATTTCAATTTATAATGTGTAACATTGGATAAATTTTTAATTTTTTGTTTGAAACACAAACTAATGTCGCTATCTATTAAATTAGTAAAATATGCCTACGAGCGGAAGGTATAATAAGAAAAATGTTATGTACAACTAATTTTTGGACTTTAAAAAATCTATTTTTGTTTCTATCTTTAGACAAATTCAATTGAATTATAGATTTGAATTTTATGAAGAGTAAAACATAAGCATGGATAAAGTGAACGTGTAAGGAAATGTTTAAAAGTGTATTTAACAATCACAAGAACTAGAAGATTCAAATAGCATCAACTTCCTTTGGTTTTAGATTTAAGGATATTGAGTTACTGATAATATAATCAAGTTCAATAACGAAATAAAAGAGAATAAAACAAATTAAAGTAAGTAGATAGGATTTTCTATAAATTATTATTTTATTTTAAAAATTTATGAATAATATTCTTTTCAATTTCTATAAATTATTTTCATGTATTCATTTATATATATATATATATATATATAGATATATATATATATATATATATATATATATGGGGTTCAATTGGATTTATTGGGCATTTATACCTATTCAAAGTTACTATATTCAATAATGCTTCATAGGGTTTTCATCCATAGTATTCTCTCTTTTTTCTTTAGACTAATTTACATGAATTTTTTTTATAAAATATATATATTTTTAAATTAATTTATATTTTTGGTTTTTTATGTAGTTGATTAAGTTACTAGGTTTTATATATTTCTCAAAATTATTATATTTAATAATATTTCAAAATATCAACTAAAGTTGTTGAAAGATAATGGAAAATCCTTAATTAGTGAGAGTTGGTTGATGATGATACCTTAGGATAGAATTAGTTTCTATTTATTAGGGTATGGATTCTAATTTTCCCTACATCTATACTTATGCTATATAATGGTTAAGTTGTATTGAGATAATAGAACTTCTGTGAGCTAGACTCTCCTCATTCAAACTCTCTTTCGTAGAGCTGACCAATGAGTTTTTAATTTTATTAATTCAAACAACATATTTGATCATGGTATTAGAGCTCCGGGTTCGAATCACTTCGTGAGTCTTGAGTCACCTAACGAGTATCCGGTGGTAGAAGATGAAATCCCTTGATGAATGAGTGAATGTTTTCTTTTCTTTGTAGGTAATTGATTCGATCCAACATGGGTTATTAAAGAACAATCGTAGTCATCATGGTTCTGCATTAGAAAGTCATGCTAATAGTGCGTATTTGAGTAAAACAGAACACCAATAAAGGAAAGCCTTGCGGGTTTTTAAGAGCACAATTGTTGCAGAAATTGGTTAGACAGTTCGCCCAGGAGATCTAAAAAATTTGTGCTGACGTTTGACCAATGATGAAGGAATAAATCCATTTAGAAAGGTCGTTGATGAAGGAATGAAATCCCGAACCAAATCTTGCTAGTGTAAGAAGAGTCGGGAGCTTGTCATACAGTGTGCAAACAACTTGCTAGATTGATCACATATTAGGTAGATGCGGATTGTGCAATCTGCTTTAAGCAAGGATGCAGGGTAGATCCATCATTTTTTCGTGTCGATTACTTGAAGTTTTTTGAATCGTCGAGATGAATAATCAAATATGACATGCTTGAAGAGAGAAACAGAACTCGATGGGTTCCCAAATTACTCTAATTGGAAGTTTAAGATGCGAGCTTGTGTTAGAAGCATAGAGTGTTTGGATTATTGCAAATAGGATGAGTTAGGCTTGATAACGTGACTGACTCACAACAGCACAAGACTAATGAAGAGAGAAAAGCAAAGACGTTGCTAAAGATGTGAGTGAAAATTTGCATGATACGGTATATGAGAGAATACAAAATCGAAAGTGAAATTGGGATGGTATTGAAGGATTTATGTCAGATCAAGAATACAAATCATGCCTATTCTTGAAAGAAATGATACATCGAGAAGATGGAGGAGAATGAAATAGTTTCTTCTTTCATATCGCGGATCAAGGTCGAAGAACAAATTGGGAGATATCGAGTGAGATAGTGAATGCAGAATTTGGCAAATTTTATGAATGGTATGAATGATGATTACAAAATTTCCATCCTTTGAGTTTACAGTGCGAAGAGAAAATCCAAAAGTTTGAAGAGCGCGGAATATACTAATGCGAAGAAGAAAGCATATTGACTCTAAAACCATACAGAGTACGAGATCTTGTGTTAATGCAAAAGAAGAAATTCTTCAAAGAAAAATCCATCACGACATAAAAGTCACAAAACAAGATCAAGCTCAAAATTATGCTGCTCAAAGAGAATAGAAATGAATCTATAGTAAAAAAAATTTACCACGAAAAAATCATTCCTATGGATAAAGTGCGGAAAAAAAAATTTCATGAAGAACAAATTCATAAAATACATGCATGTCATTTTGCAGGATGATGACCATGTTGAGCACTTTGAATTTTTCACCGGAAAGACTTGATGAAAATGTAAAGGAAGATATACGGTATGTGGATTCGGGAGCATCGACACATATGACATAGAAACAAACAATGGTTTCAAATATTTTAAATAAACGAACAAAGGAGCACAAATCTACCTTGGTGATGATAGAAATTATCGAGATCAAAGTGCGAGCATTCTTGTTACCTTGCTAATGGTCATATTAGACATATCCAAAATGTAATGTATGTACACAGGTTAAAAAGTCGATTTCTATATCCATGATTATAGATCAAAATATCGAGTGAAATCTTTAAATCTAATTGTAATATTAAATATTTGTTGGATGGGTAGAAAGCTATTGTTTCGGGGAATCAAAACAAGAGGTCTATACAAGTAGATATGAGGAAAACAAGAGATCAAGCTTTGATAGTATCAAGTTTGACTACGGAAGAGCTATGGCACAAAGACTTGGTCACATCAAATTCAATGATTTTTGTTACTTCGGAAAAATGAAATGTTAAGAGCCTTCCTACATTAAAACAAGTGCATAATGATTGTGATGCTGTATTAATTAGGAAATTCATAGAGAATAATTCCCTATTTAAATAGAAAGGAAAAAGAGATATACTTGAATTAGTACTGCTTGACCTATGTGGACCTATGCAAATAAAGTCATTAGGAGGTGCACTATATTTTCTACTTTATTTTTTTTAATTTTATTTTCAATTTTTCTTGGGTATATTTTCTATGATGGCAATTCCACATTTGAATCTTTAAATTAGTTCAAATACATGATAGAAAATGGGAAGCTTTGCAAATTCTTGCTCCAATCAAGGAGGAGATACATGAAGGATGAACTTACCAAGTATTGTAAGGACCATGGAATATTATAGAAATTTGTAGTACCCCATACTCCTCGACGGAATGGAGTAAGCGAAGAAATAATATAACATTGGTGGAGTGTGCTACGAACATGTTGAAAGGTAAGGATCTTTCGAATGGTTTTTAGTGAGAAGCATTGGATATGGGATTTTATTTGAAAAATAGGAGTCTGAGAAGTATCAGTTTAAAACTCCTTTCAAAACATTATATGGATTAAAACTTGCATGATAAAACATTTGAGGGTGTTTGGGTCTAAATACGATTTACACACATTCAGAAGATAAACCAAGGAAAACTAATTAAAAGGCCATCGGATGTACATTGTATGAGTATTTCTCCTGCAAAAGCTTATATTGTTTTAATCCCCCTTTACACACAAGATTTTTTTTAGTAGAGATGTCATTTTCCATGGCGGAGTTTATGATGAATCTAATAAAAACGTATGAAGGCCAGGATATTCCATTTTTGGTGGAAGGAAGTGAAATAAGTATGACCATAAGAAGCGAGAAAAGGTAAAGTAGAAAGTTCATATACAACAATCCAAACTGAGTCCTTTAAAGACAATTCAAAATAGGTTGAAGCCACACCAAAGCTTAGAAAGGTAAGTAGGAAGATTCTGTTTTCTGCTAGATATAGGGAAAATGCCTTTATAACTAGTATGATGGATGGTGTTGAACCTTTTATTTATAGAGATGAAAATCAATTTAGTGAATGGAAAGAAGCTATTAGGCAGGAATATGAATCTATTCTCATAAAAAACACTTGGGAGATGGTTGAACTACCGAAGGGAAGCAAACCATAGGTTATAAATGGTTGTATAAACTCAAGATTAATGCGAGATGGAGCCATCAATAACTAAAATCTATGTAGGTAAGGAAGGGGTATTCCACAAAAATAAGGTATTGATTATGACGAAACATTATCCCTCATAGCTAAACTAAACATGTACGAATGATGATTGCTTTGGCTACTACAAAAAATGGACGATTCACAAACTAGATGTAAAATACGCATTTTTAAATAGAATTATGAAAAGGAGGTTTACTTTGAGAAATGCGGGGGTTTGTTAAGAAAGGGAAATGCCATTTAGTACGCGGATTAAAGAAAGATTTATATGGTGAAACAAGCACGAGGTCTGGTATGAAAAGATAGATTCATTTTTCTATAACATAGTTACACTAGAAGTAAAAAATGACCCTGAATACATTATCTGTAATGAGAAATATGAAAAGGGGGAATATAGTGTTCGTATATTTGCATGCATATGATATAATTATTACGGTGATGTTGTTGACATAATCAAAGAAATCAAGTAGCAAATGTCTAAATGTTAAAAATGAAAGAACTTGGTGACTCCAAAATTATTCATTTGGGTCTTGAGATCTGGAGAGGTTCGGGACAAAATTTTGCTCCCACATGGTAAATATATTAAAGTATATTATAAATATTCGGGATGGATCGGTGTAAGGTTGCGGCGTGCGGAATTCTGACAAAACATTAAAATTTAGTGTGAGGATGGCTCCAAAGAGGCAAATGCGACACTTTATCGACAAGCTTGGTTAGGATTCTAATCTACTTAAAAACTACTAGACCAGATTTGTCTTATGGGTCAGTAAGCCAAGTAAATTGATATCCAAACCAGCAAAGTCATGAATGCGAAGAAAAAGGAATTCTAAAGAGTATACAAGGAGCATTAGATTATGGAATTATTTATCACGATTCTTCGATGATATATTGATAGGGTTTCCTTTCCGTGGGCACAAAATATATGGCCAAGAAGATCCATAGACTATGCATTGAACATTGAATCTTTGTGGTGATTACATGGAGTAGTAAGAAACATAACACAATTTCCTTGTCTTTAACCAAGCAAGTATTAAGCTATGTGAAACAACATGTGGCAGGTTGGTTGTGGAGACATCGGGATGTTGGGGAAGAACTTAAGTAAAAATTATCATATGCAACCTTGTAGAGGCTCATTCAAACTTGCTAATAATGCGGTGTTTCACAAGAACACTAAACACATTGATACACGATTCTACTTTTCTAGGAAAGTTCAATCTAAAGAAATCATCTTGTATATTTTAAAACATACTTGATAATGTTGTTGACATTTCACTAAGCCTCTTGGAAAAATTAAGTTTGAAATGTTTACGGGAGATGTTAGGGATATTTTTGAACCCCTTCTCCATCGAGGAAGTGTTGAAAGATAATGGAGAATCCTTAATTGGTGAGAGTTGGTTCACGACACCTTAGGATAGGAATGGTTTCTATTTCTTAGGGTATGGTTCTAACTTCCCTACATATATGTATGCTACTCCTATTACGTTGATTTGCATTAGAAAATCTAGAGGCGCTGCGGAAATAGACTCTCCTGGTTTCAAACTCTCTTTTAGCAAAATATACAGTGGTCCCATAATTTATCAACAAACATCATATTTGATAAAAAGTCAATTTTATGCATTTTGAATGATGCCCAATTTGTATATCAACAATTAAATTAGAATTTGATAGATATAAATTTTAATAACTACAATAATATTACATAAAAATGTAAATCAAAGTTTTCACCAACATTTATGTGATATATAAAAACTATAGCATATTAGTCTTAACCATAACACTATATGATATAAATAAACTACAATGCACATACACTTTTAAAATGGTATAAATAAACTATAGTACACACTTACATTTTTAAGCATTTAAATAACAATATTAATAAAAATGAATAAAAATAAATATTTGTAATTATATAAATATTATTGCTATATTAAAAATTTAATTCTAATTAAAATTTTGAAATTTAACATAAATATTTGAATTATATTTTATTTTAATGGGTTGTAATTAGTTGAAATTTGAGACTTTCAAGCTATATAACATTTAGATCTTATTATATCTCATTAAATTTTATTTAACCAATGTTGATAATATAAAAAAATTGAGGGTATGGAAAATCTATATTATATTTTGAATTATAATATATAGATTTCATAATCACTAAACATATATTTATTGTATAAGTTAAACAATTAAATTAAATTTAGAATAAGTAGAATATTTATGTTATATAAATTAAATAATTAAAAAATGAGTTCATTTTTCTATAAACAAAAGATTTCATTTTATTCTTTGATAAATATTATTTTAAAATTCAAATTAATAATAAAGTAAAATATTTAATATTAAATCTAGATTCATTCTTTGTTAAAGATCTTTAGAATAGTTATCTTTTCTTCAAAATTATTTTCCACCCTTTACACTGCTAAATTTGTTACGTATACATTTTGGGTATTTTGTTATGTAAATTTAAAAAAAGAAAAATATAAATCACTCTTTATTTAATTAAATATACATTGTAATGGCTATATTATTTGGGACATTGAAGTATATAGCATGTTGTATAAAACATATTTAGGATACTTAAACACTCATAATGTATTTCAATTGATAGAGAAATTCTTGTCAAGTTTCTATGGATAATTGATAGGCATGTTATCGAGCTTTTGAGTGATAAATCCATGGGTGTTGAGAGATCCATCAAGTTACCTTTGTGAAATCCTCGATGTTCGTGGAATCCAAATATGTCCATTGGGATGAAGAATTTATCTAAATAGTGCTGGGTATGTAGACCTTTCGAAATGGGAAGTCTGAGTATTGGGTGTTGGGATGTTGTGGTCGAGATGTGTGGGACTTTGAACCAACCCTCTTGTTAGTAGAACCCAATACGTACGTATTCTTTTGAATGAGAATTTTCTTTGAAAAATCATTGTGGTGCCCAATACATCCTTTTAGCTATTGTGATAAAGTGATTGATTTTAGGCCCTTCATTCAATCAGTTATTAAAATATGAAGTGGTAGTATCTTTCTTTCAAATTAAATGTGTTTCTATTATATAATTTCATGTCATATTTCCATGTAGATGACATGTAACACTTTTCTTTCATGTCACCACTATAAAAGGCCACACCAAAACCTATCATGCCAAAACCTATCTTTCTACATGGAAAGATGACATGGAATATATAATAGAAACACATTGACTTTGAGACTACCATATTTCTCTGACATAGAAATGGTGCGAGAATCTAACATGGAAATTGGTGAACATATGTTAATATGGGAAAAATATTGTTTAGGAAGCTCGAGAAAAATTTACATCATTGGAAAGCTCTGAAAAGAAGATGGTGGTCTCAAAAAATGGGGACTTTTAGTTATTTAGAAAGAAAAACAAATTGACAACCACATTTGATTGCCCGGTTGTACACTTTCCTACCTTTGTTTTCCTTATTTTCCTCTTAAATATAACTGATAGGATTTATTTGCCTCTTTCTCTACCTTTCTACCCTAACTTGTGTTGTTACCTTGTTTTATTACTCTAGTTTTTATTATGATATGTCGTACCTTTTTATGAATAATTGATGGTGAATGTTTTGGAAAATATCGATGGTATTTGTGTTGTCTTTTGATATGTCATTTATAGCTACGTATCCAAACTGCAAATTCAAGGGAGGCAGTTAAGAGGGTTTTAATTAAACCAAATGACTATTTACCATGTGACATATCTGGTATACCATTGGTGATCCCATGCCTTTCTGCAGTATTTCTTCGTTTTACACTACGGCTATGGATTCTGTTACGATACTATAGGATTGTTTAGCATTGTATTTTAGGATAACAACCTAAAGGAAGTTTGGTGTAATATTTTAGTTCTAAGTAAGAACTTTATGACATAGGAAGTGGATTGCAACTATATGTGTTATATTTTGATAAGCATGAGAATCATAAGATTCCATGATTGATTTTATCCAACTAATTTTCTAGTATGACATACCACTATATAGTTCTAGAACCCAGAGAACTAGAAATGTTAGTGGTAAACAACATTTTGGCTGCGTAATTGTGTTCCATTCATGCATATCATGTTTGTTATTGTCGCTACATGTGTTATTCAATTTAGTTTTACGGTAAGTTCCTCCTTTACTGTGCCCTACTAGGGAGGAAGGACCCTCCTTCTTGAAGGGATTCCGGTGATTGATGTAGTTGTGTGTATGTATTTCGGTTTATGTATCAATGAAGTGTTTATTTAATTTAATTCTGTTTTTGTGAATAGATCGAAACTAATTTCAATAATTTGTATGGTGTTACACATATGATATTAGAGACACCGGTTGGTTACTTATCTGACAGTGCGCTAGAATAGATTAATTGAAGTGTGATTCCAATATTGTAGATCCTTTTAATTTCATCGATTGATTTACTTCCATTTACTTCAACAATAGTTTCTTTTTCTTTTGAAATTGGTTCTTGTTTGTATCGACACGAGGAGAGTGCAAGCTTGTCATTGGAATAAGTAGACGTCACGGATTTATTAATTAGTAACAACAGTTTTTAGTCGTTATAGCCTTTGAGATAGTAATAGAACCATTTTGAGAAATGGGCCTAGAATTTGTGGGGCAATTGATATCCATCATGAAAAAATCATACACTATTCGTGCCTTGATTATGTGTCACAAAATGGGTCAAAGAAAAGAGCATTAACTGGAAACCTTAGTGGTTGTTTCAAACTTCTTGTTTCGAGATATTTTTGTTCGCTTTAAGATACCCAAAGTGATAGTGAGGATGGGGGCCTCATTTTGCTCTCATTTGATTAATAAGAGGTTGAAAAATATAGATTCATCTTAGAATCACTACCACTATCATCCTGAAGCAAATGGTCAGAGTAAAGCACTATTAATAAAGCCATTGAGGGAATATTAACAAAGGCAGTGGCCGATACATCGAAGAAAATTGACGAAACTTCAAAGGTACTAAAGACTTCAGAAAACATGGAGAAATCCTAGACCTACCCATATGACCTAGTGTATTTAAGATCATATTCCCAACTATAATTTTATAAATAATACATTTTAAAACGACATTGCATGTCGATCTTTTGGTTTAGTCTGGGATCGACACCAAGGCCAGAACCCAATAATGAGTTGGGAAGAAAATGGATTTAGGCACAATAAAAAAACGGAGATCATTCGACGAACAACCAAATGGCATGATGGGTTTATTAGAGAAAATTTTCCTGCAGTAAGTTGGCTCTTTTGTACTATTCAAGGATCAAAGATTTCAAAGGCAAGCTGCGCACGGATAGGTGAGGTCACTTTCCAGTGGATCTGATGTTGGTGAAGGCATAAAATTAATTCTGTGGTAGTGCTAAGACGTCGTTGCGGTTAATGGGCATGGTCCTGGGTTATATCATCAACCTACTTTGGGAAGAATCATTTGTCAACATTATCACAGAGACTTTGATCTTAATGTTGTAGTGGGGAACATTCTCCTATGCATCCTTAAAAATTGAAATTCCAATAAGTGCGACGATTGAAAACCACCTTTATAGCAATTCATTACTCCTTAAAAATAAATAAATAAATAACAAAATAAAACAAAAAAAAAAATAAATGTAACTATGAAAATCCTTTTAAAGGCACACTCGGGCATTGATATGACTGAAAACCACTTTTGTGGTAATTTGTTACACCTATGTTTTCTTCTGAAACATCATCACCCTGTATCACTTTACTTAGGATGATGGGTATTCATGTAATTTCCTTTTTTGTACCAATTTCTCTAATTATTATATTTTTATGAGAATATTATAAGGGCTATCTTGTTTGTTTCTTTATATGACAAACTGACCATGAATACTATTTTTTACGAATTCATTCCATGACAACTAACTGTAGGAAGCAACAACACAAGCGATACAAGAAGGACACCACTAATTCAAAGATTCCTCCATGTCACCTTAGGTAGGTCATTAAAAAAGGTAAACATTGTCATTGATGATTCGATGAATTAATTGTAAAGTAATGACCTCTCTTGTATTGAATTCGTGGGTGGTCGTCACCATTAAGGTGGGGGGAGGGGATATGTCTTGAAATCATTGCAAAAGGTCGGCAATGTAAATATCCATCAAATGCGCATGCACCTAATCGATAATAGAATTACCAATGATCATTCCTAGTTGGAATAGAGTATACGCTACTGATCATCTTTTCTGTGGAGCCATTTATGAATATTAGTGTGAGGTATGATTCGGTAAATCGACAAAGCCGTCACCTCCCTTGACCTCCTTGAATAAACCTTTCTTTCTCATTTTAAACTCATTGATTTGGATAAGTAGAGATGGTAGAAATGATGAGTCAGAAATAAGATGATGTTACGGTTGAGAATTTGAACAAGAAGAAAAGTAGAATTCAGAAACAGTGACCTCATCTGATGCAAGGTTAGAAAAATAAAGAAGTAAGTTTAGAATCGAACAACGAGAGATGGGTGGAGCGGTGGTTAGGTACAAGCCGAATTCTATGGATGCCATAACGAATTGTCCGAAGCCTACATATATTGAGAGATGTTGGATGGATTGAATTTTGCGAAGCTTGAGAGCTCTCAAGCGAGGGGTGGCAACGGTGAATTTTCTCAAAACTTGAACAATAGTCTGCAAACCATATTAAGGGACATGCAAGTGGGAGGTGACTAAAGAGGTAATAATTTCTAGGTAACTGTATTACCGATTAGAGGGCGAAGGTGGTTTAAAGAAAAAATCAATGACACTCCTTGAAAGAAGACTTCTAGTACATGAAAGAAAAAAATGGTGAAGAAAGGGAGAGGGAGTGAAATATTATACTTCCTCATCTAGCCAGGAGGATTTTCCCTGGGTTTAATTAAATATATCACTTGTGAGGGAAGATCCACGATGAGTATTCAGCCTATCACTTATCTTACTTAAATACAACAAGCACCGGCAGTATATTCCATTATTTATTTAGAATATGAAGCATATGGTGGCGATAGTAAAAAATAAACATAATTAGGAAATACGTGTGAGTAAGTATAGGCTACTAGGCTAATCGTGCTAGATTCCTAGGTCGGCAAGGAAAAAAATTGGGAAGAATTCAAGCGAAGAGAGATGAGGGAGAAGTCGGGGGAAACGGGGCCTGGGGCCCCGAAAGGAGAGTCGGGCGGGGGTGGAAAACCCAAACTCGGCCCTATTGGGTCAAAGGATTGGAAAAAACCTATTGATGAAAAAATTGGGGATATAATACCAAAACAAAAAGTGAAAATTAGCATATCATGGGAGAACATTTTCTAAGTAGAAAAATAGATAGGAAAGCAAAGAGTCGAAGAAGGAAGAGGAACCATCCCTCATTAGTGAGACAAAACCAATGCCACTTGGTTTTAGAACTCGAGAAATCTAAGAAAGAGAGGAATATAGAAGAACTAAAGCGGAAATTATGCGAGGGGAAGGAAATCTCGGTGTCTATTGTAAATGTTTTAAGACTTAACAACAACATGATACAAGTTTTTTAAGAAAATATCGGTAATGGAAACATAAATACAACAACATGAGGTTGTTACATGGTATGTTGATGATGCTATTGTTACAGATAACAAGGTAAAGCGAGCCTCCTATAATAATTTACTTTAGAAGACTGTATAAGAACTTGTAGGCCTCAGTGAAAAGTAATGTGGACACGAGAGGCTACTCACAGATGGAAACAAAAGGGGCTCACACACAAGAACCCATTTAGGGAGGCTGACACACAGAACAGTGACTGGCCAGAGGTGGAACAACCACATGTAACAAAAGACTCGTACACCCATTTTAGATGAAGATACTAAATGCGGGGAGAACGTAAAGTCAAGTGAGAGTGGAGTTCTAAGAAAATATTGCGAATTTAGAGTTACAAAAGTGGAAACGAAAGAAATATCCCTTAGAGAGGGGACTATTTCCTTTGAAGGAGGAGCATCGAAAGAGAAATAAAGCTTACCATGAACGATGGATGAAGAGATTTGAAGAAAGGATAAGGAGAATTACAAGAAGAAGGAATATTTGAAGAAACGGGGAAGACATTTGTTGTTGTTAGAGTAATTTCATGACCTCACAGCAAGCCAGTAAAACCTTCTAGACCCTACCCTTAATTTTTACGGGTTGTAGGTGGCCTTCTCCATCCTATCATTTTTCTATGGGAATGTTACTTCTTATTTAGATGAAAGATATTATATAGAGATAGAACTTATTTTATGTTCTTCCCTGTGCAATATAGATGTTTTATGCCTACGATTTTAGTGACAGATTGTTATGTGAGTTGTTCTTACACGATATTATTTGTGAAAATGTGAATGCGAGATGGTTGTGACATTTCTCCTATATAGAAGATCTTGATTGAGAGATTTTGTGTCCTTCATCGAGAATCATATTGAATGGCATACGGCCATTAATCTATGAAATTAAACAGGAGAAGACAACATTGTGGGTTCAAGTAGAACCAGGATGGGCTACTAAGTTGAGACAGAATTTAGGAGAATGCTTAATACCCTTGGGATTAAAGAACCAAGCACTACTGCAGAGAAGAATTGTGAACCTGCCTTAATCAATTCTCAATGATGAAGAGTCAAGCTTTGTGGGGGTGCCTTTGAAAACACGAGGAAGCTAACGGTCTTTGAGCTATTGAAGGGGAAACGATTCTCATTTGCATAGTGCTGGTGGATGTGCAGACATGTACTTGACTTATGCCTGATTGTATATTCCCTTGGTGCTTGTGGTTGGGATTGAGATCCAAGTTTCCTTTGATCTAGCGCTTGCTAGTGAAGATTACCGGATCGGTGAATTGGTAAGTATCGGTCGAGAATCCTAGGTAGCTGATGGCGGCCAATGGAGATGGGTCTATAGACAGATACAACTAGTGCGATGATCTCAACACGACCTCATCCCAGAGATATTCCCATGAGAGATGAGTTTGCATGAGGACATGCAAGTGGCTATTTGGGATGAGGGGAGATGTTGGGTGCTAGTTTTGTACACACCTTTCCTACCTTTTTTTCCTGCTTTCTCTTCCTAACTTAACTTAAGAGTCCTTAGCCTCTTTCTCCCTACCTTTCTACCCTAACTTGTGTTTGTTTCGCCTTGTTTTGTCTCTTGCCAATTCACCAGTTATTATGATACTCTCATTACTGCACCATGACTAATTGTTGGTGAATGTTTGGAGAAGATCGATGGTCTTTAATATTTATATTTTCTAGATGTATCATTTATAGTACCAAATATCACGAGCACGAAGTTCATAGGGGCTTGATTAAGAGGTGTTGTTAATGAATGTATTTTACATATTATTTAGACCCATAAACCAAATTGTTTTTACACTTTCACTATTATAATTGCATTGGTAAGCTATTGTTTAAGACTGTCCGTTAGTGATCCCATTAACACGTGGATCTTCTCTTCTTCCTATTACACTACCATTGTGATTCTATTAAGATAGCTATAGAAGTTGTTTAGCATTGTATTTTGGGATAACGGCGTCGAGTTTTTATTGAAATATTTTATTTTCTAGTCGAACTTTATTAGGAAGTGGTTATAAGTATATGTCTTCTATTTCATATTTGTGAGATATGTATTCTCATGACTAATTTATCCCTTAATTTTCTGATGTAGCAGTATATAGTTCTAAATTCGAAGGTTAGTAAGAGAGAACAACATTATTTTTGGCTTTGTATTGTGTTGAGCTTAATACATATCATCATGTTATTGTTGTTACATTCTTTATTCAATTTAGTTTCCATTCATTTCCTCCTTTACCATGAGAGGAATAGCCCCACTCCTTCTTAGCAAGGATTACGGTCATTGAAGTAGTTGTGTGTATGTATTTGTATTTAGGTTTATGTATCAATACAATGTTGTTGTTGTTTTTCGACTATGAATATATACTTCAATTTCAATTACTTTGTATCTTTGTTACACATATGATATTAGAGACACCACACAGTTGCTTGTCATGTGGCATGTTAGAATAGATTAATTGAAGTGTGATTAAGTCTTCTAGATCCTTTTAATTCTACATGGAAGGATTTGCTACATTTATTGAGCGCGATTTTTCTCTTCTTTGAAATTGCTTCGGCTAGTGTATCGGCATAGATAGTCTGCTTGTCATTAGAATAAACGAAGTCCCTGGATTGATAATTAATGTGTGTTGTCTAGTCATTTAGGTGGTTATATATTCCAAACAAGCCCCAAATCCTTAAGGTGACTTAGGAGGTCAAGTTGAAATAGTTTTCTTCCATAAATAAGATTTCCATAGGATGGGTATATTAAAATGGTATCAAATCCAAGGTTCAACATTGAATGATAGGCTCAAAAGAGAATGAAGATGGATACTTTTTAAATGTTATAGGTTTTATATACGATAATTAAAAAAAAAAAGATTAATTTTCTTTGTTTATCGACCAAACTCTTGATGCATTCGGTAATTTGAAAGGCCTTTCTTAAGCCACTTATGGGATAAGCAAATGAGTGGTTGTATATACGATAAGAAGAGTTGAAGGTTCTTGTCCTCTTATGGGGACTTTGTTTCTCTAGTGATAAGCTTGTAAATTGTCTGCGATTCACTTTTATAGATTGTTAGGTGGAAAGTTTGAGGTTACGGTGCCAAGGAGTGAGATTCTCTCATTTCGGTAGGGTGAAGTTGCGTTTTGGTCACTGTGATCTGTAGATTTTTGAAAATATTTTAAGTTGGATTTAGTGTTTCAAGATTCTTTCATAGGTTGGAAAAGGGTTTGAGCTTTTAAAAATACTATGGGTAAGTTCTTTCCCTATCAAAATTAGTTTTAAACCTTGAAACATGCCTAGGAAGTACTTGGGAAGTTACATAAAAATACGATATGGCACACAAATTTCAAGGAATTCCCATTGAAATTCTTAAATTTGAGGACTAGGGCTTTAGCCCCAACCTTCATTATATGGTTCGATAGGAGGTTGTGACCAAGGCATAGATAGAAGGAACATAGTTTGTGAGGATATTGAATGTTGGGTGTGGGGCGTTGAAGAGGCACATCAAATAGCACTTCTCCTCAATGAACCCTTGATATTGAAAAATATCGATGCATATAATACGATTAAAGAATATTAGATTTGCCAATGGATGACCCATGTAGTTATCAATATAGTGGGAATTATGTGAATGACCTTCGAAGTATTGGTGTGCCAACAATGAAGGATGAAAAAAATTTAATGTAACCATGTTTCTTATTGAACCAAGTTATCGATATTCTAAGCCCCAACAAATATTTGTTGATGAACATATGAGTTCTCATCAAGTTCCTATAGAATATTGAATCCATGCTATCGGGGTTTAGAGATTAGGCCTCGAGTGTAGGGATATCCATCAGGCAACCCTCACATGAACCACAGTGCTAATGGATCCCAAATCTTTGGTTGCAGATGAGAAAATATGTATTAGATGCCCATGATGTATCGACGTTCAAGTGACCAGGGTTGGGTTTTATGTGTCGAGACATCGGGTGATTGAAGATGGGACTTAGCCAACCTTGTGTTAATGCAGGCATGATATACACCTATTAAGTAATGGGATTTTTTTCAACAACTTTCATAGGTATATCATTTTTGTCACATTAGTTACTAAGTAGTCAGTTTTTGAGCCTTGGGGATCAATTAAAAATGCTTAGGAAGTTAGAGTATGTATCGGGTATATAAAGGTTGGGGCCCACTCACTATGATTTCCTCTTGATGCTGAGACCCATCGTTCCTAACATGGCGGAGTCATTGCAACATGTTGGAACTGGTAGTATCCACAGTAGTTGTATAATTGTGACACGTGGAAGGAAAGTGTGATATGTAGTAGATTTACACATGGCATTATACGATAGTCACACACTGCGCCTAGGGATCACCACGTTGGCTGTAATCTTGGTTTCCAACAAAATCCAAAACAAAATGCCTTGCATGCATTATCCTTAGAGTCCACTCACATTTTTGGGAAGCTCCACATCCTGGTTAAATTTAACCTCAACTCAAACTGTGCTCCCAAAGTACATGAGTACTAATAATGAGAATATAGAAAACACATGTATTTTTTGAAATTTGGAAGTGTGGCGCCTCCAAATGTGCCAAATCTTTATATTAATCATTGAAGTGTGTAGCTAACTGCTTGTACTATTTGGAGTCCTTAATCTCCATAATTACATTTATTAATAGTTTCATTAGGAAGATGAATCTTGATTCCATGCAAAAGAATTAATAATCTAATTAAATAACTTTAGTGTTGATTTGCTACATACCTTTAATGAAACAATGTGAAATTATGAGAAGTTTATAATTTTCAGGTCAATTGATCATTAGAACAAAATAGAAATTCAAATATGATGATTTCTACAACTAAAAATTTATTTGATATTTTAACAAGAATGTTGATTGAGAAAAAGAATCTAATATTTGTTTTAATCATTTTAATAAAGAATATTAATGAAGAAAATGTTTTACTATTTAATAAGGCATTTACCTTGCTCAAAATAAGAAGTTCTTTTTTTTTTTCTAATAATTTATAATTTATAAGGGTTTAGTGTAAATGCAACATTATTTTTGAGTAAAAAATTGTAACAATAATTCTTGTAATGACAAGAATGAAAAATATCAACCTCCTTTGGATAATATCGACTTCATTCCCGAGTTGTCATATTTACCAAAATGCACTCGTAATCTGAACAAAACCGCTTGTATCATTGAAGTTCCACACAATATCAAACCTTTTTCAACACCTCCAATTGAGCATCTCTACTGACGGTCACAGTCAACCTAAAACAAACAAACAAATCCTACCTGGAGTGTTAGGAAACACTGCCATTTTTTCGTAAAACACATTTAATTTGGTGCCACGCATTAGAAACATTTAGTGATCAGAACAAAGACATTCTGCATCTGAGACAATGATAACAATATAATATCGAGGAATCTGGAACTGCTGATGCTCGCCTTCCTTTCCAACGTTGACGCCCATATGAGTCGGCCAGGCTTCCATTCAAAAAGCAGCGGCGCGTGGAAATTACAGACAGCGAAGGCCACCCCAATGACGATGAGATACAACCTGACAAATGCTATGAAGGCAAGAACGAAGAGTGCTGCCTACAACCTTTGGGCGTTTAATAAGGTATATTTTGGGGTTTTGCTTAGCATTACTTAAATGTAAGTAAATATGTTGCAATTGTAAATTTTAAATATTATTTGCTTTATTAGGTTTTAATTTACTGATTATAATAGTTTTTAATTATTTTTTTTTTTTGATAAATCTCTATTTATTTAATCTCAAAATATAAATATAAATTCGATGAAAATTTTTCAAAAACTATTTTTTAAATGTGAACACTATACCATTCTGAAATTCATAATTCCCAACCAACAAAATGTTACTGGAAAATTGACCAAAAAAACTCAAACCTGTATATCTTAAACAGGCGCATAAAACTATGAACAATAACGAACTACTCTAATTTCATTGATTTTAAAAACGCCTACTCTTCCGCAAAATCTTCAGGATGAAATGGACTTACAAAGGATGGCGGCGGACATTGGATGTTCAAGATCTTCTTAATGATTTTCGAATTAAGCAATCCAAAAGTAAAGTCAAGTGGTGTTTTCAATCAACATTAGATCACATGTTGGATTTTTTCCAAGTAGCGAACTTTCATATAAAGAGGGTTTTGAATACATTTGGATTTTTTTTTTGAGTAGTGGGCACTACATACGAAAAGTTTTGCAGATAATATTTAAGGTAATTTTTGAGTAAATTTGTGTATTGTTTTTAAAAATCATTTTAAAAGTAAATTGTCTAAAAAATATTGTTTTTATAAAGACAATATATAATAAGTATTTTGTTTCTCTGACGATTTCATTTTTGTCTTTAGAGAGATAATAGTGTCATTACAACCTGATTCTTGGGTAAATTGTGTAACTTGGAATGACTCGCTTTTATCTATAAACAATAGTTGGAATTAAAAACATATTGTCTTTATGGAGACAATGTCTTTTGTCTATCTATTCTCTATCTTAGGATGACAAGACAATGAATCGAAAAATATCTCACCATTAAAATAAATCAATATAAAAATATTTAATTAAAAAAATCTACAATATGATTGAATAATTCATGTTAGGGTACATTGGAATCGAACCACTGACATACAACATGTGGGAACATATGACATTGTATACTAAAAATGTGAAGAGTTATGGCAATCATTGAATTGCTATAATAGGCCTTGACTTTTTAAAAATGTTCAACACATAATGGCATAATCCTTGTAAAATATATATAATCATACAGTACATATTTTATTGTAACTAAAAAATAACTAAATGGAGTTAGATTAGTAATATATAATAAACACACAAAAAGATAATAATAAACAATAATCTACAAACAAATTAATCTAGTCTTTAGAAATTAAAAGAATTGAAATACAAAGCAATACAACCACCCACCAGCTACATTGGCTTGCTAGTAGGCACTAATGACAAATATGATGTAAAACAAGTCATGAATGCATCATCAACTCATTCAAGACGAGATAGGGTACTCTGCATTCCATTACTAATTTATTTGACCACTTCTTCCATGTAAACTTTTTGAAGATACATAACTAGAATTTCCATTTAAAACACATCTAGCTTCCTGGAGTAAACACTGCCATGCCATATCGGATATTTGTTGTGTATCACCCCCGATTGTTAAGTGGCAAGTCAGGAAATAATCTCCATGCCATCTTATTTGAATTAGAACACTTTGTGTATCACCTAAGTGACATCATTGCATATCACCCAGTTCATTGATAACAGCAGGTGGGAGCAATTCTAAAATATCACTTTGCTCATAGCACAATCAAAAAATATACCAGTCTTTGGGGCTCAACATATTTGTTTTCATAAAAATAATTTTACTGGATAATAAAAATCATTTTATGAAGGACATTTCTAAGTAAGACACCTCACGTAAGAGACAGACCTGAGTGAGAGTACCTCAAAAGATACATAATGAGTACATAGTGAAGAACTTTCACATTGTTCAAATAAATTCAGTCATTATTTCACAGGCAAAATAAACACTATGCCATGTTTTAAGTCAAACCAAACCTCAAAGCAAAAATGAATGAAAACTATTATTATATTTCTTTTCCATGGATCAAAAGTGTTTCATAGATCTTTTATACAAACTTGTATAAAATTCATTCCTAAACTTTAGTAAACTCATAGTCACTTGTACATCGGTAGGAGGAAGAACAAGGAATGGGTCTAAATATTCATGAACAAATATTAGAAGTACTCAAAGGCTGTCAGCATCAAAAGCCGGATAAATCCCAATTCCTATATTCTACCTTCCCTCTACACGATAGCACACATCCCTTAGCAACATGTCAAGGACTCAGTGCTTAAATATTTCAAACCATTCATCACCTTCCTCAAATGGTTTGGAGTGGATTTATACATACACCTGCACACCTGAGTGAATAACGAAAATGTCAGTTTGTTGAAAAAAGAAAAATTAGACAAAGGGAAATATTGAACATAGTACGGCTATCGAGCATCTAGTGAGCTAAATTTCACAACATTTATTTGTGAACCAAGGTAGATAATTTTATCTTTTAGGTTCTAGAATAAATTTACGTTCAAGGAAGAAATTTTGGCTGTACATAAAAAGAATAAAGAAAACTAGCGAGTGTAGACAGTTGTCTTCAAAATCCTCCAGTAGTGAACATTTGCAAGGGCATCAACTCATAGGTATTTTTTGCTTTGAAATTCGGTTTAAAAGAGACTCCTTACACTAACGTGTATGGAAACACATACGGTAAAATATGGATAATCATAGTGGTAGAAACTTTAGGAAGATGGGAAGGAAAACTACAAGTACATTTTGATTATGTTTATGGCTTGTTGTAAGAAAAATTTGGTTTAGAAGTGAAGCTGCAACTACATTTGATGAGCATCAAGTATTGGTTGTTGTAAAAGTACATAAACTAGAACTTACTAAACACTGAATTAATTGAATGGGTACGAACATTCAGAAATGGAAAATCAAAATCAATTGTTGAGGTCAAATTATCTGAATAAAATAAAACTGAAAAATGCAGAGGCTTCTAAACAAATTTTTTGGATCAAGGCTCTGATGTAATGTTTATTTTAAATAAGTGACTTTTGCATTTAAAATGACAAAAAAATAGTCAATAAATAAATATTTATTTCATAAAGGCATTAATACAACTACTAGAGAAGTGCATAAAAGGTAGATAAAAATGATGCTAGTCCAAATTCATTACAAAACATACCCAAAAAAATAACAATGATAATTAATAATAAAATATTGCAACCTTCAAACCATGCTCATGAGTCATAATAACATCAAAAAAAAATAAATAAAGAGAGAAAAATCCAACAACCTATAATGTATGTTGTGAATTTATAAATATTGGAATCACCTTTACAACACAACCAAAATTTTCGGTATACCAAGCACTTGTGCATTGTTGTATTCATTACTTGTCATAGCCAGAGTTTAGTTGTATGGTGTCTCAAGTGGTCATTACATATTAAAGGCATCAGGGGCATCTTAATTGCATCCAATGAACCAAACACATGCCATTTGGCTTCTAAGTCATTAGAACTGTGGTTATATTAACCAAGAAGATATTTCACTCTTCTACTTGCAGAATGGTTACACAGAAAAGCTTTTCTGCATTTGTACCAAAAACCTTCCATAATAGACTCACTCCTAATGACATTACAATGGATATTTATGTCGATTGAAAAATATGGTTATTGTGACATATTAAAAAACAAAACTCCTCACTATTCCATCACAGATTCCTCAGGGCCATTTTTGGGGCCACAGATTAAAGTCTGAGAATGCAAAAGGTGGCACTCCCAAAAACCCCTAAACCCTAACACAAGGTGTTTTTCTATTTTTGCTACAAGAGTTACACTTGAAATGTTCTTCCATGGCCCTTGGCTCTCTAAGATCACCTTGTCGGTGTCCTCTTTAAACAGATGAAGTTTCTCCTCCACGTGTCTATACCCAACTATGTCGTTTTGAGTGGGTTGAATAACTTAACTTTGCAAATTTTCAACTATCCAAAAATTATTGCAATTTCCCGGATTTGATTTTCAACCATATGTTCTGTGCTCCCTTCATTATTCTGACTCTATATGTCTTGATCATTTGACATAATTAAAAGGATAATTTATTTGAATTAGTTTACATTTTCATTCAAGAATACAATGGTTGGTTTTGTGGTATTATACTTGTTGTTTCGGTGCTATTATACTTCTTTTGCAAAGTGGATATTGAATCCCGGGTTTTATGTGGGATAAGTTTTACAAAAGTGAAACTTATCAGATGATTAAGTGTCTTTTCTCCTTAGATTTCATAGGTTTGTAAAAATATTAGTATTCTTATTTTTTTCTATTCACTCTTAACCTCTATGTAAAATCCATAAGGCCAAATTTCACATGGTTGAGATTCAACAAAACTCTAGTCAAAGAGATGAAATTTCTATTTTGCACCAATTGTCATTTTCCATTCATCTAGAAACTTTAACACTAATTCCATGTGGAAATTTATGAATGCCTTGGTAAAATAAGGATTACTACATATAAATTGGATACATATAATTAGCAGAAAAAAAATTCCATCCATATTGATGATTCTGCCATATAAACTAGGCCCATTGTCAAATAAGTCATATACAGGCATTCGGTTGGTAGTAAATAAATAGCCTTGGTTTAGTGGTGTTATATTTCAACAGATGAGAGTTTCTCGCCAAATAATGCGCCCAACTATATTGTTTTGAATGGTTGAATATTGAACTTTACCTACTCTGGTTTCATTTTCTAGATATCATTTATGTTATCGTGGTGTTATCCATCAAATTGTTGTAAGGAAGTTATGTAGATTACGGTTGGGGACAAAATTATTAAACATACGATAAATTATCATTCAGAATCCCTATTTAGGGTTCCAAATACTTGGCCATAGAATTCGGGATTGCCCCATTTATACCTAATGCCCCAATTGCTCTATTGATTCTACTCCTGCGGCACAGCTCAAAGTTTGTCTCTCAGAGTAATAACAAAGGTAGACACATGTAACTGTGAAAGAAGAAGAACTATTAAAGAAAGAAAGTGGCCACTCTGATAGTGTCAGTGTTGGCAAGCACGAGTTTCGGCAAATGGGGAATATTTTAAATGACCCAAGGCTTCTAATATGGGAAATTGGATACAAATTTATAGGCTTAAATGCATGGCTTCACGAAACCTTACAAGGTAAGAGAATATGGATTGCATCTGCACATGATGCCACAATGATAATGACCTCATGAATGCAAGAACATGCACCGTGTATAAAACTGTAAGTTCATAACATTAGAATTATGATCCTAGTTTCCATATTTTGTTATTCTGATTAAGCTGTCTTTTTAGTTCGAATGGTCCTAAATTCTATCTCCAATTTGGTCACCGTATTTTTTTCTAGTCATATGGATGCCGAGGAAAATTTGTCACTTTAGTTTCTGTGCACGCAGTTGTGGGGTGGGGGTACAAACCCATTATAGGGTTTTAATGTTGTGTAGTAGCATTCACTACGATGCTAAGGGAAAATTAATTTCAAGTTTGGGTGGTGACAAGTGACGGATTCTCATTGACTGGTTGTAGGAATTCAACACGGTTAGATGGAGATGAGTAAGGTGTGTTTCTGTGTATTCCCTAAAGAGATAAGGTCACTAAGTTATAAGAATCCATGAGATAAACAAAGGATAAAATAGAACCAACAACACCCGCTAAATAAGAAAAAACACAAAACCATAAAAGAAGATCATGAACAGAGAAACAGCACTTACCGGAACTAAAGAGTGGGCATAAGAGAGCACTTATCTCACGATCCAAAGTGTATTTTTACAATAACACACACACTCCTAAGGTGGAACACCCTCTAAGAGGAGTTCTACAGGGCTCTTTAATCTAGATTGGTCCCAACCACAGATATCATACAATTGGCCAACTTGAATTATTTTGAATATGACATTGTAGTATGACTTCAACTAGAAAGCACTATGAAACACTCTGAAAACCAAGCACACTTTCAAAGAAATCGGTAGTAACATTACATTTAATCACTCTTCGGATATGCATTTCTAGCCCAGATAAATTTTGTCAGCCTACATGCTCCCCTAAGGAACTAAACCATGTCCATAAAGCATCGGGGAAGGGGAAAGTAGCTGTATGAAACATCTTTGCAGATAAATGCCTTTCTGTGATGAAGGAAAAACATTGAATAATAAATTACTGTTTGTATTCAGGCTCTCAGTCTCAGGTGGAGAATAGGATCTCTAAACTATTTTGGGGTGGCAATACGATAACATATGAATAATAGTTAATAGATCGGTAGAATAAACTATAGAAAATATGGTGCTAGAGTATATTTAATTCACCATAAACTCCAAATAAAAGAGAGTTCAACATCTGATAATGAGATTTTGATTAAAAAAATACAAAACAACATGCAAAAGTGCTCTAAAATATAAAGGCTCAACTTACCCTAAATAGCCAACTAAAGGTTGATTATTGGTGTAAAATGGCATAATAAGTTTGGTGGCATGTTTACTCTTGCATCCATGGAAATCAAAATTGATTAGTTATATTAGTTATTGCAAGGTTGCAAAATATGGAAATGGGAAATTTTAACAAAATCCAACATTCATACTTCTCTAATCAAGCTAAAAATTACATATCATCGGGATGATTTTATCAACAATTTGATCCAAATTTACTGACTACCTGAAATATTAAACCTTGGTAGAATCAACAAGTAAACTTTGTATAAAAAAATATGATATTTAATCAACTATTTGGTACAATCAAAGCGGTCATGTTTTTTAAACTAACACTACAATAATATTATCCTCCATTTACTCATACATATATGGCTGAATAAAAATTTTAAATTCTTTCATGATTTGATAAAAAAAACTTTGTTCACATTGTAAAATTACCTCCCTATTTTGACATAAAATGGGCAATACGACTCACCACCAAAATCATAGGATCCAAAATAATTAGAGAAAAACAAACCAAATCATTCGAAGTGAATATGCTACACTAACAGACCCAAACAATCTCACTTCTCCTAAAACCACAAGTATAGACATAAGAAAAGAAAATGAATCCAACCACATTCTAATGAATTCACATCAACCAAACACATAGGGAAGTGCAACCTAGGTTTTCATCATTTGAGAGATCTAGAAAACATGTTTCCTCTTGATAACAGTTAGATTTAAAATGACAAAAAATTAGTGTGATAAAGTATGAGACTCCTTTATCCATACATACAACAACCCATTAAATAAAATAAATACTCACAAATCAATTGAAACAAACCTTCAAATTGTTAACGATGGCTTTATCGTTAGAAATACATTTTTTTCCCATTTACAACTCTGAAACCCTTGTCCCCCTGTTCCTCTGATTACAATAGCATCCCCATCCACTTTGTGCTGCGATGTTTTAAAGATTTCCCTTTGTGCTTTGGAAGGTCAAACATACACATTGGCATGACCTTGCAAATACCTACCTTGACAAAAAGCGAGATCCACGACAAGAAATTTAGTAAACCAATAGTTTAGAAAAAAAAAAAATATAATTTGATTAGAAACAATAGTAGAACATGAAAAAACAAAACTCATCAGGTTTGAGTATCTTACCACCTTTAGGCTCGCCAAGCCTCTCCCGTGTTGAAATAATAACCAATTTGACACCAAAGGCGAAACATATAAATTTAAGGACTCATTACATATCATATTAAATGGAAGACAAAAATAATGGATGAAAACATGACTTTAGTACCTCGCTTCCATGAAAACATTACTACGATTTTGAGTTGCCAACCTATCTTTTGGATGGTGGAACTTTAATTTTGAACCAAATTTGTAGATGTTGGTTTCCTTATAATCTTTGATCATATCTGAAAAATCAACAAGCCCAACAAAAATCAGTGGTAACATCAAAAGAAATAAAAAATTATAAACAAAAGCTAAATTATAACAATATTAGAAGGATGTCGGGTAAGAGAGAAAAATCTTAGGTAGGCAACTAGTGCAAATTCCACTATAGTATGTAAGTTTGTGGGGATAATAATCTCACTAAATTCCTCTTATCGAGAGGGACCAAAATCCAATATAAATATTGTATAATTTGGATAAGGAAGAAGATATTCATTAACTCAAATGAAATTGCATAAGGCATAACCTTATTTAGGTGGGAAGATTTGAAAATTGAAAATTTGAAATTACCTCACGAGTAATCAAGTCGGCCACCGAGAGATATAATACTTATAAAAACATCAATACTCATTATTCATGTCTCCTAAAGTAGAAGCTGCAAAATAAGGTGGTTTTCCGGCAAAGGAGATGGAGAAACGTCGGGTTCTATTTAGTCATCTCCGAGGGACAAGTTCCACGGGATGGAGGACAAGTTTTTTTTAAGACCTTCTTTATTGATTTGTTTTAGGAATTTTATTTCCTTCGGAGTCCTGAAGATTATGGCACGGAGTGTTAAAAATATATTGTTATGGAAACCCTCATTTAGCAAGATGAGTTGTATAGGCAAAAAGTAGATATTTTTGGAAGCATAATTAGATCATTTGAGGCATCATTCTCCTCTTCTTGTTAAACGCACTCATATTAGTATCTTCTAGGCTTCACTCTATGTTTTATGGTGGTTGAGAACCTTGATTGAATATTTGTCATATCTGTTAAGAGCATGTTGGAGGCAAAAGATTATTTTCAATCAGCGGAATATGTGCCCTAACGGGACAAAAATCTTCATCCATTTGGATCGATCATCATAAATATTGAAGGCCACACAAACAATATGGTCGATTATCCTTGTAAGGATTCTTTGTTTGACTGATTATGCGTTAAGTCAAGTTTTGACGGATGAAGACATAACAAAATATTTGATAGGTTACTTCTTTGTGATTTGGACCAAGTGGCATTTCTAGCAAGTCAGCTTTTACTCTATCATTTTACTCTCTCTCTCTCTCTAGTTTGTTAAGTATTTAATCCTATATACAGAATTGATAAATATTTTTCTATATTGGTTTTTTTTTTCCTTGGCAGGGCAATTTAATTTTCTTATCTGCTTCTACTCTTTTACATATGATTTCTTATGATCTTTTGATAACTACTATCAGGGGGATAATAGTTATGTGATTATTATTGATATAAATGGAGTAATCTTGGGCTCATTAAAGTAGTATCCTAAGAAAGATCATATTAACCTAAATTAACATGGTACAAAAGCTCGGGTGAGGACAAGCCGAGAAGAAGAGCTCAATCATAGGTTATCCCTGATCTGCTGATCTACTTCCTCTAGAAATCTAGGTTTAGAAGAAATGTCAACCCGAATTATCGTAGCCTTCGGTTATAATGATCTGAGAGGTTAGATACAGCATGTTTTAAAGTGTCATACAAGGTTGAGATTTATGTACGTCTTACCTAGAATATGAAATTATTCTAAAGCTAGAACTGTAAGAAAAGCAGGAGTCACAACTAAAATTGATTTAGACTCTATCAAAGAAAAAATGCAACTTTGAATTCAACAAATGGATGAAACATGCATAAAGGAGTAGCACAGCGAGGATTCGGACATTTGGTTTTGAAGGTAAGGGCTAGAAAGAACTGGCCAAACCAAGGATACATATGTAACAGGCAGAGGAAGAAGGTCATTTTGTAAGGCTTCATCACAAGGGAATGGGTATGTACATTATAATGATTATTAATCATGATTTTTGCAAAGTATTTCATGAATCTAACACATTTTATTTTGGATCTAAAGTATTAAGAGAAGTATAATCTACGTATGGCAATTTCGAAGGCGAAAATCGACACTTCAATCGAGTGAATTATTCCAAAGTATACTAAATATTTTCTCAAAACATTGTGACCTAATATTCTCCATACATCTTCTTGATCTACGATATTAAATTTAATTTTAATCATTCTTAAACTAATGATTCAAAGTATAGCCATGAAGTGGTTTAATCACTTCTATGTCCATCTCCAAGGACCAGCTCTGTAAATCCAAACATCTAGCACTAAGTTGGTACCATCAAACATGAAACGATCCTTGATAGAATGTCATCATATATTTATCAAGATTCCTACTTCGCCAGTATGAATCTCTTACAATAAAGACAAAGTTAGGAAGATTTTATCTTCATCCTACGGTAGGGCTTCATAATCAGCAAGCTGTAGGAAGGTAGAGTAAGGGTTTCTTCATGAGAAAATAAAGGTTCAACATTTCATATCAATCTTAAAACTACTTATATAAACTTTTCTATCAAATTGAAAAGATATGAGAATGGCATTAATCCTCTTTTAGTTTAGAAAAAAATATACTTATATAACTAATCTTGAAACCTATGTAACATGTTGAAAATTGTCCTAAAGATGTACAAAATTGTGGACATATGAGATTGTTTATGATTAGACTTCCCCTTTACCATGAATATATCTTCTCTTGGCCATCGTACATCAATTTTTGTTTGTACCCTCAGTAGCTTTTGAAATAAATTCATAAATTTATTACTACTCACAGTAGCTACAATAAATTTTTCATTTCCTCAGCAATGGAAAGTATCATAAACTTGAGGGCAAAGTCAATTTCTTTAGAACAGTTTAAGGTGCGGTCGGGAGTTTCATTACCACATTATTTTCTTGTACACACGGCAATTATATATATATATATATATATATATATATATATTCCAAAAATATTGATAGCTTTAAGCAAACAGCCTATGATAGCAGTTTGTAGTTTAATATTGTAGTTGTAAATTGGCTCATCTTGAGGATTTAATCTATGCATTTCTTGACTCTCTTTGGTCTATCTGAGAGTGGAAAAATATGTTAAGAACAATGCTAATAAGGGCTAGCTCTAAGACACCTTGACATAATCAGATTTATAGCAGGTGTTAAAAGGAATAATGTAGATCACTCCAAGAAAAAATAAAAAAATATATATATAACTTTTCAGATCATGTCTTTGTATCCATTTCATATGATGAAGTACTTATGATATCAAGGTATGATTTTTCTATTAAAAGATTAAATGAGTTTAACACACTATTCTTTAAAGTTATTGTTGAATGATGCGAACATGTGAAAAAAATTGCTAGGTCAGAGTTTACAAACCTACTGTGATTCTGGCATGAATACGTCTCATTGATGAGAAAATACTAGATGATCAAGCTGAAATCTTACAGAAGGGCTATGGAATTCTTGGAAGAATGGATTGTTACCACTTCTTTCCGTTAACTTTTCAATAGAAAGACCATGTCATAAGGCATTGATCTTCGAGCGGATATGAAGCCAGAATGACTATGTATTAGTGGCGGGTTACGGATAGCTTGATGGATTTATGTTTTAGTGAAGATACAAATAGGATACAAGCTGAACAAATTTTCTGATAGAACTTCAAACATACAATTGTTGTGATAGCCAAGGATATGCATATTCTATTAATTTAATCTAGTCAGTGGAAACAAATTACTCCACAAACCTAGCTGGGATGTGATATCTAAGCATAATATCGGACATGATCTTTAGGGAAAATAATCTGATGCCTTTATCACACTTTGTTTTGGGTATATCTCCCAAACTGTAAGATATTTTCAAAACTAAAAGGAGTTTATTTTATATGATAGTGTTGGTAATAAAAAAATCTCCTACATTTTCTCCAAATATTTCCTCATATTGTCAACGAAATGCTTTGGGGGAAAACATCGCTAAAAGGAAATTTACAAGCGCAAAAAATGAGCTTTAAATATTATTCATAACCTTATCTATTACACTTATGCGAAAATAAAAGAGTTTTGTACTTTGGACCATATTAAATAAAAAATCTTCATTTTTTCATAATTGGCCTTTATATTGTTGGAATCATCATTAAAAAAAATTATTCAACGTTACATCCCTTCATAAAACTAAGTGAATATTAGTGTTTGACCTAATGTTTTGGAGCTGACTTTGGATGTAGATCACATCATAGGTAATTATTAATTATAAGGGGTATGAAATATCTCTTTAATTATGTGAATTTTATATATGAGAATGGAATTGTGGCCAACCATGAGGGTTATATGATATGAGTATGGGAAATGATAATGTGCATATAAAGGTGGTTTAGAATGAAATGGGGGAATAAAATGAATGTAATATGATGATAGGTTAATGTTATATGGAAGGGTGTAGGATGTAAATTTATATGAATGGGGATGAATGAGCGTACAATGGAGTGATAAGGAAATATGAGGTGGAAATGGATAAGAATAGTGCAGCAGAATGAGGATAAAATTATAGGATGCTTAAAATATTCCTACATTGCATAACAATCGAATACAACTGAATGAGCTCATTTAAGAAAATTCAATAGAAAAATGACTATATCCTCTTTGACTTGACATGACAAAAGCATGTGCGACCATCACTCCCATTAACTGACACTCTTTCATAATTTGAATGAACCACTTATGTAGAAAATCAGATTTAAGTAATGATCTATGAGGCTATGAAAGAACAGTCATAGGCTCAAATACTCCAAAGGCGAAAATTAAAGGATAAGGAAAAAATTCACAATAAAACTTATGACCCTAACTACACATGACCAAAATACCATTAAACCGGGAACTGGCTTGAAACCAATTTATTTCATGAAAATTCTAGGTATGTATCAAATCCCACATATCGGTGATTTGAAGAGGAAACCAAAACTTATTAACGAATGTATTAAAATATTCACACTATTTCCATCATTAATAAAGTGGAAGCATAAACATTGATTGTATAAAATGTTGAAAAGAGAATACATAAGAATAAGGGTACCAATGTTCTTTAACGGGGCATGCATTTAGAGCCTTATATTCACGGTAAAACCACTTACCCACCAAATCCCATTGTTTGTAATCCTACCACCGGTCACGAAAAACATCGGAATCAAAAAATGAGTTTAAAATTAATCCCGGAAAACCTTAGTTAATAATTATTTTCCACAAAATGATGGAAAACCATTTTGTGGATTACGACGTAATGGGTTCAATAACTAGTGGGAGTACGGAAACATTTCAAATCCACGTGTATAGTTTCATGTACATGACATATCGAGATAAACTCGACTTGGAGCGACCACAACTCTTCACCTCAATAGTCGCATGTACCAACACATCAAGTAATGGCACATCACCACCCCCGGTTCCTTGAGGTATCCAGTGAAATCTCTGGGAAGTAGATGTAAAAGATTAGTTGTGATGAAATACAACCTCTTACCCAATCACCTATATGTTCACCAATGAAAACATTACTAAAAATACGTTATATGTTAGTGTTCGAAAAACCTCGATAAAATATGTAAACAGGTAAATTAATGTCACTTATAAATTTATTATTTTGGTGATATATGTTGTCACCATCACTATCAGTATTTGAAACCCCTTTAAATAATAGTTTGTATCCACCATTGTATTTATCATAAATCTAATCAAGCACACAATCGACAAAGGTCTTCATTTAATCACTTTAAACATTAATCGTTGTCCCTCCTTATAATCAATGAAAAAACTGGAAAATATATATCCCCCCGAGACCAATTAATGACCCCAAGAGTCCTTAGAGATCAAATTCAAAATTTAAATATGTTATAACTCAGCCATTCAAAATTAATGCACTTACGTAGTGAAAATATCCTTAGAAATCCTCCTATTACGATGCCAGCCTAGAGGAAAGGAACATCCATACAGAAAATTTTCAAAATAAATACCCAGTAAAACAACTAGTGATTACTGTCTCGGATAGACCATAAAGAAGAAAAACAAGTAGTAGCTAATATCCTCGAAAATCCCACGGCGGCCATTCTCAAACCGGGGAAGAGACGAAGATTCAGGAGAAAAGGTTCAAGAAAGAAGACAATGCTAAAACAACCGACTAGTGCATCTAAGATAGAATACAAAGTATATAAACAACTAAGTGAAAATATAACTTGTTATTAATTGTGAAATAAAAAGGCAGTAGAGATCCCTAATATCATTCAAAATCGGGATAGCGAATCTAGATAAAATAATTATTCTTAGACATATTTTCAACAACATGATAATGCACCAATAGATGCTACATTTAATCCTCACCTCAACACTTACAACCAAAATTATTGCCTTTTTGAATTTTGTGACTAATTTCTTCAGTCTTATCTTTTATCCTTGCTTTTTACTTCTCACAAAAGTTTTGTGACAGAGATTTTGAAGTATGAATGTGTCTGTGGATATTCGTAATTTTTTCTCCACCATCCTTTAAGTGAATCTAATACATGTTGTCGATGACGGTTAGGATTTCAACACAAAAATGTGCGATATCATCAACCAACATATAATGCCATTCAAAATAAATGAAACGATTAAAGAAAGCTTCTAAATCAAAACAATATCATTCTGAGACCCTAAAAACTACGCAACTATGTTACAACACCTCCATGTTCGGTAGAAAGTGCATATGTCGCTCCTGCTTTAAGCAAATTTTTGTCCTCCTCATTTCCTAATCCCATTGGTTTTTGGCCTCCATCCTCGGCTTCCTAAAGAACCCATCAACAACATAAAGACAAACCCCTAATCCTTTACTTTTTCCTTTTTACTAGTGCCTCGTATCAAAAATTTTAAGATAGAATATTTCTTTTGTCTTAAAATTCCCCTCCATGTAGTAGTGTTGAATGCAATGAAAAACTAAGTTTTCACTCATCCTATAAATAGGAATGTGAAAGTTAAGAGGATTGTCTAGAAATCTTTCTAGGAAGAGCAATGCATTCTTTAGAGTTAGCTGCCCCACCAAAACTAAGAGCCCAGCAGTTGTTCTCTATATATAAGATAATGTGAATGATAATTGAAACAACTATATAAGCGCGAGACGGTAGTAGCCTACCTTTGGAAGACATAGGGTGCCCTATATTAAAGTCTAATTTTGAAAGTCATGTTAGATAATATTGTCTTCAATTGATGTAGTTTCCTCTTAATTATTGTTATTCTTAAATAATTTTGTCTTAATTACCTATAGAATTATACAGCATGAATATATATCTTGGATTCTTTTTGATCTAACAATGTACTAAGAGTTAAATCTTGAATACGCTTCTACAAATATTTTGCGAAATTAAAAACAACACAATTGCTAATCACATGAAGCAAGAAGAATAAGATCAAAAACCACTGTGAGATATTAAGGGGAAATTCTGCCTCCAAAGAACCCCTCTATCACCATCTGTATATTCCCACAAGGATCATGAAACATTGCCAAATCTTCTGCAGCTCTTAGTACATCTAATTTGACTCACTATGCTAAAAAATTGGAATCTTCATATCCAGATTCTTGTCTCAAGATAGCTGCCTTGGTCACGTGATTTCTGATGGATGAAATGCCAGTCATAAAAAATTTAGCCTTCTTCATGTGAGTATCATGGGCATCTTGTCGTGTTATGCACTACCTGGATAGCCTCTAATATCTGTTGATAGTTACCACAACCCTTCCTTGGCTCTCAATTGGGTCTCTCCCCTTTGGATCTGACTTGTATGCATGCGATAATAATAGTAGAAACATCGGTTGCATGTGAGACCACTAATTGTGAACTAATCATCTTTAATTCACTTGAGCTCTCAGCAGGTAATAAAGCCAGTTAAAACTAAGCACAAGTTTGAGTTTAACTCACTTAAGCTGAGACAGGCGGTTACAACTTGCATTAACTAATGCAACAAAAACAGCTTTGTTACAACTCAAGTCGACCTTCATGTCTGACAACCTCTTAAACTCGAAATTCATAGCTAACTTATTATTTTCCACTTGATTTAACTATTTTCAAGTTCTCATTGAGAATAGATTATAGTTTAATGTCCATCTACATTAAGAGGGATATTAAATATAGACATGAATCTAAAAATAGACATTCACCTAAAAATAGCCTATGTAGGCCCCACCCTCGTGTAGGTGCTTAATGTTCACTACGATCATGGATGTTGTTTACGGATACGTGAGCTTCAACATTGCCATTGTCTTAAGTATGCATTTCCTTAATATAAAGTTTCGTCTTAAAATAATTTTGTCTCAAGTTGTTTTTGTCTTAAATATAAAGTTTTGTCTTAAAAAATTTATTATTTAATTTTTTTTTTTGTCTAGAGTTTTGTCTTACCCGGATCCTCACTATTGAGACTGCATCAATGCGATCTGTTTTCTTGCCAACTCTAATCTATGCTCCAATATCTAACAATCACTTTTATTTCAAATCGTCATGACAACTCATACATTAAATCAGCTGATCACCCAACTCTTGTTGCTTTGTAGATACGGTAGCTGATTCCAAATTCATAGAATCATGCCATCTTTATAAATCACGCCTATAAATTTCCTCCTGGATTATTCATGCATGTCGCCCCCACCTCTCCACAGGTAGGCCTGCGGCTTATCTGATCCCTTTGCCGTCAAGTTGAGAAATTTCTCACCGCATAGTTGACACTCCCACTCCATCATCCTCATCTCTTGACTATTCCACATCACGAGGTTCACTCTTACTGCATGCAAATCCGGCTCACTCTCAAGGGTCAATTTCATGGCTTTCTCCACACTTCATAGTGGTTGGAATCTCTGTATAAATCTCATATACATCAAGTCTATGAAGATTCTGCCCGAATCACAAATATTCTTGACTTGATTTGTGGCTACTCTTTTGAAACAAGGCTTTGCAGCTTCACTAACGACCACATCATAGCCTTTATCTTTCAACATTGCAACTAAAACTAAATTTTCGTTAAGCCTGGTACATGGTATCTTTTTAAAAATAAAGTTTGCAGCTTCCTTTGGAAAGCAATAGTTATAATCTGATAACACTATACCTTTTGTCATCACCCATTTTGAAATGCATTTGGAGTCTTTCTTCTCCAAGCTGCGAAAATTTCTCTATCTTCCATCATGTGGAAAGATACCAATATCCAGCTACCACATCGAACTCATTGCACTTGACACCACTGGATACAATAAGTACATCATTCTCACTTAGCCCAATTTACAAGTCTCCAAATGGCATGCCTTGCTCACATGGTTCACGATGAATGCAACCCTTAATAATAAAGAAACGTCAACCTTCCTCTGCGTTGATTTATCATGGGCATCTTTTTGTATGTTATAACTACACAGGTGCTTTGTTAATATCACAGGCGATAGTTACACTTCCCTTTCACCTTCTCAACTCCGTCTCCTTTGGATCTAACATGCATGTGGCTAATAATAGTAAAAAAATCGGTTGCATGTGGGACCATTGATTTTGAATAAATTAATAATTAATTCACTTGATCTCTCACTAGTGTATCTTCAGTTACAACTAGCACAACTGAATTTAACTCACTTAAATGAGTTAAACTGATTTACAAATTGCATTAACTAATGTACAACTACACTTCCAACTCTGTTACAACTATAATCACTCTGTTACAACTCAATTCAACCTGCATGTCCCACCAACCAACCTATTAACTCGAAATTCACTTATCTAACTGATTTTCTACTTCAATTAACTATTTCCAAGTTCTCATTGAGAATAGATTATAGTTTAATTTCCATCTATATTAAGGGATATTAAAAATAGACATGCATCTAAAAATAGGCATTCACCTAAAAATGGCTGTGTGGACCCCACCCTAGTGTAGGTGCTTAATTTTTACTACGATCATGCATGTTGTTCTAGATGTGCAAACTTCAACATTGCCATTGTCTTAAGTGGCCATTGTCTTAATATAAGGATTTTTTCTTAAAATAATTTTGTCTCAAGTTATTTTTGTCTTAAATATAAGGTTTGTCTTAAATTTTTTTTCTAAGTTTTGTCTTATTGGATCCTCTGTCTTTTGTTGACACTTGCATCCATGCACTGCGCATAACGCAACTCGATCTGCGCTCCAGTATCTGACACTGTCACTTTGATGTCATGTCCTCACGAAATATGACTGCATCAATCCAATTGATCCTGCTACTGCTGCTCTATGGGCTCCTCGTATCCAAGTTCGATTTATGAGATCCACACCATCTCAATGAATCCTGCCTAGAAATTTCTTCTTGAGATTATCCATGCATGTCGCCTCACCTCTCAGCTGGTGGTATAGCTGCATGCACTCCCTCTGCCCATCTAGCATGAAATTTCTTTGCATGAGTGGTTTCTCCCACTCCACGATCCTCATCTTATGGTTGCTCCACATCCCCAGGTTCACTCTTACCTGCATGCAAATCCATCTCCCTCTTAAGGGTCAGTTGCATGACTTTCTCACACTTCCCTATGATTGGAATCTCTGAGATTCTTCGGAATCTCACTACAAATATCATCTACATCAAGTCTATAGAGATTCTTCGAAAAAATCCCAATATTCTTCGAGAAACTTCGCTGACATGCCCAAGGAAGGCTTTACCTTCACTAAGGACCCACATCATAGCCTTTATAATATAACATTACAAGCTGAAACTAAATTTTTCGTTAAGCCTGGTACATGCATTACATATTTTAAAAATAAGGGTTTACCTAACTTCCTTTGGAAAGGAACAACACCAATCCCAGTAGCGTTATACCTTTTTTCATCACCCATTTCGAAATGCATCTAGAGGTCCTTCTCCTCCAAGCTACTTAAATTTTCTCCATCTCCGATCATGTGGAAAGATACATCACTATCCAAGTACCACATCGAACTCATTGCACTTGACACCATGCATGAAATAAGTGAGAATTCATTCTCATATCCAATTAGAATTTCTTTTGGATAGCCTACCTTGCTCACGCGGATGCGATGAATGCATTCCTTAATCGAAAAGAATTTCAACCTTCCTCTCTTGTGTTGAGTATAATGGGCATCTGTTAATTTGTAAATACACACAGGTGGCTGTTAATATCTGTTGTGGTACACACTTCCCTTTCACCTACATCTCAACTGGGTCTCCACTGGATCTGACATGCATGTAGTTAATAGTAGTAAATATTCAGTTGCATGTGAGACCATTGATTGTGAATTAATTAATAATTTATTCACTTGATCTCTCACTAGTGTATCTTCAGTTACAACTAGCACAACTGAGTTTAAATCACTTAATTGAGTTAAACTACTTTATAACTCTCATAACTACACTTCCAACTTTGTTACAACTTCGAATCACTCAGGTACAACTAAGTCCACTTGCATGTCCCACCAACCAACCACTCAAATCAAAATTCACTTAGCTAACTGATTTTCCACTTTAGTTAACTATTTTCAAGTTCTCATTGAGAATATATTATAGTTTAATTTCCATCTATATTAAGGGATATTATATATAGACATGCATCTAAAAATAGACATTCACCTAGAAATAGCCTATGTGGGCCCCACCATAGTGTAGGCGCTTAATTTTCACTACGATCATGGATGTTGTTTCTGGATGTGAAAACTTCAACATTGCCATTGTCCTAAGTGGCCATTGCCTTAATATAAATTTTCATCTTAAAATAATTTTGTCTCAAGTTGTTTTTGTCTTAAATATAAAGTTTTGTCTTAAAAAAATTTTGTCTTATTTTTTTTTTTGTCTAGGTTTTGTCTTATTAGATCCTCTGCGCTGTTGACACCTGCATCATTGCACTCTACACTTGCTGCCAACTCTGATCTATGCTCCAGTATCTGACACTGTCACTTTGATTTCATCTCCTCATGATAACTCACTGCATCAATCCAACTGATCCTGCTACTATTGCTTTGTGGGCTCCTGGTAGCTAGGTTTGATTCATGAGATCCACACCATCTCAATGAATCCTGCCTAGAAATTTCCTCCTGGGATTATTCATGCATGTCGCCCCACCTCTCACCTGTTGGTATAGCAGCATGCACTCCCTCTACCCATCTGGCTAGAAATTTCTCTAGATGAGTGGTTTCTCCCACTCCATCATCCTCATCGTGTGGCTGCTCCACATCCTGAGGTTCACTCTTACCTGCATGCAAATCCAGCTCCCTCTCAAGCGTCAATTTCATGGCTTTCTCACACTTCCTCGTGGTTGGAATCTCTGTAGAAATCTCATATACATCAAGTATATAGAGATTCTTCACATGAATCCCAATATTCTTGACTTGCTTGTGGCTTTATGCTGAAGGAATGCTTTACCTTCACTAATGACCACAGCATAGCCTTTATCTTCCAACATTGCAATTGAAACTAAATTTTTCGTTAAGCCTGGTACATGCATTACATCTTTTAAAAATAAGGGTTTACCTGACTTCCTTTGGAAAGCAACAGGTATCAATCCTGGTAGTGTTATACCTTTTGTCATCACCCATTTCGAAATGCATCTGGAGGTCCTTCTCCTCCAAGCTACTGAAAATTTATCTATCTCCCGTCATGTGGAAAGATGCACCACTATGCAAGTATCACATCAAACTCATTGCACTTGACACCATGCATGCAATAAGTGAGAAGTCATTCTCAAATTGTGAGGCAAGGGCCTCACCAATTACAGCTCCAACAACCATCTTGTTCTTCTTATTTTGTGGAAAATTTGTGGTAATATGTCAATTCTCGTGATAGTGAAAACACTTCACTTTGTACATGTTGTGCTCCTTGCCATCTTCACCGGCCTCATATTTAGAATTGAATTTCTTCCCCTTCCCCTTATTTGCCTTGACAGCCAAAGCACAATCCTCTTCATCATCATGCTTTGATGAAGAGCCATCTCTAGTGTTCCGCCTAAACTGCTCCTACTCCAGATCTGACCACAGTCGTTCCCAATCCAGCAATTTTTCCCGTTCGTTGGCAGAGTCTTCATAACTGTTCCAACTCTTAGGAAGTCCTAGGAGAGCCAAAATCACCAAATCATCATCAACAACACTTATTACCACACTCCCAAGTTCATCCTGACATTGGACAAACTTTGTTAAGTATACCGGAACAGTGTCGTTCTTTTCCATCTTGATCTTCCTGAATTTACCTTTGAGCGCCAGTTTCCTATGGTCGTTGTTGCTTTGGAATGGATCCATCAAAGCCTTCCACATAGCATATGGTGTGGCTTTCCCATGGAGGCTTGATACAATGTGGTCTCGTACTCCCTCCAACAATATCGTCCTCGCCCTTGCCACTTTCTTTCGTTATGCATCAAGATTTGCAGCATCAGGCTTAGGAACATCTTTTTCAATGAATTCCTTCAAGCCATTTTCTTCAACTACTGTCTCAATCATTTTCTTCCAAGCAATGTAGTTTGAGCCGCCCTCAAGTGCATACTCTAACCTCAAGCCATTGAAAGCCATTTCGATCTTGAATAAGTTGTAGTGCGAAGAAAGTCTTTCTGCAAATTCGAATTCTTTCCACCAAAAAACTCAACTCCTTCTTAACTACTGCAATTTCATGTGCTCCGGTGCCATGTAGAAATTTAATACAAAATATGTATTGCATGGATTCACCCGATCTAGCAATGTACTAAAGTTAAATACGGAATCACTTCTACAAACATTTTGCGGAATTAAAAACAACACAAATGCCAATCACATGAAGAAGAGAAGAATATATCAAAGCCACATCGCCAGTTATTCCCGGGCAAAGCTTACTACTCAAAACCCCTCTATAATATATGTATATTCCACAAGGATCATGACACAATTACATACAAAACTCTTCTCACAAGAGCTATCAATACGTCAGCTAATTGTCTCACACTATCATACGAGGATCATGCGGTTTGTGTACGGTACGTATCTCAATGAAAGAAGAGTAAAAATACCAAAAATTTCACGCGAAGACATTTCAGAAATCGGGCAGGATGAAGAAGAAAATCTCTAAGAATCCCTCGAATCGATGGTCCTCTTGCAAGAGCAGGTGAATAGATTATAGGGATGTTTTCTACAAGAGCAGGTGAATAGATTGCAGGGATTTTTTCTACAGCAACCCAAATCTCGACTCCCACATCAGAGGCGTGTTTTCTATGCCAAATAAAGCCCCGGTCATCTAGAGGCATGTTTTTTGCACTAGATAAAGTCCTAGCTGGCCAGAGGCATGTTTTCTGTGCCAGATAAAGCTCCGACCTCTAGCAAGCCAAAAAAATCCATTGGATCCCACACGGTTCTGAGGGCCTGGATGGTGCGACAGAGCTCAGCTTCAAATCCAAATTAGAGTTCGGGTTTGGGTTTTAGCTATGCGGGTATCAAGGTGAGGGATTAAAAACACTCTGAGGGTTTAAAAAAACTTGGGGTTGTGGAATTGGTACATGGATTTTCGGTGATGATTACGGCATCGATGAATGTGTTGTCTCTGTACTTGGCTTCTGGAAGGAAAATATGGGTCAGGGCTGCCAAGCTTAAGGACAAGAAAGAGACTTCGAAATTGAAGGGCGAGGGTTTTGAACCTAAGAATCTGGTATCTATTAGTTTGATTAAGTGTTGTGTCATTGATTGCAATGGCCAAACGATCAAGGGACTTCGAAATTGAAGGGCAAGGGTTTTGAACCTATGAATCTAGTATGTAATTTCATTAAGTGTTGTGTCATTGATTTCAATGGCCCCGTTTACTCAATTCGGTTTCACTTCAGGGGAAAGACAATGGGGTTAGGGTTTGGCCCCTGCGGCCTATGGTCAAGGGAAAGTAGAAGAAAAATGTACATGACAGCGTTGCCATGTGAAAAATTAGCGTAAGAGAGCATAGATGAAGTGTCGATGAATGGGGGGAAAGTTGGGGATTTGGATCAGAGAAATTCGCAGTTGATTTCTGTAGAAATTGTGACAAAGAGCATCAAGGGCGAGACCAAAGCCACTGAATCGTAAGTGGGATTTGTTCTGAAAAAAGTGGGTAGTGTCTAGGATGATACAATTTTTCCGAGTGGCAAGTGCAATGACGGTGAAATGGCTATTGTTGATATTGTAAAAGGCATAGACTTTAGCAAAATCTGCAAAAAAGAGATCAACGGTTCACCGTCTGCAGATCGTCCAAAGAAAATTTTGGTCAAGGGACTCGATTATGGTGAAAGAGGGCCATATTTCAAGGGGCTTCCTAGAAATGGAGTGAAAGGAGTGTAAATGGAAGTGTTGTTTTAAAAAACAATGGCAAAATATGGTCAAAGGGGCCCATTGCAATGGTGAAACACTTGGTGTTTTACATTGGGTGTAGAGGTTGCCCTCCTGAAAAGGTGTTCTATAAGGTATTTTATTATATCATTATCTATATATTTTATGCAATTACCGAAAACATTTATTTTTGCGTTTTGCTTACTCACCTAGAGGGAATCCCGTCACATGTTTTATTACCAGTGAGTCCCTTTCGATACCCATTTTCCATCCTATTTACATATTTTCACCCATAAATTCCTACATATAACTTGGAGCAGAGAAGTGTTGCAGACAAACAAATAGTCTTAGTATCTGGTCTTTCTTTGGCTTTTTTGTCGTTTGTGTCTGTAACCTTAATTATATTAAGCTTTGTGGGTTCTAGTAATCACATTGTCCAAGAAATAGCTACCACGACTCACTGGCCAAGTCCCTTTCTTTTTTCTTGAAGGACAACACTCTGAAATTTTCCTTCGAATCAACGAGTGAATTAGAGGGGAGACTATGGGCTTTTCGATGGTAGTCTATGAAACGTAATGCCCAGAATGCGAAAAAAATAAAATAATTAAATTTATTCTGAACTGATGCAATTAAATGTCTCTTGCTCTCCTCTAATGTCTTCCGTTTCAATGATTTTGCGAGTAGATTTGAAGGGACACTGTTATGATGCAGGAGATAACCTAAAATTTCGATGGGTCATGTCATTTAGTGTAACCCTCCTTTCTTGGGTAGCGTCTCAGTTTTACTTGGTGTTTTACGTAAGTGTTTTAGATTTTGTAGCCAATTGGGTAGATGGTACTAGATGCAACTGCACCAATTCTCTAGAATTGCCTCTACAGGTTTGGTCAAAGGAACAAAGGCCTTTCCTAATGTGCACAACAATGGAACCGTAGAAAAGGGAATTGAAGTCGGTAAGTCTAAGATTTCTTCTTCTGTGGATATCGAATTGACTTGCACATTTCCTTTTTTTGTTTTCAAATATTTGATAGTGTCTTAGTTCATTTCCACTCTGGAGGCTCTTGCCTTTCCGATGGCAGTCTATGAAACGTAATTCCCACAATGCGAACAAAACAAAATAATTAACTTTATTCTGAACTGACACTGAGCATACTAATAATGGAAATACTCATTTTTCATGAAGTTAACTACTTCCTTCTCAAATTACTAATGTTATAATGTTAACTACGATTAGTTGTATTGTAGTAGTTTCAAATTAGTAATTTTTACATGTCGTTTGCACATTGAATATTTACCACCTACCACAATTCGTTCATGAGCCCTAGCCACACATGTTGGGCCAACACTGTGTTTTGGGTAATTTTGTGACCATATGGTACCTATTTTTTTTTGTAATGAAACAGATCTATGTTTTTTTCATCATTATTTGAAATAAACTCTGGATAACTAACTTAAGCGAGTTCCGAGATAAAGGATTTTCTCATAGGCAATGACCTCATTCCAATTCTGTTAGCAGTGTCATTACACATTAGTAGTAGCAGATTAATATTGTTGTTGATATCACATTACTTCTATATGATATTGGTCAATATTGATCTGCTACGGAAACAATATTACCCTCATCACTCTCACAACTGTGAATTCATGTTAATGCAATCAACATGGTTTAGTGTTAATGCATTGGTGCTGCTAATGGTGACCTCCACGTTCATGTTGTATTTGTGGATGAGGCTACTTGTAGTCCGTGGGTAACTTTGACCCAAAAAAAATAAAAAAATAATGCACTGCTTCGTAACCAAAAGTCATTGAATTGTAGAGTCAATTGTTTTTGAAGGAATAGCAGTTGAAAATGACTTTTTGGATCAAACTGCCAGAAACAGAGCACCAGAAAATAAGTGACTTAAGCGAGTTCCGAGATAGAGGATTTTCTCGTAGACAATGACCTCATTCCAATTCTAGTAGCAGTATCATTACACATTAGTAGTAGCAGAACAATATTGTTGTTGATATCACATTGTTCCTATATGATATTGGTCAATATTTATCTGCTACGGAAACAATCTTACCCTCATCGCTATCCCAACTGTGAATCATGTTAATGCAATCAACATTGGTTTAGTGTTAATGTATTGGTGCTGCTAATGGTGACCTCCACTTTCATGTTGTATATGTGGATGAGGCTACTTGTAGGCCGTGGGTAACTTGGATGGATATAGCTATAGTAATTTATTAAATGCTTCCATGTTGCTTTGTTCTTTTAATGTATAAATGGAATCTTGATGAAAATAAACCTTTGGGTAGTGCATGCTTAGAAATTGTGGAGCCACAGGGAAATCAAATGATTCCCCTTCTATATGTAAGCGAGGAAGAAAATCATGCCTGGTTTGGCTCTGGTCTTAAGGGAATCTATCTCTCATAAAGATAGCCATTCCGGCTAATATCTACATAGCCAAATTATATCTAAAAAGTTATTATTTTTCACAATTGGAATGGATTAGCGGTAGCCTTGTGAATGTTTGCTATGCACCATCTTTTCCTTATAATGCCCGACATTCCTTCCTGCCTGCTGGATCAGCCATTTTAGGAAAGATGACTTTCCAAAAAGGAGGGACAAAAGATAGGATATTCTATCAACATCAACCCATGCTCAAAGAACTTTGCAATCCTATAATTCCACACAATATTCTTAGCTATGGTGATTTTGTGGCAAACCTTGTAAAATATATTTTTTTAATTAGTGAATGAATTACCTGATCCCTAATCACTACACTGTAATTTTTTTTTGGTTAGATTAGTATATGATTTACTTGATCCCTAATCACTATATTTTTATAAATATTCAACCAAAATAAGAGTTACAATAAATATTTCCTGTATGTTTTGTAATTTTTTTTGGCTTACCTTAAGATTTATGACGATGCAGTCTCACAGGAATTTAAATATCTCTCTTTGTATTTGCATCCCTTAAATCCAAAAGGAAATATGAATTTGCTGATTGCTTTCATATCAGCTAACAGTTCACTATTGGGAATAGTTTTATTGTGAGTAAATAGTTCTGATATATGATATTTTTTAGCAAGAAACCTCAGAAATAGTTCTTTGCATGAGTGTGAAGAAAAGTTTCTTGCATCTAAAAAGAGGAATGACCACTATGTCAAGTTAGTCTTGCCTTAGATGAGTGGTATGCTCAACAACAACTTTCATAGCTATCATATATGTCACTCTCATCCTCTGCATCATCATCATTATCTAGGCCACTTGCTCCTCTTTCAATGTCAAGTTCTTCTTTAGCTTCCTCATTTGGTAATTTTCCATTAGTTATGCTTCAACTTCCTCTTGCAATTGGGGCATCTCTCCCATATTTAAAAATTAAATATCTCCTATTACAGAGAGCCTCACTCACTTCTCTGGATATAGCTATATTAAAAAAAAATCTTCTTCATCATACAGTGTACAAGACAGTGCTACCATTCAATCACTATGCAAGAGGACAAGATCCAATTGCATGGAACTGCCATCATTAGTTACAGGTTTGTTGAATTCTTCAGTGGAATGTGTTATCTGAATGTGAATTAAATAAAAATAAAAGAAATCCAACTTCTGTTTGTAATCGTTTCTACCCTCGTTTCTAACTCTGAAGTGTTTTCGAATCACTCTGTAAGTTACTCATTTTCTTATACTTAGAAATGAAATTTAAATATCATTGTTGCTACAATACTCAATGAAGTTAAGGAAAATGGAATATTATGTCACCAGGGAGGAGTTTCTGCATGAACAATTCGATGACGACATACTACAACAAATACCAATAGTCCACATCCACAAAGAACCTTGCACAGTTGGCTCAGTGTAACTTTTTTTTTTGAAAACTTAGCGATTACAGATTCTAGAATATTTTAGAAATTTCATAGATAATAATCCAAGTCAAACAATTGAATTTCTAAAATGTATAACTTAGCTCATGTTAATCAAATCAAACACTATTATGATCTGAATCATTGAATGGCCTTGCAGTCCTGCACTCAGGCAGATTTGGAAAATATGACTACGGGTTAGTTGGAAATTTGGGGAATTATTTGACCATCACCCCTCCCTCTTACGATCCGTCTACTATCCTGTGGATATAGATCATTTGAAGAAAAACTCTATGGTGGCAATCTGGGAGCTGCTAGTTCTGATCTCTACAAGAATGGCGTTGGGTGTAGCACATGCTATCAGGCAAGCCCTACAAATATGGCGTAGTGCTTATTGACATATTACATATTTAAAAGTTAATACCATGTTTCCACACTTTCAGATTTCTTCATGACGAAAAGGGAAATGATATTTGTATGACTATCTCTTGAATTTGGAGATAAGATGCACAGACCCCAAATTATGCAACAATTCAGGGACAACAATAGTGGTTGCAGACTTCACGCAGAATAACCGAAAAGGTTTTGTAATATCTCGGAGCACATTCTCAAGCCTGGAAATCGCAAATAAGGGCTCCCAGATTATCAAGGGTGGGATTATAGATATTGATTATAAAAGGTATACAAATAATTTGAACCAATACAATATTTTGGAATTAGATTGACAACCTAGGTCTCTATGGCTATATAAAATTCGACACTTTTACACGATAATGATGAAACTCTACTAAATATTCACATTTATCTTATCAGAAAAATAATATCTGTATCTTACAAATAGAGCATAAAATTGGGGCATTTGTCCCATCTTTAAAAAATAAATATCTCCCATTATAGAGTGCCTCACTCACTTCTCTGGATATAGCTATATTAAAAAAGTTCTTCTTGATCATACTGTGTACAAGCCAGTGCTACCATTCAATCACTATGCAGGAGGACAAGATCCAATTGCTTGGACCTACCATCATTAGTTACAAGTTTGTTGAATTCTTCAGTGGAATGTGTTATCTAAATGTGAATAACAATAAAATAAATCCAACTTGTGTTTGTAATAGTTCCTACCCTAGTTTCTAACTCTGAAGTGTTTTATAATCACTCTATAAGTTAGCTATTTCCACTTCACATCTTGACATGGTGTGTTTGGAAGATTTCCCTTTGGACTTCCTCATAGAGGTTGTTCTCTTTAAACTAAACAGATTCTTATACCTGTCACAAAAACAAACAATAAACATAACGTAAAAAAACATAACATTGTTAAGATTATATAGAACCACAAACTCTTTGTGGAAAATTTCTTGTCATGTTTTCCGTTGCTTGCTGCCTATTTATAAAAATTTCCCATTTTATTGTGCAATTTTTGTACCAAGGAGGCCAGACAGACATAGTTTCCATGGATTTTGCTCAGGTAGATTAGTTGGATGTTGCTCAGGTAGATTAGTCGATGCCATTAATTTGTGAAAGTGCATTTATAAAACTGATATGCTAATTAGTTTGTCACTTTTGATGCATTTGTAGGTGGACACTTCTGGGTGGTGTTATATGACACGCAACCATGGGGATGTGTGGGACATACAGAAGCCACCAGGAGATGCTCTCCAGTTCCGATTCATGGTAACCAGAAGGTACGATGGGAAATGTAGCCAACAAAAGATGAAGAATACTGTATACAGAAAATTTATTGAAGAGATCAATGCATATGGCATGTGGCTCACTTTAGTCATTTGTGAAATCTGGTTTGCATTTTCTTGGATCCCTGATGAGTTTCCAAAGTAGCTTCCGATTGACAATGAAACTTATCTAGATATACTGTCGTTGAGGTAAATCAACGATGCTCCATGATTGCCAACAATAATATTTTTTATTCAGGTTTATTCTATTTTTCTATTTGGCAGATATACCTTTGTTTTATCTCTCAGATTGTTGGGTTTTAGGTATGAGAAAGAGGAAAGAACATTTAAATACCTTGAGATGCCATGGATATTGCAGCTTTGTTGACTTATGTGGGTGTCAACATAGCCATATGCATATTGTTTTTCTTTTTGTACTCCATCTTGAGAAAGCATCCCATTTTCTGGTCTTTGTACTAGACATTGTTGGGGAATCAGGCAACACAAGGCAAGTGATAATGAAAGAAATACTAGGAGTGCACAATTTTTTTTTTTTTAGGTACGAACTATTTCATTTATTTTATTTCAGTAAGCTGCTCTCTTGCAATGGTTGAGCAATGGTATAAAACTTTCCTTACATAAATTTATTATTTTATTCTTAACAGGAAGAAGGATGGGTGGTTTGTTGTGCCTCCAAGAAACGATTAACTTCCCAGAAAAGAACTAGTGATATGGACTTCTCTGCAACTTCAGCTTGCTATGAAGTCGATTAGAGGCTGATATTTAACACAGATCTATGCCATGACACAACAAATTTCAGGCTGATTTTTAACACCGATTTCAAGCTGATTTTTAACACTGATTCGAGGTTGATATTTAACACAAATCTGTGTTATGGTGGCACTGAAATTAAGTGTAAATTGGGAAATCAATTGTGGATTTGAATGCATAAAAATTTATGTTATTTTTTGTTATCAATGAAGCCAATTCAAATTATACAAAGGTGTTGAAATGGTGGAGCTAACCACTGGATATGAATTTATTTTTTCAGCATTTAATGTGATTCAACCTTTTTGATTTATATGTTAGAGATTAAAATCTCTTGTAAGATGGATAAATATTGTATATTTTTATTTTTCCTCATAATAGTCATGAAATTAAGTTCCAAATGAGGATTTTTCATGTTCAAATTCAATGACATGAATTTTTTTCAGCGAATATAAGTGTGATGCCTTATTAGTTTCAAGGTTGCTTTCCAGAATTGTTAAGTTTTGGAAAATTATTTTTTCTCTTAGATTTAAAATGACTGTTGTTAGCTTTAAAAAAATGGAACTTATTCTTTTTATTTCCATAAAAAATAAAGATTTAAGGTAATTAAAATCACTATTTGGGAACTTGAAATGTTGAAACCACCTTAAAATAACATTTAAAATGATTTGTTTATTTTTTTTAAATATTATTTCATATCATCTCTAGAGAGACAATAGTTTGAATTATGGACATATAGTCTTTATAGAGACAATACATTTTTGATCTCAACTATTGTCCATAAAGATACAAATGTTATCATCTCTACAAAGACAAAAATGTAAGTGTCTCTATAGAGACAAATTGTAGACAAATGAAATTGTCTCTTAAAAAAAATAATGTCTGTGTCTTTATAGAGACAATAATAATATGTGTTCTATATTGTATTTATAGAGAAAATTGTTTCAGACACTAATTTTGAGATGCCAATTTTGAGATGATTGTTTGAGACACTAATTTTGAGACACCCGCTTAAACAAAATATTTAAGACGATACACAATTTTTTTTTGTATCTAATTAAGACAATTCATTGGAAAATTCTCTTAAATATTGTCTTAAAACACTCCCACATGTAGTAGTGATTCCTTAAAACTTTTATGCGCTCCATCCATGTCAATAGATGTCCTGGGAAAAACATGGTTCCCCTATTAAGATGATCAAGAAGAACCTTTGAGTCACCGAACACCCAGATGTTTTCAATACAAAGTTGTGAGGCGAACCATAATAAACCCCATAATGCTAGAAATTCTACTCTCATATTAGTCCCTATGCCACCATACCAATAAAACGTATAATTACAGTTTCGCGAGATCATTAACCAGGCACCACACCCGCATCTAGAATGTTGTGATGCTCCATCAAAGAAGCCCATCGGGTATTGTATTTCAATAGGTCTCATGCGCTTGGAAAGGTCTAGCGGAGGCCTCTGCACATTTTTCAGCCTTTCCCAGTTTTGTATTATTATGGTAGCAGTCTACTCTGGGATGCTTCTCACCTCCTCGAAAATCCATTTATTCTGGCAACACCAAATGAACCAATGGAATAATGTCAAGATGTTTCTGAGAGTAAGACTTTTCTTTTGCCACCATAGAATAAAAATTGTAGTATTCTCCAAAGTAGGCACCTTCATCTTAAAAAACTCACATAACATATTCAATACTTTCCTGGAAAATATGTAGGTGTAGAAGAGATGATCATTGTATTCATCCTTCATCATGCATAGTCTACAGTAGCCCAGTCCTATCTTCCCTTTCCTCTTCAAATTTTCCTAGGTGAGATTCCTATCAATCAGTACTAGCCACAGAAAAAGCTTCATTTTTAACTGATCATTATTATTCCATAAACTCGTAAAGGTTCTGAAATCATTATGCTGAGTATTATGCATAGACAGCTTATGAGTGCATTTTGGTAAATATGACAACTCGTGGGAATGAAGTCATTATAATCGGAAGGAGGTTGATATTTTCGATTCTTTTCATTACAGGAGTCTGTTATTACAATCTTTTACCAAAATAATGCCAAATTTACTCTAAAATTTTCTAAATTATTAAAAACATCCTCTTCTCCATCAATATTCTTTATTAAAATGATAAAAAAATGGATAATTTGCGTATTAAATGGAGTGAAAATATTTTCTTCAGCATCACATTCACATTCTTTATTAAAATGATCACAAAAAACATTAAAATGGTAGAAATCGTCATATTTGAAATTTCTATTTTACTATGTTGATCAATTGGCCTGAAAATCATAAAATTCCCATAATTTTACATTATTTCTTTGAGGGCACTTAGAAAATCAACACTAAAATTCTTTTATGAGGTATTTAACTAGACTATTAACCCTTTCGCATGGAATCCAGATTCATTTTTTGATAAATGCAACTATAAATAAATGTAATTATGGAGATTAAGGTAAACTCACACCTATTTTATTACAAAAAATCCGTTGAAAGACACTCCTCTTTAATGATTAGAAAAAATATATCATAAATATTTTCGTGTGGAGCAAGGCCACACTTCCAAATTTCAAAAAATTTAATTATTTAATCTGAATTAAATTAACTGCGAGTGGAAATGCATAATAGAATAAATCTATTTATGTAGTTAAAACGCGATTTGAATAACGAAATCAAAATTTAACCACAAAATTTTACGCAAAATTCAAGCTAAAATCCAACATGACTAAATTTAAAAACAAGAGAACTAGTCACTGAACGCATTCATTACAAAACTCGAATAATTCAATTCAACATCGTTGAAAATAATAAAATTTAATTTGAACTATTTCTAACCATTTTATTAATTTTTTAATTAAAAATTAAAAAATATTCTTTAAAAGGAATTATTTTTCTTACCACTAAATCATAACTCCATCAACAAAACAATAAGATAATTGTATATGAGGTTTACCTAATGCGGAGAAACTATTACTATGTATTTTCATTCGAAAATGCATGTAGGTCCCTTCTCCTCCAAGCTACTGAAAATTTATCTGTCTCCTGTCATGTGGAAAGATGCACCACTATCCAAGTACCACATCGAACTCATTGCGCTTGACACCATGCATGCAATAAGTGAGAAGTCATTCTCAAATTGTGAGGCAAGGGCCTCACTAGCTACAGCTCCAACAGCCATCTTGTTCTTCTTCTTTTGTGGGAAATTTGTGGTAATATGTCAATTCTCGTGAGACTGAAAAAACTTCAATTTTGGACATGTTGTGCTCCTTGCCATCTTCACCGGCCTCAGATTTAGAATGGAATTTCTTCCCCTTCCCCTTATTTGCCTTGGCAGCCAAAGCACAATCCTTTTCATCATCATGCTTTGATGAAGAGCCATCTCTAGTGTTCCGCCTGAACTCCTCCTGCTCCAGATCCGACCACAGTCGTTCCCAATCTGGCAATTTTTCCCGTCCGTTGGCAGAGTCTTCATAACTGTTCCAACTCTTAGGAAGTCCTAGGAGAGCCAAAATCAACAAATCATCATCAGCAACACTTATTACTACACTCCCAAGTTCATCCTGACATTGGAAAAACTTTGTTAAGGATACCAGAACAGTGTCGTTCTTTTCCATCTTGATCTTCCCGAGTTTACCTTTGAGCGCCAATTTCCTATGGTCGTTGTTGCTTTGGAATGGATCCATCAAAGCCTTCCACATAGCATATGGTGTGGCTTTCCCATGGAGGCTTGAGAAAATGTTGTCTCGTACTCCCTCCAACAAGATCCTCCTCGCCCTTGCCACTTTCTTTCGTTATGCATCAAGATTTGCAGCATCAGGCTTAGGAACATCTTTTTCAATGAATTCCTTCAAGCCATTTTCTTCAACTACTGTCTCAATCATTTTCTTCCAAGCAATGTAGTTTGAGCCGCCCTCAAGTGCATACTCTAACCTCAAGCCATTGAAAGCCATTTCGATCTTGAATAAGTTGTAGTGCGAAGAAAGTCTTTCTGCAAATTCGAATTCTTTCCACCAAAAAACTCAACTCCTTCTTAACTACTGCAATTTCATGTGCTCCGGTGCCATGTAGAAATTTAATACAAAATATGTATTGCATGGATTCACCCGATCTAGCAATGTACTAAAGTTAAATACGGAATCACTTCTACAAACATTTTGCGGAATTAAAAACAACACAAATGCCAATCACATGAAGAAGAGAAGAATATATCAAAGCCACATCGCCAGTTATTCCCGGGCAAAGCTTACTACTCAAAACCCCTCTATAATATATGTATATTCCACAAGGATCATGACACAATTACATACAAAACTCTTCTCACAAGAGCTATCAATACGTCAGCTAATTGTCTCACACTATCACACAAAAATTGGCAAATTCCTTAGCCAATTTACTGTCTCCAGATAGCCTACCTTGCTCACGCAATTCCTGATGAATGCAATCCTTAATCACAAAGAATTCCACCCTTCTTCTACTGCGCTGAGTATCATGGGTATCCCATGGTGTTATAACTACACCTGGGTAGCCTGTTAATATCACAAATCATAGTTACACTTCCCTTTCACCTTGTCTCAACTAGGTCTCTACTAGATCTTATATGCATGTAGCTAATAATATTAAAAACATGAGTTGCATGTGAGAACACTGATTGTGAATTAATTAATATTTAATTCACTTGATCTCTCACTAGTGTATCTACAGTTACAACTAGCACAACTGATTTTACCTCACTTAACTGAGTTAAACAGATTTACAACTTGCATTAACTAATGCACCAGTGCACTTCCAACTCTATTACAACTAGAATCACTTTGTTACAACTCAAGTCAACGTGCATGTCCCACCAACCAACCTCTTAACTCGAAATTCGCTTAGCTAACTGATTTGCCACTTCAGTTAACTATATTCAAGTTCTCATTGAGAATAGATTATATTTTAATGTCCATCTATATTAAGGGATAATAAAAAGAGACATGCATCTAAAAATAGACACTAGGATCATGGTTGTTGTTTCTGCACAAACTTCAACATTATCATTGTCTTCAGTGGCCATTGTCTTAATATACAATTTGACCTTAAAATAATTTTGTCTCAAGTTGTTTTTGTCTTAAATATAAAGTTTTGTCTTAAAATCTTTTTGTCTTAATTTTTTTTTTTTGTCTAAGTTTTTGTCTTAAAATATTTTTGTCTCAAACGATTTTTGTTTAAAGTTTTGTCTTAAGATATTTTTATCTTAAATTTTTTTTGTCTTAAAATATTTTTGTCTCAAATTGTTAAATATAAAATTTTGTCTTAAAATATTTTAAACTATTTTTTTCTTAAATATAAAGATTTATAACAAAATATTTTGTTTCAAAATGTTTTTGTCTTAAATATAATGTTTTTTCTTAATTTTTTTTTTTTTTCCATCTCAAACCATTTTTTCTTAAATTTTATGTATATAAATCAATTCAATTAATATTAAATTTTAATTTAAAATAACTATAATGATTAGACAAAATATTCCTCATAAATATTGTCATGTGGAGCAAGGCCACACTTCCAAATTTCAAAAATTTAATTAGTTAATCTAATTCGATTGCTACGTGAAATACGCAATAGAATAAATCTATTTATGTAGTTAAAACGCGGAGTTTTGAATAACAAAAAATCAAAATTTAACCACAAAATTTTATTGCAACATTCAAACTAAAAATCCAACATGACTAAATTGAAAAAAACAAGAACTAGTCAACGAACACATCCATTACAAAACCCGAATAATTCAATTCAACATCGTTGAAAATAATAAAATTTAATTTGAACTATTTCTAACCATTTTATTAATTTTAAAATTAAAAATTAATAAATATTCTTTAAAAGGAATTATTTTGCTTACCACTAAATCATAACTCCATCAACAAAACAATAAGATAACTATGTAATAGGTTTACCTAATGTTTGGAAAAGCTATTACTATGTATTGTCTTTCAAAAAAGGAAATTCATCTGGAGGTCCTTCTCCTCCAAGCTACTGAAAATTTATCTGTCTCCTGTCATGTGGAAAGATGCACCACTATCCAAGTACCACATCGAACTCATTGCGCTTGACACCCTGTATGCGATCAATGAGAAGTTGAGCTCAAATTGCGAGGCAAGAGCCTCACCAACTGTAGCTCCAACAACCATCTTGTTCTTCTTCTTATGTGGACAATTTTTGGCAATATGTCCAAACTCGTGACAGTGAAAACAATTCACTTTGGACATGTTGTGCTCCTTTCCATCAAGGTGACCTCGGTTAGAATGGAAACAACTCCCCCTTCCCCTTATTTTCATCCCATGACCAAGCACAATCCTCTTCATCATCATGCTTTGATGAAGAGCCATCTCTAGTGTTCCGCCTGAACTCCTCCTGCTCCAGATCCGACCACAGTCGTTCCCAATCTGGCAATTTTTCCCGTCCGTTGGCAGAGTCTTCATAACTGTTCCAACTCTTAGGAAGTCCTAGGAGAGCCAAAATCAACAAATCATCATCAACAACACTTATTACTACACTCCCAAGTTCATCCTGACATTGGACAAACTTTGTTAAGGATACCAGAACAATGTCATTCTTTTCCATCTTGATCTTCCTGAGTTTACCTTTGAGCGCCAATTTCCTATGGTCGTTGTTTCTTTGGAATGGATCCATCAAAGCCTTCCACATAGAATATGGTGTGGCTTTTCCATGGAGGCTTGAGAAAATGTGGTCTCGTACTCCCTCCAACAAGATCCTCCTCGCCCTTGCCACTTTCTTTCGTTATGCATCAAGATTTGCAGCATCAGGCTTAGGAACATCTTTTTCAATGAATTCCTTCAAGCCATTTTCTTCGAGTACTGCCTCGATCATTTCCTTCCAAGAAATGTAGTTTGAGCCGCCCTCAAGTGCATACTCTAACCTCAAGCCATTGTAAGCCATTTCGATCTTGAATAAGTTGTAGAGCCAAGAAAGTCTTTCTGCAAATTCGAATTCTTTCCACCAACAAACTCAACTCCTTCTTAACTACTACAATTTCATGTGCTCAGATGCCATGTAGAAATTTAATACAAAATATGTCTTGCATGGATTCACTCAATCTAGCAATGCACTATGGAACTGCCATCATTAGTTACGTGTTTGTTGAATTCTTCGAATGTGTTATCTGAATGTGAATTAAATAACAATTAAAGAAATCCAACTTCTGTTTGTAATAGTTTCTACCCTCGTTTCTAACTCTGAAGTGTTTTCGAATCACTCTGTAAGTTACTCATTTTCTTATACTTAGAAATGAAATTTAAATATCATTGTTGCTACAATACTCAATGAAGTTAAGGAAAATGGACTGTTATGTCACCAGGGCGGAGTTTATGCATGAAAAATTCGATGACGACATACTACAAAAAATACCAATAGTCCACATCCATGAAGAACCTTGCACAGCTGGCTCAATGTAAGTTTTTTTTTTGAAAACTGAGCGATTACAAATTCTAGAATATTTCAGAAATTTCATAGATAATAATCCAAGTCAAACAATTGACTTCCTAAAATGTATAACTTAGCTCATGTTAATCAAATCAAGCACTATTATGATCTGAATCATTGAATGGTCTTTCAGTCCTGCACTCAAACACATTTGGAAAATACGACTACGGTTTAGTTGGAAATTTGGGGAATTATTTGACCATAACCCCTCCCTCTTACGATCTGTCTGCTATCCTGTGGATACATATCATATGAAGAAAAACTCTATGGTGGAAATCTGGGAGCTGCTAGTTATGATCTCTACAGGAATTTCATTGGGTGTAGCGCATGCTATCATGCAAGCCCTACAAATATGGCATTATTCTTATTGACATATTGCATATTTAAAAGTTAATACCATGTTTCCACACTTTCAGATTTCTTCATGACGAAAAGGGAAATGATATTTGTATGAATATCTATTGAATTTGGAGATAAGATGCATAGACCCCAAATTATGCAACAAGTCAGGGACAACAATAGTGGTTGCAGACTTCATACAGAATAACCAAACAGATTTTGTAGTATCTCGAAGCACATTCTCAAGACTGGAAATCACAGATAAGGGCTCCCAACTTATCAAGGGTGGGATTATAGATATTGAGTATAAAAGGTATACAAAGAATTTGAGCTAATACAATATTTTGGAATTAGACGGACAACCTAGGCCTCTATGGCTATATAAAATTTTACACTTTTACATGATAATGATGAAACTCTACTAAATATTCACATTTATCTTATCAGAAAAAGAGTATTTGTATCTTATAAAGAGAGCATAAAATTGGGGCATCTCTCCGATCCTTAAAAATTAAATATCTCCCATTATAGAGTGCCTCACTCACTTCTCTGGATATAGCTTTATTAAAAAAAAGTCTTCTTGATCATACCGTGTACAAGCCAGTGCTACCATTCAATCACTATGCAGGAGAACAAGATCCAATTGCTTGGACCTACCATCATTAGTTACAGGTTTGTTGAATTCTTCAGTGGAATGTGTTATCTAAATGTGAATAACAATAAAATAAATCCAACTTGTGTTTGTAATAGTTCCTACCCTAGTTTCTAACTCTGAAGTGTTTTATAATCACTCTATAATTTAACTATTTCCACTTCATAGCTTTACATGGTGTATTTGGAAGATTTCTCTTTGGACTTCCTCATAGAGGTTGTTCTCTTTAAACTAAACAGATTCTTATACCTATCACAAAAACAAACAATAAACATAATGTAAATAAACATAACATTGTTAAGATTGTCTAGAACCAAAAACTCTTTGTGGAAATTTTCTTGTCTTGTTTTCCTTTGCTTGCTGCCTATTCATAAAACTTTTCCATTTTGTTGTGCAATTTTTGTACCAAGGAGGCCAGAAAGACATAGTTTCCATGGATTTTTCTCAGGTAGATTAGTTGGATGTTGCTCAGGTAGATTAGTTGATGCCATTAATTTGTGAAAGTGCATTTAGAAAACCAATATGCTAATTAGTTTGTCACTTGTGATGTGTTTGTAGGTGGACACTTCTGGGTGCCGTTATATGACACACAACCATGGGGATGTGTGGGATATACAGAGGCCACTAGGAGGTGCTCTCCAGTTCTGATTCGTGGTAACCAGAGGGTACGATGGGAAATGGTAGCCAACAAAAGATGAATAATAATGTATACATAAAATTTATTGAAGAGATCAATGCATATGGCATGTGGCTCACTTCAGTCATTTGTGAAATCTATTTTTCATTTTCTTAGATCCCTGATAAGTTTCCAAAGAGGCTTCCGATTGACAATGAAACTTATCTAGATATATTGCCATTGAGGTAAATCAACAGTGCTCCATGATTGCCAACAATAATCTGTTTTATTCAGGTTTATTCTATTTTTCTATTTGGCAGATATACCTTTGTTTTATCTCTCAGATTGTTGAGTTTTAGGTATGAGAAAGAGGAAAGAACATTTAAATACCTTGAGATGCCATTGATATTGCAGCTTTCTTGACTTATGTGGTTGTCAACATAGCCATATGCATATTATTTTTCTTTTTGTACTCCATCTTGCGAAATCAGCCCATTTTCTGGTCTTTGTACTAGACACTGTTGGGGAATCAGGCAACACAAGGCAAGTGATAATGAAAGAAATACTAGGAGTGCACAATTTTTTATTTTTTTTTAGGTATGAACTATTTCATTTATTTTATTTCAGTAAGTTGCTCTCTTGCAATGGTTGAGAAATGGTATAAAACTTGCCTTACATAAATTTATTATTTTATTCTTAACAGGAAGGATGAGTGGTTTGTTGTGCCTCCAAGAAACGATTAACTTCCCAGAAAAAAACTAGTGATATGGACTTCTCTGCAACTTCAGCTTGCTATGAAGTCGATTAGAGGCTGATATTTAACACAGATTTGTGCCATGACACAATAGATTACAGGCTCATTTTTAACACCGAATTCAAGCTTATTTTTAACACTGATTCGAGGTTGATATTTAACACAAATCTGTGTTATGGTGACACTAAAATTAAGTCTAAATTGGGCAATCAATTGTAGATTCGAATGCATAAACATTTATGTTATTTTTTGTTATCAATGAAGCCAATTCCAATTATACAAAGGTGTTGAAATGGTGGAGCTAACCACTGGATATGAATTTATTTTTTCAGCATTTAATGTTATTCAACCTTTTCGATTTATATGTCAAAGATTAAAATCTCTTGTAAGATGGATAAATATTGTACATTTTTATTTTTCCTCATAATAGTCATGAAATGAAGTTCCAAATGAGGATTTTGCATGTTCAAATTCAATGACATGAATTTTTTTCAGCGAATATAAGTGTGATGCCTTATTAGTTTCAAGGTTGCTTTCCAGAATTGTTAAGTTTTGGAAAATTGTTTTTTCTCTTAGATTTAATATGACCGTTGTTAGCTTTAAAAAAAGTGGAATTTATTCTTTTTATTTCCATAAAAAATAGAGATTTAAGGTAATTAAAATCACTATTTGGGAACTTGAAATGTTGAAACCACCTTAAAATAACATTTAAAATGATTTGCTTATTTTTATTTTTTAAATATTATTTCATATCATCTCTAGAGAGACAATAGTTTGAATTATGGACATATAGTCTTTATAGAGACAATACATTTTTTATCTCAGCTATTGTCCATAAAGATACAAATGTTATCGTCTCTACAAAGACAAAAATGTAAGTGTCTCTATAGAGACAAATTGTAGACAAATGAAATTGTCTCTTAAAAGACAATAATGCCTCTGTCTTTATAGAGACAATAATAATATGTGTTCTATATTGTCTTTATAGAGAAAATTGTTTGAGACACTAATTTTGAGATGCTAATTTCAAGACGATTGTTTGAGACAGTAATTTTGAGACACCTGCTTAAAGAAAATATTTAAGACGATACACAATTTTATTTTTGTATCTAATTAAGACAATTCATTGGAAAATTCTCTTAAATATTGTCTTAAAACACCCCCACATGTAGTAGTGATTCCTTAAAACTTTGATGTGCTCTAGCCATGTCAATAGATGTCCTGGGAAAAACATGGTTCCCCTATTAAGATGATCAAGAAGAACCTTTGAGTCACCAAACACCCAGATGTTTTCAATACGAAGTTGTGAGGCGAACCATAATAAACCCCACAACGCTAGAACTTCTGCTCTCATATTAGTCCCTATGCCACCATACCAGTAAAACGTATAATTACAGCGAGATCATTAACCAGGCACCACACCCGCATCTAGAATGTTGTGATGCTCCATCAAAGAAGCCCGTTGGGTATTGTATTTCAATAGGTCTCATGCACTTGGAAAGGTCCACTGGAGGTCTCTGCACAGTTTTCAGCCTTTCCCAGTTTTGTATTATTATAGTAGCAGTCCACTTTGGGATGCTTCTCACCTCCTCGAAAATCCATTTATTCCGGCAGCACCAAATGAACCAATGGAATAATGTCAAGATGTTTCTGAGAGTAAGACTTTTCTTTTGCCACCATAGAATAAAAACTGTAGTATTCTCCAAAGTAGGCACCTTCATCTTAAAAAACTCACATGAAATATTCATTACTTTCCTGGAAAAGATGCAAGTGTAAAAGAGATGATAATTGTATTCATCCTTCATCATGCATAGTCTACAGTAGCCCGATCCTATCTTCCCTTTCCTCTTCCAATTTTCCTAGGTGAGATTCCTATCCATCAGTACTAGCCACAAAAAAAGCTTCATTTTTAATTGATCATTATTATTTCATAAACTCTTAAAGGTTATGAAATCAGTATGTTGAGTATTATGCATAGACAACTTATGAGTGCATTTTGGTAAATATGACAACTCGTGGGAATGAAGTCATTATAATCGGAAGGAGGTTGATATTTTCGATTCTTTTCATTACAGGAGTCTGTTATTACAATATTTTACCAAAATAATGCCCACATTTACTCTAAAATTTTATAAATTATTAAAAACATCTTCTTCTCCATCAATATTCTTTATTAAAATGATAAAAAAAATGGATAATTTGCGTATTAAATGGAGTGAAAACATTTTCTTCAACATCACATTCACATTCTTTATTAAAATGATCACAACAAACATTAAAATGGTAGAAATCATCATATTTGAAATTTCTATTTTGTTGTGGTGATCAATTGGCTTGAAAATCATAAACTTCCCATAATTTTACATTGTTTCTTCGAGGGCACTTAGCAAATCAACACTAAAATTCTTTAATGAGGTATTTAACTAGAATATTAACCCTTTCGCATGGAATCCAGATTCATTTTTTGATAAACGTAACTATAAATAAATGTAATTATGGACATTAAGGTAAACTCAGACCTATGTTATTACAAAAAATACATTGAAAGACACTCCTCTTTAATGATTAGACAAAATATATCATAAATATTGTCGTGTGGAGCAAGGCCACACTTCCAAATTTCAAAAAATTTAATTAGTTAATCTAATTAAATTAACTCTGGTGAAATCTGCATAATAGAATAAATCTATTTATGTAGTTAAAACGCAGTTTGAATAACAGAAATCAAAATTTAACCACAAAATTTTCTGCAAAATTCAAGCTAAAAATCCAACATGACTAAATTGAAAAAACAAGAACTAGTCACTGAATGCATTCATTACAAAACTCGAATAATTCAATTCAACATCATTGAAAATAATAAAATTTAATTTGAACTATTTCTAACCATTTTATTAATTTTAAAATTAAAAATTAATAAATATTCTTTAAAAGGAATTATTTTGCTTACCACTAAATCATAACTCCATCAACAAAACAATAAGATAACTATGTAATAGGTTTACCTAATGTTTGGAAAAGCTATTACTATGTATTGTCTTTCAAAAAAGGAAATGCATCTGGAGGTCCTTCTCCTCCAAGCTACTGAAAATTTATCTGTCTCCTGTCATGTGGAAAGATGCACCACTATCCAAGTACCACATCGAACTCATTGCGTTTGATACCATGCATGCAATAAGTGAGAAGTCATTCTCAAATTGTGAGGCAAGGGCCTCACTAGCTACAGCTCCAACAACCATCTTGTTCTTCTTCTTTTGTGGGAAATTTGTGGTAATATGTCAATTCTCGTGAGACTGAAAAAACTTCACTTTGGACATGTTGTGCTCCTTGCCATCTTCACCGGCCTCAGATTTAGAATGGAATTTCTTCCCCTTCCCCTTATTTGCCTTGGCAGCCAAAGCACAATCCTCTTCATCATCATGCTTTGATGAAGAGCCATCTCTAGTGTTCCGCCTGAACTCCTCCTGCTCTAGATCCGACCACAGTCGTCCCCAATCTGGCAATTTTTCCCGTCTGTTGGCAGAGTCTTCATAACTGTTCCAACTCCTAGGAAGTCCTAGGAGAGCCAAAATAACCAAATCATCATCAACAACACTTATTACTACACTCCCAAGTTCATCCTGACATTGGACAAACTTTGTTAAGGATACCAGAACAATGTCATTCTTTTCCATCTTGATCTTCCTGAGTTTACCTTTGAGCGCCAATTTCCTATGGTCGTTGTTTCTTTGGAATGGATCCATCAAAGCCTTCCACATAGAATATGGTGTGGCTTTTCCATGGAGGCTTGAGAAAATGTGGTCTCGTACTCCCTCCAACAAGATCCTCCTCGCCCTTGCCACTTTCTTTCGTTATGCATCAAGATTTGCAGCATCAGGCTTAGGAACATCTTTTTCAATGAATTCCTTCAAGCCATTTTCTTCGAGTACTGCCTCGATCATTTCCTTCCAAGAAATGTAGTTTGAGCCGCCCTCAAGTGCATACTCTAACCTCAAGCCATTGTAAGCCATTTCGATCTTGAATAAGTTGTAGAGCCAAGAAAGTCTTTCTGCAAATTCGAATTCTTTCCACCAACAAACTCAACTCCTTCTTAACTACTACAATTTCATGTGCTCAGATGCCATGTAGAAATTTAATACAAAATATGTCTTGCATGGATTCACTCAATCTAGCAATGCACTAAAGTTAAATACTGAATCGCTTCTACAAAAATTTTGCGGAATTAAAAACAACACAATTGCCAATCACATGAAGAAGAGAAGAATAGATCAAAACCACAACACCAGTTATTCCCGGGGAAAGCTTACTACTCAAAACCCCTCTATAATATATTTTATATTCCACAAAGATCATGAAACAATTACATACATGTGTGAAAGAAACAATCCATTTGGTTAGCAAAAGGAAGTCTTTTTGAAGACCTCAAGAAACCCCCTTGAAGGAGACAAGAAGGGTTTGAAACCATATAATACAAGTCAATCTATGAACCCTATTTCTTATGTGTTCTATGCATGTATTTTTTCACTCGGTTTGACATGTGATAGACAATATATGAAGCTCCACGTATCATCTTCATTAGATATCATGTTGCTAAGAATGAAGTGTCTAGATTAGAGTTAAAGCTCCTATTTTAGTTTGTTGTCTTTTTTTGTCTTTTAGAGTACAGATATTTCTGGTCTACTGTGCTAAGGCAGTTTGCCTTTCAAATATTCAAGGAATATGTGAGCTAACATAAGACCATATTGTAATATTTTAAATAACATGATGAACTATCTAGCACAATTTATGGTGTTGGATTGATTGAGATGATTTAGCACAATTTATGGTGTTGGATTGATTGAGATGTTTATTTTTGGATGGATCGATGTACATCTCTTTATCCAATAGACAAAACTCATTAAGCATTGTTGCAAGTATGTTATTGACATGTTGAAGTGCCATTGAGACTTAGAGGTAGAAGATTTAGACTTGTATGTTGTCACCTATCCGGGTGTGATGATACCTTGTGGAGGTAGGAAAAATTTCCATTTTTTAACTCTTGGATATATTCTATATGCTCTTGAGAGAATTTCAACCTTTTAAATAAAATTACAAACAAATGTACATTCATGCAATAATTACTAATTTATTTGGGGGTGACTCAATAAATTGTAGCATGTTGGCTTGTTGAATTTGTTAGTAAGTTAATTAGGGATTGATAGATTTGTAAGCTTTAGTGGGATTTATAGTGGTTGTATGTGTTTTAGAGAAGCGAGTTTGGAGTGGTGGTTGTGATTCCTTTATTGAATTTGATTTCTTTGGTTCTTCTTCTTGTGCATGCCCACTGTGGTATCTTCTCGTTTGCAAATAATTTCTTATTATGTACAGAAAAAGTTCTTGTTGCATCCTTGAAAAAGTTGCACAATTGTCCTGATTTATCTCTGTAATACCTTGAGTTTTCTTGCTTCTTTCAATTGGGATAGAATTTTCCACCTCAAGAGGGTTGTTAGTTGTTTTCTAACTAGATTGTTAAAACATTTTTTTTTTTTTTTTGAGGTGTTTCCTTTAAACTCTAGAAGAAGCATTGCAAGTGCCCTGATTAGAGTTGTCATCAGAAGTTGTATGTGATCATGGGCAAGATAACCCTCAGAGGGTGAAAATTGGGTATGTTATACCTATGGAAAAATTTGGGTAACATCCAATTAGATATGTTATACATAGTTCAAAATTAGGAGATCGCAGACCATACAATTGAACATAAAAATGCACTACTACTCAAATATCAGGGTAAGTGAAAGATTATTTATTTAATATAGTTTAGTCACATGATACAACTATCCCACAACTCCACAGTAGAGAGACCAACATGGAACAAAAAACTTAAAATCGATCGATGCACTCACTTTCATGGGAATTTCATGAACATTTTTATTTTCTTATATAATGCACTTTACCCACATCTTGAGATCATATGATAATGGTATTCATAATAAAGTTTTTTGGGTGAATTAATTCATTTTTCCTACAATATCAAGTTACGTAGCTATAATGTCTCGTGTTTTTTCGTACATCTGACCAGAAACATACCTTGCAGGAATTTTGAAGGAAATCCCACTCAAATTATCAGAGAATCTCTAGGTGATCTCATTAAAAAAGTATGTTTCTCCTTATATGTTGATTATTCTTTCTCTTCACTATGTTTTGTATATAAATTCATTTCAATTCATTCATATAAGATATACTCCGGCTCCCGGTTCCAATTTAAAGGTCGAGTTATCATCATTGTTTGTTGTTCTTTATTTGGAAAGTGCTTGTGGTAATTTGAAGAGTTTGCAAGAGACAAGAATCTCAAATAGTTGTTGACCGGGCTAATGCAAGTTTTATAAGTAAAATGTGTAGCTTGATTTGATCCCTAATGTCTCGAATGTCTCAAAACCACGGCACCGGTTATTCTCGAGGAATATAGCCTCAAAACCCCTCTATAATATATGTATATTCCACAAGGATCATGACACAATTACATACAAAACTCTTCTCACAAGAGCTATCAATACGTCAGCTAATTGTCTCACACTATCACACAAAAATTGGCAAATTCCTTAGCCAATTTACTGTCTCCAGATAGCCTACCTTGCTCACGCAATTCCTGATGAATGCAATCCTTAATCACAAAGAATTCCACCCTTCTTCTACTGCGCTGAGTATCATGGGTATCCCATGGTGTTATAACTACACCTGGGTAGCCTGTTAATATCACAAATCATAGTTACACTTCCCTTTCACCTTGTCTCAACTAGGTCTCTACTAGATCTTATATGCATGTAGCTAATAATATTAAAAACATGAGTTGCATGTGAGAACACTGATTGTGAATTAATTAATATTTAATTCACTTGATCTCTCACTAGTGTATCTACAGTTACAACTAGCACAACTGATTTTACCTCACTTAACTGAGTTAAACAGATTTACAACTTGCATTAACTAATGCACCAGTGCACTTCCAACTCTATTACAACTAGAATCACTTTGTTACAACTCAAGTCAACGTGCATGTCCCACCAACCAACCTCTTAACTCGAAATTCGCTTAGCTAACTGATTTGCCACTTCAGTTAACTATATTCAAGTTCTCATTGAGAATAGATTATATTTTAATGTCCATCTATATTAAGGGATAATAAAAAGAGACATGCATCTAAAAATAGACACTAGGATCATGGTTGTTGTTTCTGCACAAACTTCAACATTATCATTGTCTTCAGTGGCCATTGTCTTAATATACAATTTGACCTTAAAATAATTTTGTCTCAAGTTGTTTTTGTCTTAAATATAAAGTTTTGTCTTAATTTTTTTTTTGGTCTAAGTTTTGTCTTAAAATATTTTTGTGTCAAACAATTTTTGTTTTTTTTAAATATTTTTATCTTAAATTGTTTTTGTCTTAAAATATTTTTGTCTCAAATTTTGTGTTAAATATAAAATTTTGTCTTAAAGTATTTTGTTTTAAACTATTTTTTTCTTAAATATAAAGATTTATCTTAAAATATTTTTGTTTCAAAATATTTTTGTCTTAAATATAATGTTTTCTTAATTTTTTTTCCATCTCAAATAAGATTTTTTCTTAAATTTTATATATAAATCGATTCATTTAATATTAAATTTTTAATTTAAAATAACTATAATGATTAGAAAAAATATATCATAAATATTGTCATGTGGAGCAAGGCCACACTTCCAAATTTCAAAAAATTTAATTAGTTAATCTAATTCAATTAACTGCAGTGAAATACGCAAATAGAATAAATCTATTTATGTGGTTAAACGGTTGAATAACGAAATCAAAATTTAACCACAAAATTTTACGCAAAATTCAAGCTAAAAATCCAACATGACTAAATTGAAAAAATAAGAACTAGTCAACGAACACATTCATTACAAAACTCGAATAATTCAATTCAACATCGTTGAAAATAATAAAATTTAATTTGAACTATTTCTAACCATTTTATTAATTTTAAAATTAAAAATTAATAAATATTCTTTAAAAGGAATTATTTTGCTTACCACTAAATCATAACTCCATCAACAAAACAATAAGATAACTATGTAATAGGTTTACCTAATGTTTGGAAAAGCTATTACTATGTATTGTCTTTCAAAAAAGGAAATTCATCTGGAGGTCCTTCTCCTCCAAGCTACTGAAAATTTATCTGTCTCCTGTCATGTGGAAAGATGCACCACTATCCAAGTACCACATCGAACTCATTGCGCTTGACACCATGCATGCAATAAGTGAGAAGTCATTCTCAAATTGTGAGGCAAGGGCCTCACTAGCTACAGCTCCAACAACCATCTTGTTCTTCTTCTTTTGTGGGAAATTTGTGGTAATATGTCAATTCTCGTGGGACTGAAAAAACTTCAATTTTGGACATGTTGTGCTCCTTGCCATCTTCACCGGCCTCAGATTTAGAATGGAATTTCTTCCCCTTCCCCTTATTTGCCTTGGCAGCCAAAGCACAATCCTTTTCATCATCATGCTTTGATGAAGAGCCATCTCTAGTGTTCCGCCTGAACTCCTCCTGCTCCAGATCCGACCACAGTCGTTCCCAATCTGGCAATTTTTCCCGTCCGTTGGCAGAGTCTTCATAACTGTTCCAACTCTTAGGAAGTCCTAGGAGAGCCAAAATCAACAAATCATCATCAGCAACACTTATTACTACACTCCCAAGTTCATCCTGACATTGGAAAAACTTTGTTAAGGATACCAGAACAGTGTCGTTCTTTTCCATCTTGATCTTCCCGAGTTTACCTTTGAGCGCCAATTTCCTATGGTCGTTGTTGCTTTGGAATGGATCCATCAAAGCCTTCCACATAGCATATGGTGTGGCTTTCCCATGGAAGCTTGAGAAAATGTGGTCTCGTACTCCCTCCAACAGGATCATCCTCGCCATTGCCACTTTCTTTTTCCATGCATAGAGATTTCCAACATCTATCACAGTGGGTTTAGGAATGTCATTGTCAATGAATTCCTTGAAGCCATTTTCTTCGAAAATCTTGCCCTTAATCTTGCCCTTGATCATTTCCTTCCAACAAATGTAGTTTGAGCTGCCCTCGAGTGCATACTCTAACCTCAAGCCATTGAAAGCCATTTCGATCTTAAATCAGGTGTAGTGCCAAGAAATTCTTTCTGCAAATTCGAATTATTTCCACCAACAAACTCAATTCCTTCTTCACTACTGCAATTTCATGTGCTCCAATGCCATGTAGAAATTTAATACAAAATATGTATTGCATGGATTCACCTGATCTAACAATGTACTAAAGTTAAATTCTGAATCGCTTCTACAAACATTTTGCAGAATTAAAAACAACACAATTGCCAATCACATGAAGAAAAGAAGAATAGATCAAAACCACATCACTAGTTATTGCCGGGGAAAGTTTACTGCTCAAAACCCCTCTATAATATATTGTATATTCCACGAGGATCATGAAACATTTCCATACATGTGTGAAAGAAACAATCCATTTGGTTAGCAAAAGGAAGTCTTTTTGAAGACCTCAAGAAACCCCCTTGAAGGAGACAAGAAGGGTTTGAAACCATATAATACAAGTCAATCTATGAACCCTATTTCTTATGTGTTCTATGCATGTATTTTTTCACTTGGTTTGACATGTGATAGACAATATATGAAGCCTTCTTTTCCAGGTATCATCTTCATTAGATATCATGTTGCTAAGAATGAAGTGTCTAGATTAGAGTTAAAGCTCCTATTTTAGTTTGTTGTCTTTTTTTGTCTTTTAGAGTACAGATATTTCTGGTCTACTATGCTAAGGCAGTTTTCCTTTCAAATATTCAAGGAATATGTGAGCTAACATAAGACCATATTGTAATATTTTAAATAACATGATGAACTATCTAGCACAATTTATGGTGTTGGATTGATTGAGATGTTTATTTTTGGATGGATCGATGTACATCTCTTTATCCAATAGACAAAACTCATTAAGCATTGTTGCAAGTATGTTATTGACATGTTGAAGTTCCATTGAGACTTAGAGGTAGAAGATTTAGACTTGTATGTTGTCACCTATCCGGGTGTGATGATACCTTGTGGAGGTAGGAAAATTTTCATTTTTTTAAACTCTTGGATATATTCTATACACTGTTGAGAGAATTTCTACCTTTTAAATAAAATTACAAAAAATTTACATTCATGCAATAATTACTAATTGATTTGGGGGCGACTTAATAAATTGTAGCATGTTGGCTTGTTGAATTTGTTAGTAAGTTAATTAGGGCTTGATAAATTTGTAAGCTTCAGTGGGATTTATTGTGATTGTATGTGTTTTAGAGAAGAGAGTTTGGAGTGGTGGTTGTGCTTCCTTTATTGAATTTTATTTCTTTGGTTCTTCTTCTTGTGCATGCCCACTGTGGTATCTTCTCATTTGCAAATAATTTCTTATCATGTACAGAAAACGTTCTCGTTTCATCCTTGAAAAAGTTGCACAATTGTCCTGATTTATCTATGTAATACCTTGAGTTTTCTCGCTTCTTTCAATTGGGCTGGAATTTTCCACCTCAAGAGGGTTGTTAGTTGTTTTCTAACTATATTGTTAAAACATTTCTTCTTGTTTTATTTATTTATTTTTTCTTCAAGGAGGTGTTTCCTTTAAACTCTAGAAGAAGCATTGCAAGTGGCCTCATTATAGTTGTCATCAGAAGTTGTCTATGATCATGGGCAAGATAACCCTCAGAGGGTGAAAATTGGGTATGTTATACCTATGGAAAACCTTAGCTAACATCCAATTAGATATTTAATACATAGTTCACAATTAGGAGATCGCAGACCATATAATTGCACATAAAAATGCACTACTCCTCAAATATCAAGGCAAGTGCAAGATTATTTACTGAATATAGTTTAGTAACATGATACAACTATCCCACAACTCTACAGTAGAGATACCAACATGGAACAACAAACTTAAAATCGATCGATGCACTCACTTTCATGGGAATTTCATGAACATTTTTATTTTCTTATATAATGCACTTTACCCACATCTTGAGATCACACGAAAATGGAATTCATAATAAATTTTTCTGGGTGAAGCAATTCATTTTTCGTGCAAGATCAAGTTACGTAGCTATAATGTCCCGTGTTTTTTCGTACATCTGACCGGAAACATATCTTGCAGGAATTTTGAAGGAAATCCCACTCAAATTATCAGAGAATCTCCAGGTGATCTCATTAAAAAAGTGTGTTTCTCCTTATATGTTGATTATTATTGCTCTTCATTGTGTTTTGTATATAAGTTCATTTCAATTCATTCATATCAGATATACTCAGGCTCCTAGTTCCAATTTAAAGGTCGAGTTATCATCATTGTTTGTTGTTCTTTAGTTGGAAAGTGCTTGTGGTAATTTGAAGAGTTTGCAAGAGACGGGAATCTCAAATAGTTGTTGACTGGGCTAATGCAAGTTTTATAAGTAAAATGTGTAGCTTCAATCCCTAATGTCTCAAATTTGGTCGCGCATTTAGGAGTTAGAATAGTCATCCTTCACCCACATTTATCATGAGCTCAATCAACTAGTAGATAAGCTCTCCGAGGAGGCATTCAATTAGTAGCCAGTTGATGAATTATCGACAAGATCAAGGCTGTGGCACACCCAAAAAAAGGCAACTCGCAAAATTTAAGCTAACAACAACCCCTACTCATGAAGCTGACAACTTGTCTCCCTCAAGGACCATTGCATTCTCCTTCATCAGGAAATACTTCCTCAACAACTCACTCAACTGCATCATTTCTATACCCCCAACAATCTATTTATGTTATTGTGCCCATAACATTTTTCAAATAATCTGATGTTTCATATGTGACTGTCAAATGCCAATTTGCTATTTGAAAATGAAATTTTCATCCCTTGTACCTAATGAGCCTTCTCCATTGAATGGTGTTTTGTTTACTAATTTTTTTCATTCAATGATTTCTTATATGTTAAGATTCTTCTCTATTTCATGCCTTACAGTGTTTCCCTTGCAACATCTAGTGCAATTGCTAGTTTAAATTTTTGCACATATTTAAAAAAATAAACAATTTTAGTTCATGGAATGTAACTCAATTGACAATCACTTTGTTATAAAGTTATATTATGTTAAAACATGAGATTCAAAGTTCAAATCCCCATGAGTAGTCAACCAAAAAATAATATTTTTTTAATCTATTTTTTTATTATATTTTTAGAATATGGTTTTAATGAAAAAAGAAAAATATAATATAAAAGAAATAAATATCATGAAATGATCAAATTTCATGTGGTTTGAATATCTATTTTTAAAAATAAAAAATATAATTATCCACTATCCACTCATGGATATTTCAATGCAAACTTTTGAATGCTAATTATTTTGTCTTAATTGCTAACTATCTTAAATGGGTTTCGTCTTAATTGTCATTGTCTTAAGTTGTCATTGTCTTAAATAGAAGTTTTGTCTTAAATATTTTTGTCTCAAAGTGCTTTTGTCTTAAATATTTTTGTCTCAAATTGCTTTTGTCTTAATTTTTTTTTGTCTCAAAGTGCTTTTGTCTTAAATATAAAGTTTTGTCTTAAAATGTTTTTGCCTCAAACTGTTTTTGTCTTAAATATAAAGTTTTGTCTTAAATTTTTTTGTCTTAATTTTTTTTGTCTCAAATTGTTTTTGTCTTAAATATAAAGTTTTGTCTCAAACTATTTTTGTCTTAAATTTTATCTTTTAAGACAATTCAATTGATATTAAATTTTAATATAAAATAACTAAAATAAGATTTATTTTGTCTTAAAAAAATGTCTTAAGACACCGTCACATATAGTAGTGAGATGTTATTAACATATGCATTTTATGGTCTATAGTTTTGACTCATTTGGGCCAATCGCATCCTCTGAGCCATCCAAGTAACCATTCTGTACAACATATGTAAAAAAGGCTCTCCATAACCAAATGAAAGAATACAAGTTACAGAAAATGTGTTTCAATGAAAAAATGGTCACAGTTATTTGTTGCCTTCGAATTAATGCGTTGAAGGTCTCCTAGGTCCGCTATGTTTAAACACAACAACGAATATGACATTGATATGCCCTGGGAAACGTATATGATACACTTCTGGTTAAGACAAATGAATCCATTTGGCGACGCTCGGAATTCCATTGTTAACGACTGATAGCATGTAGTATCCAGCCGGCGCTGCGATAGAATTCGGAGGTGCTGTGACTATGGCAATATATATTCCTCTTACCCTCTTCGGTGTCGTTGAGGCAAGCACGAGCAGCCTCTGATTCATGGAATATGCATGAGTTGTGAAGGATGGACTGTAAATGGTGAACTGAATATTGTTAGGAGCATAACTTGAAACAGTGAATTGAAGCGTGAATCTTGTACCATAGCTCACATCATCTTTAGATAGGGAAACGATAGAAGGCGTGTAGGTGCTGTAGGATTCGTCCAAATAATAAGGGCTGTATGCTTCCAGACGAAGCTCCGTTGGAAACATGACTCCGGAGAAGACGTAACCAACGTGAGTGTTGGAGCCTCCCACAAAAATCCTCCCATCAGGCAATACATTTGCACTGGAATGATACATTCTCGGAATGGTGGAGGCGGCCAGTATTGTAAATCGCTGCCCTGCTAATGCATTAGGTCTGTATAAATAGGGAGCAAGGGCCGGATTCGTTGCAAGCTCCCAACCTGCCGTCCCTTTTTCGGCCCCATTGATTATCAGAATTTCACCGTTGGGGAGGATGAGCATGTCTCCCATAACTCTGGGTGCAGGCATATTCTCCATAGCCCAAACTGGGTTGGGATCTGTAATAACAATTCTTCCACAGCTTTGAAGAGCGTCCACGAAATTCCCAGCATTTGCTGAGGTGTAACCATTGTCAGGAGCACCACCACAGATGAGAATTTCTATCCTCTGAAATCCATTAGAAGCTGAGAGTGGCAGCATAGCAGATGAACCAGAGGAGGGGTAATTTCTGGGTCCACCTGGCATCCTGGGAAATGTCTTTACAACCCTATTTGTTGTGTAATCAAATAAGATGGAATCCTTGTTGGCGAAGATGAAGAGATTTCCATCGGAGGAGAGATGAAGAAAAGGATAGAGATTGTTCTCCACATTGGCAGTGTTAGTCTGTGAAAGAAACGGCAACGTATATGATTGGCCTCCAGGCACGAACTCGTAGGAGAAAGCTCGCCTGCCTCCCACAACAATAATTCTATTGTCAGGAAGGATCTGATTGGAAGCATACCATCGATTCTCCTTAAGTGGATTAGAGGCACCTTCATTCCAATCGCACGCAGAATTAGCACAGGGTACAAAAGATCGAACAGCCTTGGCTCCGTCGTTGAATCCACCAGTGCTGACCAAAGTTCCGTTGGATGCAAAGGCGCCAGATGAACACCAGGTATCAGTCATGACCGTCAACGGCCTGAGATTGTTGGTGGCGATGTTGTATTCAATGGAGTGAGCCCAGCAGTCGTGCGTGAGCGCTTCATCGTTTATATCGTCTCTGCAACGTCCATTTGGGAGGCGCAGTTGCGAAGGACCGAAGTCCGTGCGATCAAACATGACCACTGTATTTTTGAAGGTCGTGGTCATATGCATGGCGGAGACACCTCCATTTGCAACCACAACTTCCCAAGAACCAGGCTTCACAGCCGTCTGAGCGCTAACGCTCGACAGGATAAAAAGCAGGCCGATACAGAAAGTAACAACAAATTCAATCATTGTAGAAATGAATTGAATGATATCTGGAATTCGCGATATCTTGTTTCCCCTAATTCTGAAGTCTGAGGTTCTATCAGAGAAAGACGATATGGGATGAAGCTATGAGAGTTTGGATACAAAGATCACAGACATGGCAGAATAGCGATATCTTAACGTATTTATATTAAAGAAAGTTATAAGCCTACTGGAACAGAATGAGATATGTAATCCAACATGTGATCTAATGAAGATCTTCAACATCCATGTCAGCCGCCATCCTTTTGGATAAGTCCATTCCAACGTCTATTATTTTGTGATGACTAGCAGTTTGCGTGTTCGGTAGCAACAAAGGAGCCAGCTCTAGAAGTAATGGACAGCCTGGTTGGGAGATGATATGTTTGAGATACTTTGGTCAATTTTCCAGTAACATTTTGTTGGAATTATAAATTTCAATGTTAAAGTGTTCACATTTTAAATGTTTTTTTAATGTATCGAATTTATTTATATATTTAAAAAGTAATTTAAATAATAATAGAGTTTTTTTTTAATTAATATAAATAAATAAAATTAAAACCTACTTTTAAATTTTAAATATATAAATAAATCTAACTTCATTAAAGCAATAATATTCTACAAACGTTGGAAAGGAATGCGGGTTAAATGTTTCTAATCATTTGATTCATTTATTCTTAAATGCGCAACCACAAATTAAATGTGTTCCAACAATGGATTTGCTTATTTGTTTTAGGTGGACCGTGGACCGCCGTAGAGTGATGCTCAATTACACAAAGGTTGAAAAAAATAATTGCCAGAAATTGTCTGGAACTTCATCACCAGATACGTGCCGTGTTTTGGTTTAGAGCCTCTCTTTTTTTCTTCATCAGATACGTGCCGTGTTTTGGTTTAGAGTTTTATTTTTTTATTTTTTTATTTTAAAGAAATAATTCTGGTTTATATTATGTACTAGATCATTTTGATAATTTTATGAATTATTATATGGATTTATTTGATAATTTTATGAATTATTATATGGATTTATTTGATAATTTTAAAGAAATAATTCTGCTTTATATTATGTACCAGATCATTTTGATAACTTTATGAATTATTATATGGATTTATTTGATAATTTTGAGAATTTTACATTTCTTCATATATTACTTTTTGTCATTTTGTACGTTAATTCTTTTTTACGAATATTAAAGTTAATTTAAAAAAAAAATGCTGAACCATATTCGACATCTCACACAATCAGAAACAGCTATATGTTTCACGTGGTGATTGATGCCATCGGTGTTAGATTTCCTAGAGGATACTTTCATTACTCGGAAATACAAAATAAGTATCCGCACTTCCGCCAAAAAAAGATAATAGCTGCGATATGAGGCAAAAAAGTGACCCAAAACATAGGCAAAACATTCGTAGCCGGTTGTTACCATTAAAAACTACACTCGAGAGAATTTCACTATATCTGTTTAGAGTTTTATTTTTTTATTTTTTTATTTTAAAGAAATAATTCTGGTTTATATTATGTACCAGATCATTTTGATAATTTTATGAATTATTATATGGATTTATTTGATAATTTTAAAGAAATAATTCTGCTTTATATTATGCACTAGATTATTATGATAACTTTATGAATTATTATATGGATTTATTTGATAATTTTGATAATTTTACATTTCTTCATATATTATTTTTTGTCATTTTGTACGTTAATTCTTTTTTACGAATATTAAAGTTAATTTAAAAAAAAAAATGCTGAACCATATTCGACATCTCACACAATCAGAAACAGCTATATGTTTCACGTGGTGATTGATGCCATCCGTGTTTGTTTTCCGCCTTCCCAAAAGATTTCCTAGGAGGATACTTTCATTACTCAAATCCAAAAATCTGATATCCCTCCTTCCGCAAAAAAAGATAATAGCTCTCATATGAGGCAAAAAAAGTGACCCAAAACATAGGCAAAAAGACAGTTGTTACCATTAAAAACTCTGCTCAAGAGAATTTCACTATATCTGTTGCCCTTTTTCCTTCCTTGTTTATCAGCTGGTAATACATTACATCCAAAACTCCATTCAAACCTTTTTTTTGATAACCTGTCCGCCTGTGAATTGTTTTCACTATAGATGTGCTTGAAATGTATAGTAGTGAATGAATTCAGTACTACATTTGGGGTGTTTTAAGACATTTTTTCAACACAAAAGAAATCTTTTGTCTTAAAAAGTCGCTTTTTATTTTAGTTATTTTATATTAAAATTTAATATCAATTGAATTGTTTTAAAGATCAAATTTAAGACAAAAATAGTGTAAGACAAAAATAGTTTGAGACAAAACTTTATATTTAAGATAAACAAGATTTGAGACAAAAACAATTTGAGACCAAAAAAAATTAAGACAAAAGTATTTTTAAGACAAAACTTTATATTTAAGACCAAAACAGTTTGAGACAAAAACATTTTAAGACAAAACTTTACATTTAAGACAAAAGCAATTTGAGGAAAAAAAAAAAAAATTAAGACAAATTTTTATTTAAGACAAAAGCACTTTGAGACAAAAATATTTAAGACAATGGCTACTTAAGACAATGACAATTAAGACAAAACTCATTTAAGATAGTTAGCAATTAAGACAAAACCAATAGCATTCACAAGTTTGCATTGAAATATCCATGAGTGGATAGTGGATAATTATATTTTTTATTTTTGAAAATAGATATTCAAACCACATGAAATTTGATTATGTCATGATATTTATTTCGTTTATATTATAGTTTTCTTTTCTCATTAAAACATCATGTCATGATATTTATTTCTTTTATATTATATTTTTCTTTTTTCATTAAAACCACATTCTAAGAATATAATAAACAGATAGATAAACAATATTATTTTTTGGTTGGCCACTCAAGGGGATTTAAACTTTGAATCTCATGTTTTAACATAATACTTCATAACAAGGTGATTGTCAATTGAACAACATTCCATGAACTAAAAATTTTTATTTTTTTAAATATGTGAAAAAATTTAAACTAGCAATTGCACTACATGTTGCAAAGGAAACACTATAAGGCATGAAATTAAGAAGAATCTTGACATATAAGATATCATTGAATGATAAAAAATAGTAAACAAAACACCATTCAAAAAAATATTCAATGAAGAAAGCTCATTAGGTACAAGGGATGAAAATTTGGTTTTCAAATAGTAAATTGGCATTTGACATTCACCTATGAAACATCATATTATTCGAAAAATGTTATGGACACAAACACATAAATAGATTGTTGGGAGTATAGAAATGATGCAATTGAGTGAGTTGTTGAAGAAGTATTGCCTGATGAAGGAGAAGGCAGTGGTCCTTGAGGGAGACAAGTTGTCAACTTCATGAGTAGGGGTTGTTGTTAGCTTAAATTTTTCTTTGGGTGTGCCACAACCTTGATCTTGTTGTTAATTCATCAGCTGGCTACTAATTGAATGCCTCCTCGGAGAGCTTATCTGCTAGTTGATTGAGCTCATGATAAATGTGGGTGAAGGATGACCATTCTAGCTCCTGAATGCATGGCGAAATTTGAGACATCAGGGGTTGAAGCCGCACATTTTACTTATAAAACTTGCATTAGCCCGGTCAACAACTATTTGAGATTCCCATCTCTTACAACTCTTCAAATTACCACAAGCACTTTCCAAATAAAGAACAACAAAGGATGATGATAACTCGACCTTTAAATTGGAACCAGGAGCCGGAGTATATCTGATATGAATGAATTGAAATGAATTTATATACAAAACACAGTGAAGAGAAAGAATAATCAACAGATAAGGAGAAACATACTTTTTTAATGAGATCACCTCGAGATTCTCTGATAATTTGAGTGGGATTTCCTTCAAAATTCATGCAAGGTATGTTTCTGGTCAGATGTACAAAAAAACACAAGACATTATAGCTACGTAACTTGATCTTGCAGGAAAAATGAATTACTTCACCCGGAAAACTTTATTATGAATACCATTTTCGTGTGATCTCAATATGTGGGTAAAAGTGCATTAGATAAGAAAATGTTTATGAAAGTGAGTGCATCGATCGATTTTAAGTTTGTTTTTCCATGTTGGTCTCTCTACTTTAGAGTTGTGGGATAGTTGTATCATGTGACTTGAAAATGTGAAGTTGGGAAACACTTTTTGCCCTTTTTTGACGTTGAAAATTGTAATTTTCTATGTTTTTCAACTTCAACTCCACTAAACTCATATTTTTGTTGCAAATTATGCTTTGACATAAAAACAAGATTTGTAGAGAATTGTCTTTCCTCCATACCCATATTTAAAAAAAAAAAAATATTGACATATAGATGGGTCAATTTCTTGTTTACTAACTGCATATACTTGAAATTTTTAGGCAAACATAAATAGTCACTTTATGATCCCTAACTTTTTTTAGGGAAGGTTATTCATTTTTTGGTAAAAAACCATAGAATCATAATCTGCATATATTGCACTAGTGCACAGACTATTTTTCGGTAATTTTCATATTAAATCACTATTTTTTATTATTTTTTGAAATGGATGAAGACAAAAAAATAGTGATGTTTCAGTACATTTTATGATCCCTAGATTTTCTTTTCAATGTGATCATCAATAAGAAAAAAGAGAGTACCATTTTGAAGTAGACAGGAAGAGGAAATAAAATATGATTTTTCTGAATTTTTTGGTTTCGTCATTTGAAAGTTATTGAATTTTCATTCAGTGCAATTTTTCGAACAATGAAATTCCATAGTGACACAATTTAGTTAAAAATTAATAAAAAATTGATTTTTTTAATGAAACTCCACAAATCTCACATCATCAGAAACTAGATTCAAAGATGAATCTAATGGTACTTGGTCTGACATATAAAATTTTGTTTTTGTAATTGTTTCGTCCCTCCAAAGTTTCAGGTTCCTGAAAACTGTAGAATTTTCTGTGTTTTTCGTTGACCAGAAACTCTCGGCCGAGATAATGTCTCAGACGTGACATTTATAAAACTCTCGACCGAGAGTTTAACCCACCTAAAGTTACATTTAACCGCGTGGCCAAACTCTCGGCTGAGAGTTTGCGCCCGAGAGTTTACCCGATGAAACTCTCGGTCGAGAGTTTTATTAAATGTTTTAATAAAATTTTTTAAGGGTTTATATGTTTAGGATTTTATATGTTTAGGGTTTAGGGGTTTATATGTTAGGGGATTATATGTTTAGGGTTTAAGGGGTCATATGGGTTAGGGGTTTTGGGGTTTAGGGGCTTAAATGGGTTAGGGGTTAAGGGTTTAGAGGTTTAGGGTTTAGGGGGTTAAATGGGTTAGGGGTTAGGAATTAGGGTTTAAGGTTTCAACGGTTAAGGGGTTAGAGGTTTAGGTGTTTAAGGGGTTGAATGGGTTATGGGTTGGGAATTAGGGTTTAAGGGGTTATAGGTTTAGGGTTTAGGCAGTTAAATGGGTTAGGGTTGTTTTAGAGGTTTAAGGGGCTAGGGGATTTAGCAGTTAAGGATTTTAGGGGTTAGAAGTTAGGGGTTAATGGGGTTAAATGGGTTAGGTTTTTAGGGTTTTAGGGTGTTGAATTGGTTAGGGGTTGGGAATTAGGGTTTAAGGGTTGGGGGATTTAGCGATGAAGGATTTTAGGGGTTAGGGGTTAGGGTTTTTGGGGGTTAAATGGAATCGACACTTAAATGGGTTAGGTTTTTAGCGGTTTAGGGTGTTGAATTGGTTAGGGGTTGGGAATTAGGGTTTAAAGAGTTAGGGGTTAAGGGTTTAGAGGTTAGGAATTAGGGTTTAAGGGGTCAAGGGTTATGGGTTGGGAATTAGGGTTTAAGGGGTTAGGGGTTTTGGGGTTTAAGGGCTTAAATGGGTTAGGGGTTAACGGGTTATGTGTAGGGGTTAAGGGTTTAGAGGTTTAGGGTTCAGGGGTTAAATGGGTTAGGGGTTTAGAGGTTTAGTGGGGTTAAATGGGTTAGGGGTTAAGGGTTAGGGGTTTAGAGGTTTAGTGGGGTTAAATGGGTTAGGGGTTAAGGGTTTAGGGGTTAGGAATTAGGATTTAAGGGGTCAAGGGTTATGTGTTGGGAATTATGGTTTAAGGGGTTAGGGGTTAAGGGTTTAGAGGTTTAGGGTTTAGGGGGTTAAATGGGTTACAGGTTTAGAGGTTTTAGGGGTTAGGGGATTTAGCAATGAAGGATTTTAGGGGTTAGGGTTTTGGGGGTTAAAAGGAATCCACACTTAAATGGGTTAGGTTTTTAGAGGTTTAGGGTGTTGAATTGCTTAGGGGTTTTGGGGTTTAGGGGCTTAAATGGGTTAGGGGTTAAGGGTTTAAAGGTTTAGGGTTTAGGGGTTAAATGGGTTAGGGGTTTAGAGGCTTAGTGGGGGTAAATTGGTTAGGTGTTAAGGGTTTATAGGTTTAGGGTTTAGGGGGTTAAAGGTTTAGAGGTTTAGGGTTTAGGGGGTTAAGGGTTTAGGGGTTAGGAATTAGGGTTTAAGGGGTCAAGGGTTATGGGTTGGGAATTAGGGTTTAAGGTTTTAGGGGTTAAGGGTTTAGGGGTTAGGGGGTTAAATGGGTTACAGGTTTAGAGGTTTAGGGGTTTTAGGGTTTAGGGTTTTAGGGTTTAGGGGTTTAGGGTTTAGGGGTTAAATGGGTTAGGGGTTTAGAGTTTTGGTGGGGGTAAATGGGTTAGGGGTTAAGGGTTTAGAGGTTTAGGGTTTAGGGGGTTAAATGGGTTAGGGGTTAGGAATTAGGGTTTAAGGGGTCAAGGGTTAAGGGGTTAGAGGACTAGGTGTTTAAGGGGTTGAATGGGTTATGGGTTGGGAATTAGGGTTTAAGGGGTTAAATGGGTTAGGGTTGGTTTAGAGGTTTAAGGGGTTAGGGGATTTAGTAGTTAAGGATTTTAGGGGTTAATGGGGTTAAATGGGTTAGGTTTTTAGGGGTTTAGGGTGTTGAATTGGTTAGGGGTTGGGAATTAGAGTTTAAGGGGTTAGGGGTTAAGGGTTTAGAGGTTTAGGGTTTAGGGGGTTAAATGGGTTACAGGTTTAGAGGTTTAGGGGGTTAGGGGATTTACCAGTGAAGGATTTTAGGTTTTACGGGTTAGGGTTTTGGGGGTTAAATGCAATCCACACTTAAATGGGTTAGGTTTTTAGGGGTTTAGGGTGTTGAATTGGTTTGGGGTTGGGAATTAGGGTTTAAGGGGTTAGGGGTTAAGGGTTTAGGGGTTGGGAAATAGGGTTTAAGGGGTCAAGGGTTATGGGTTGGGAATTAGGGTTTAAGGGGTTAGGGGTTTTGAGGTTTAGGGGGTTAAATGGGTTAGGATTGGTTTATAGGTTTAGGGGGTTAGGGGATTTAGAAGTTAAGTATTTTAGGGGTTAGAAGTTAGGGGTTTTGGGGTTTAGGTGCTTAAATGGGTTAGGGGTTAACGTGTTAGGGGTAGGGGTTAAGTGTTTAGGGGTTAAATGGGTTAGGGATTTAGAGGTTTAGTGAGTGTAAATGGGTTAGGGGTTAAGGGTTTAGAGGTTTAAGGTTTAGGGGGTGAAGGGTTTAGGGGTTAGGAATTAGGGTTTAAGGGGTCAAAGGTTATGGGTCAAGGGTTATGGGTCAAGGGTTAAGGGGTCAAGGGTTAGTTTTCTGCAATAACATAATTCTCCAATCCCATACACTTCTGCTTGGAATGTCACACTTAACATTCCTTTCCTTTTCGGATAATATTCTTTATCCCCTTACATCCATACCTAGGAAAATAGACTTCATTTCAATTTAATCTTGTGAAACTAAAGTGGAAGATAAGAGGACCCATTCCAAGAAGGGCATCTCACTCAATGTTCAAATAATATTGTTTATCCCCTTACATCCATACCTAGGAAAATAGACTTCCTTTCAAGTTAATCGTGTGAAACTGAAGTGGAAGATAAAGTTACCCATTCCAAGAAGCTCATCTCACTTCAAAAAGTTCTCGAGATTTCCAAGAATTTATAACGATATTAAGGTGCTATGCATTGTCTCTTTTATCACCTCATTGCATTTAGTCAATTGTTTTTTAAATTTAAATTTATTCATTAATTTCAAAAAAAATATTACATATATATAGTTGTTTTTATTTTGATTTATGTTTTATAATTTTATTTTATTTATTAATATATCAACTAGTTTTATATAAAATATTTTTAGTTTTTTATATAATATTGATATTACAAAATATTGTAACAAATTTTATTTAATTAAATCTTCATGTATTTTTTATCATTAATAATAATAAAATTTAATTTAAAATAAAATTATAATTTTATTATTTTTTATCATTTTTTAATTTTACTAAAGTACTATTAAAATTATATAAAGTACCAATTTTAAAGTACCGAGAGTTTTATATAAAATAAAGTACCAATTCTAACAACTTAATAATTTTGGTGTTTTATTATACGAATAAAACTCTTGGATGAGAGTTGAAAAAACTTTCGGATGAGAGTTTTTAAAACTCTCGTTCGAGAGTCTTCTCGAGAGTTTCTGTCAACATAACTCTGCTCAAGAGAATTTCACCATATCTGTTGCCCTTTTTCCTTCCTTGTTTATCAGCTGGTAATACATTACATCCAAAACTCCATTCAAACCTTTTTTTTGATAACCTGTCCGCCTGCGAATTGTTTTCACTATAGATTTGCTTGAAATTTATAGTAGTGAATGAATTCAATACTACTTTTGGGGTGTTTAAGACATTTTTTCAAGACAAAAGAAATCTTTTGTTTTAAAAAGTGGCTTTTTATTTTAGTTATTTTATATTAAAATTTAATATCAATTGAATTGTTTTCAAGATAAAATTTAAGACAAAAATAGTGTAAGATAAAAATAGTTTGAGACAAAACTTTATATTTAAGACAAACAAGATTTGAGACAAAAATATTTAAGACAAAAAAATTTGAGACAAAAAATATTAAGACAAAAATTTAAGACAAAAGTATTTTTAAGACAAAACTTTATATTTAAGACCAAAACAGTTTGAGACAAAAACATTTTAAGACAAAACTTTACATTTAAGACAAAAGCACTTTGAGACAAAATATTTTTAAGACAAAAGCAATTTGAGAAAAAAAAATTAAGACAAATTTTTTTATTTAAGACAAAAGCACCTTAAGACAAAAATATTTAAGACAATGGCTACTTAAGACAATGACAATTAAGACGAAACCCATTTAAGATAGTTAGTAATTAAGACAAAATCAGTAGCATTCAGAGGTTTTCATTGAAATATCCATGAGTGGATAGTGGATAATTATATTTTTTATTTTTAAAAATAGATATTCAAACCACATGAAATTTGATCATGTCATGATATTTATTTCTTTTATATTATATTTTTCTTTTTTCATTAAAACCACATTCTAAAAATATAATAAATAGATAGATAAAAAATATTATTTTTTGGTTGGCCACTCAAGGGGATTTGAACTTTGAATCTCATGTTTTAACATGATACTTCATAACAAGGTGATTGTCAATTGAGCTACATTCCATGAACTAAATTTTTTTATCTTTTTACATATGTGAAAAAATTTAAACTAGCAATTGCACTAGATGTTGCAAAGGAAACACTGTAAGGCATGAAATTTAGAAGAATCTTGACATATAAGATATCATTGAATGATAAAAAATAGTAAACAAAACACCATTAAAAAAAAATTCAATGAAGAAGGCTCATTAGGTACAAGGGATGAAAATTTGGTTTTCAAATAGTAAATTGGCATTTGACATTCACCTATGAAACATCATATTATTCGAAAAATGTTATGGGCACAATAACATAAATAGATTTTTGGGAGTATAGAAATGATGCAATTTAGTGAGTTGTTGAGGAAGTATTGCCTGATGAAGGAGAAGGCAGTGGTCCTTGAGGGAGACAAGTTGTCAGCTTCATGAGTTAGGGTTTTTGTTAGCTTAAATTTTGCAAGTTGCCTTTTTTTTGGGTGTGCCACAACCTTGATCTTGCTATTAATTCATCAGCTGGCTACTAATTGAATGCCTCCTCGGAGAGCTTATCTGCTAGTTGATTGAGCTCATGATAAATGTGGGTGAAGGATGACCATTCTAGCCCCTGAATGCATGGCGAATTTTCAGACATTGGGGATTGAAGCCTCACATTTTACTTATAAAACTTTCATTAGCCCGGTCAACAACTATTTGAGATTCCCGTCTCTTGCAAACTCTTCAAATTACCACAAGAACTTTCCAAATAAAGAACAAAAAATGATGATGATAACTTGACCTTTAAATTGGAACTAGGAGCTGGAGTATATATGATATGAATGAATTGAAATGAATTTATATACAAAATACAGTGAAGAGAAAGAATAATCAAATTATAAGGAGAAACATACTTTTTTAATGAGATCACCTCGAGATTCTCTGATAATTTGAGTGGGATTTCCTTCAAAATTCATGCAAGGTATGTTTCTGGTCAAATGTATGAAAAATGAATTACTTCACCAAGAAAACTATATTATGAATACCATTTTCATGTGATCTCAAGATGTGGGTAAAAGTGCATTGTATAAGAAAATTTTCATTAAATTCCCATGAAAGTGAGTGCATCGATCGATTTTAAGTTTGTTTTTCCATGTTGGTCTCTCTACTTTAGAGTTGTGGGATAGTTGTATCATGTGACTAAACTATATTCAATAAATAATCTTGCACTTACCTTGATATTTTAGGAGTAGTGCATTTTTATGTGAAATTGTATGGTCTGCGATCTCCTAATTGTGAACTATGTATAACATGTCTAATTGGATGCTAGCCAAATTTTTCCATATGTATAACATACCTAATTGTCACCCTCTGAGGGTTGTCTTGCCCATGATCATAGACAACTTCTGATGACAACTGTAATCAGGCCACTTGCAATTCTTCTTCTAGAGTTTAAAGGAAACACCTCCTTGAACAATAAATAAATAAATAAAACAAGAAAAAATGTTTTAACAATTTAGTTATAAAACAACTAACAACGCTCTTTAGGCGGAAAATTCCAGCCCAATTGAAAGAAGCAAGAAAAATCAAGGTATTACAGAGATAAATCAGGACAATTGGGCAACTTTTTCAAGCATGCAACAACAACTTTTTCTGTACATAATAAGAAAATATTTGCAAACAAGAAGATACCACAGTGGGCATGCACAAGAAGAAGAACCAAAGAAATCAAATTCAATAAATGAAGCACAACCACCACTCCAAACTCGCTTCTCTAAAACACATACAACTGCAGTAAATCCCACTGAAGCTTACAAATTTATCAAGCCCTAATTAAGTTACTAACAAATTCAACAAGCCAACATGCTACAATTTGTTGAGTCACCCCCAAGTCAATTAGTAATTATTGCATGAATTTACATTTATTTGTAATTTTATTTAAAGGTTGAAATTCTCTCAAGAGCGTATAGAATATATCCAAGAGTTGAAAAAATGAAAAATTTGCCTACCTCCACAAGGTATCATCACACCTAGATAGTGGACAACATACAAGTCTAAATCTTCTACCTCTAAGTCTCAATGGCACTTCAACATGTCAGTAACATACTTGCAACAATGCTTAATGAGTTTTTTCTATTGGCTAAAGAGATGTACATCCATCCATCCAAAGATAAACATCTTAATCAATCCAACACCATAAATTATGCTAAATAGTTCATCATGTTATTTCAAAAATTACAATATGGTCTTATATTAGCTCACATATTCCTTGAATATTTGAAAGCCAAACTGCCTTAGCACAGTAGACCACAAACATTTGTACTCTAAAAGACAAAAAAATACAACAAACTAAAATAGGAACTTTAACTCTAATCCAAACACTTCATTCTTAGCAACATGATATCTAATAAAAATGATACGTGGAAAAAAAGGCTTCGTATATTGTCTATCACATTTCAAATCGAGTGAACAAACACATGCATAGAACACATTAGAAATAGGGTTCATAAATTGACTTTTATTATATGGTTTCAAACCCTTGTCTCCTTCAAGGGGGTTTCTTGAGGTTTTCAAAAAGATTTCCTTTTGCTAACCAAATGGATTGTTTCTTTCACACATGTATGGAAACATACTTTCCAAATCATATTGTAATAGATTCATATGGTGATATTATTGGTATTAACTACACCTTATTTGGAGATATCACTTTTATTGTAGGGGTTGGTACCTTTCAATTGGATGTGGTTGGTGATGTGAAGACTACTCAACCTCTAGCAAAGATTCATACTAACTCTAACAAGCTTATGGATGCTTGTTTACAAAGGGAGATGTCTCTAAACTTAAATCATTGGATTCTTTGTTTGTTCATGCTAATTATTTTTCTCAACTTTCCTTGTCCAAGGGGTTCAAACTATTTTCTTCATTTATTTTAGATGGCCTAGTGAAAGAAGAAGAATGGAGATTGTCTCCACATCCTTTCCATTTCGCTAAGTTACAAATAAAAAGAGTCAAATTCTATAGCCAATATACTAATAGCCTCTTGATACACCTTTAGTGAGCTATGCATAGCTCTCACCTATCACTGTAGCTCAATGAAATGACATCTAATAGCTCCAAGACACCATTATAAATGGACTAGTTGTGAAGTTTTTGTTAAATTATCGCCGCCAATTATTCAATTATCATGAATTTTGGGGGAGGGGGATCTTTTGGTGTATTGAACAAGGAAATGGGACATAAGGGTAGCATGGATGGGTAGAAGTGAGGGGTTCGAGCACGGTTTACCGAGATCTATAATCCTAACATTAGAGAATGAGAAGCAGCCTTAGGGCCTTATGGCATAGGGGCTAGGGGACCTATAGGTAAGGAAATAAGAGAAATTGATAGGGGAAACCCCAATAGTTGTGATAAGGGGATTGGGGGCCAAATTATCACAACCCATACACACTTAACCCATAAACACTAAAATACCTATCCCTTTAACCCCAAAGCCACAATCCCTTAACCCCTACACCCATAACTCATAACAAATTAACCCCTTGATCCCTTAATCCCAAAGCCACTAACCCCTTAATCCCTAACCCCTAAATTAGAATCCTTGAACCCCATAAACCCTAATCCCATATCCTCTTAAACCTTGACCCTTAACCCATAACCCCTAACCGTAACTCCTTAACTCGCTGACACCTAAATACCATAACCCTTAAGCACTTAACCCTTAAATCCCCTGACATGTAAGCCCTTGATGGTTAATATTTAACCCCTGAATCCCTTAACCACTAAGCCATTAAACTCTAACCATTAAACCCCCTATACCTTAACCCCCTAACCTCTAAATCCCATAAGCCCTACCCCTTTACCCTCTACCCTTAACCCCTTGCTCCTAAACCGTTAAACCCCTTAACTCCTATAAGAGCCCCTTATCATTTCTCCCAAACCAAAAGTGCTCCAACACTAATATTCTTGGGCATATTATGATTTTTCCTGCTAACCACTCCAAATAAAACCTCTAAGAACTAGTAGGGTCCAAGGAAAACAGCTACAAGTTCTCCAAATCTGATCTACATTTTATGGACAATCACACTTCCACCAAATGTCCTCCACATATTTGCTTTGGTGTATTGGAGTTTGAAAAATACATAGTATGCCACAAGTAATCCTGATCATAATACTCAAATTTCCTAATGACTAGGAGGCCTTAAAATCAAACAACATCTTAACTTATGCCTAAAATTACTAAAATTTCCTATCCCAAATATGAAATTAGAAATTATACAAAATTAGAGGACAACAAGGAAACCAACTTCCTCTTCTATAAATCTCTAAGTCCTTCTGGAGGACAAATACAAATTTTGAAATAAATTGTTGAAATTATGCTCTTGCATCAATAGCTACCAATGTATCCTTGTAGGCCACCCCCTTTAACAATAGTGATGCCAATGTCCTTTACCTAGAATAAAATTCTTACATAATTCTCTCTTAGATCCCCTTAACCCATTGCAATGATTGTCTTTGATGCCTACCTAGTTGTAAACACATTTTGAAACAATTTAGCATATTTGTGGTTGAGGATTTCGATAAGTATGTGATTTTGTTGACATGTTGTGACTGTCCCGTATGTGAATATGTAAAATCATTTTTTTGGTACGAGTTTAAGGACTGATACCATCAGGTGTGTGCACTAACATGGATGGAATGCTAACTATATGTTGTATATATTCTAATGTAAATGAATAATCTCTTTTGGAAAAGGCTCCACTCATGATGCCATTTTGCAAATGCTTGCACTCACCAATTGTGGTCAGATTTTAAGGTACCATGTTCTCATAAGGGTAAACCTACCTATCCATCTCTTTAAATGCACACAACACACATGTTGGCTTGATCTTGTGCTTGTTGTGTGGAAAATGTTGTTGCAGTGGAACCCCCAAATCAGATTTATTTGGGTTGACCCTGATTTGAAAGGTAGATTTATAAAGGTTCTGCATCATATGTATATAAAAAATATGTTGGGTTATCCCTAAATTTCCCGAGAGAAACTCCCCAACACAACAAGTAGAATACTTGTTTGCAGCCAAAGAGATTAATTGTTGCTAGTTCTTTTTCAGAACTAGTACAAACTATAGACAATCTAGAATGCCTCATTTTTGGGCTATCAATATAGTATCCATTTAAACAGACACAAGAATAGGTTAATAAAATATACCTAACACAATCTCAATGAAATACTGTGAGTAGAGAGAGCCACAATTATATATCTGGTTTAGTCGAAAATGGATTTATATCTTCCTCAATGTGGACTTCCAGCTTGTTTTCCACTTCTTCAATCAGGTCAAGGTTGTCTTGGATGCCCTTGTGGCAGTATTAAACTACCAACTCCAATGCCATCAACTTTATCCCAGTGACCTCCATTTCTTTGTTCAGTTCTTTCAGGCCCTTCTTGTTTATGATTTCTCTCTTCCAATTTATAAACACATGCAAAAAAGCATTGATGGACCTCTTTCTTTAATGCAATGGATAAAACATAAATAATTCACCATGGACAAAAATTCTTGGGGTCCTGCAATGGCTATAATGTAGATACTTCTCCAATTGCTACAACTTAAATTCTCCCTTGTGTTTCCCTGACAGTCCCTAACACTTCCTAGCACATGTTGGCACACCCTGGCACCTGGCACATCTTGGATGAATGTCGCCCTGACACTATAATATGACTTAGCACTGCCTATCATACGATGTTGCTCCCTCCTCGAGACACCTAAAACTCACTAACAATCCCTGTCACACAATGTTTTTCATTCATTTATGCATTTTGACCTAGTACTCTGTTATGTTTTCTTGGCAATCCCTAAGACTCCTTAGCACACATTGGTACACCTTGGAACTTGGAACATCTTTGTATGCTTCCTTAGCACTCTAAAATGCATTGGTACTTCCTAGAATACCATGTCACTCCCTTATTAGCACACATGGAACTGACTGATACTTCATTTCCATGCATTTGAAACTATTCCTCCCTTGTGTTTCCCTGACGCTTGGCCCTCACATTCCCTAGCATGTTTTCATGCCACACCCTGGCACTTGGCACATCTTGGAATTTCTATCATGCCTTGGAACTTCCTAGCATGTGTTAGTACTTCTAGGAATTCCCTGCCACACCTTGGTATTCCTTAGCTTTCATGTCGTCATAGACAACCTTACCTTTTTTGTGACTTGGGAGCCCAACCAAGTCATTGGAAAATCAATGTTGTGCCCAACCCAAAGTTTCCCTTTATCTAAAACTACCTTCTCCAACCCTTTATGTAACCTTTATCTTACCTCCTACAAGTCTTATTTTGGCCTTTTCCTAACACACTTTATCCTTGAGACACTTGGAATTCGTTAACACTACTTGGCACACACTCTTATTCGTTCATTTCCATGAATTTTGACCTAGTTCTCCCTTGCGATGTCCTGGCACTCCCTAATACTCCTCAACATCCATTGACACTTTCTGGCATGTGTTATCATGCCTTTTCAATCCTTGGCACGCACCAACACTCCTTAGTTATCATGCCCTCACAATTACCCTTACTTTTTTTGGGACTTGGGAACCCAACCATGTCTTTCCTTGACTATGACAACTTGACCATGTTACAGTTACTACAACTAGATTGTGCCTTGTTCACCTAAGAAATGACTATAATCCCCAACCCATTTAACCCCCTAAACCCCTAACCCATTTGACCCCCTAAACCCTAAACCTCTAAACCCTTAACCCCTAACCCCTTAAACCCTAATTCCCGACCCATAACCCATTTAACCCCAAAACCCCCTAAAACCCTAACCCATTTAACCCCAAAAACCCTCACCCCTAAAATCCTCTAACCCCCTAAACCTCTAAACCATAACCCATTTAACCCCCAAAACCCTCACCCCTAAAATCCTTAACTGCTAAATCCTCTAACCCCCTAAACCTCTAAACCGCTAACCCATTTAACCCCCTAAACCTCTAACCCCTTAACCCCTTAACCCCCAACCCATAACCCCTAAGATCCGTAACTACTAAATCCCCCAACCCCTTAAACCTCTAAAAACCTAAACCCATTTAACCCCTAAATGCTAAACCTCTAACCCTTAACTCGTAACCCTTTAAACTCTAATTCCAAACCCCTAACTCATTTAACCCCCTAAAACCCTAAAATGCTAAACCTCTAAACCCCTAAACCACTAAAACACTAACACTTAAACTCATAAACCCTTAACCCATAAACCCCTAAACCATTAATGCTTAATTCACAACCCATTAACCCCTCACCCCTAACCCCTAAAATCCTTAACTGCTAAATCCCCTAAGCCCTAAGCCCTTGGAGAGGGTGTGCTCAAGGAGGATCATTCTAGGAATTTTTTTTATTTCATCCATAAAAACAACAACCTAAACCATCGTAGATGATCACTTCATAATAAATTCATACTTGTTTGACATATCAGGCTGAGAATTTTACTCGTTGCCTCTCAATCAAATAGTTAAGTTATGTATGCTTGTAATTGTAAATGGATCTTCAAACTTGCACAAGCTTTACTTGTAATTTATTAAATCCATTATAGGAAAACACCTTATTATGGAAGCATCTCTAGTTTAAATCTCTACCCCTCTAGTCCCCCTTCAACCCACCAACAATATGTGGATGACACTCTTCTTATGGGCTCTCCACCGGTCAAAGAAGCCCTTTCCTTCCAGAATATTCTTGCTGATTTTTCCAAGGCCTTTGGCACCTCCATCAATAAAGCCAAATCAAAATTCTTCTTCCTCAATACCTCCTAGACCATTCAACTCATCTCGACTCCTTCCCCTCCAAGTACCTCAGAGTTCCCCTGACTGATAAACCCCTGATCAAAGAAAACTGGGAATCTCTGGTCACCAAATTGAAAACAAAAAAGATTTCCAATTGGACTTTCAGGTCCTTAAATCTCCCGAGCATAGAAGTCTTGGTTCGCTGAGTCCTGCAAGCCATTCCTCAATACCAATACCCGATCATTGCTGCTCCCAAATCTATTTCAAACCAAATCAAAACCATTCAAAGAGACTTCTTATGGAAAGACAAAGAGAACAACAGAAAATGGGCCCTAGTAGCCCGGGGAAAAATCTGCAAACCTAAAAAAGATGGGGGGCTTGGTCTCAAAGATCCAGACTTGTTGGAAAAAGTTCTAGGTGCCAAAACCTGGTGGAGATGGATCACCAGCCCAAACACCTCTTACGCAGCACTCTGGAAGGAAAAATATGCCCCATCTCACAACCCGAAGTCTCTAATCAGGATCTCTGGAAACCTCAAAGGTTCCTCAGTTTAGAACCAAGCTTGGGAGAACATAGGAATGGTCCAAAACCATTGCTTTTGGGAAGTTCGAAATGACAGGATAACACTATTTTGGGATGATGCATGGGAGAAATTCCCTCATCTCAATCAAGACCAATTCCAACAAATACGAACCCATATGGACAGGCACAAAAAAAGGCTTGTCAAATATTTCTGGAAAAACAAAGAAAATACTGAATGGAGGGAATGAATCAAGGCCTTGGAATGGGTCCAACAAAATCACCCTCAGGATTGGACTAACCTAGCCGATGAGCTAAGGAAAAGGTAGATTCAAAGGGACGATGAGCTGGGCAAGCTAAGATGGGGCTCCAATGCGGCTGGCCACTTCAACATAAAAGAAGCCT